>JAYKKT010000078.1:21220000-21800000 GCA_036023115.1 Brasenia schreberi | reverse complement strand
GAGCAAAAGAATAGACACCTGTTCCTACATGTTCTGTTTCTGCAAGCAACATCTGGTTTCTGTTCAAGTTCACAGATTTAATTAACTAGGAAAACAATCATATAAAATCTTCAAAATTTTATCAAATAATCCCTGACATATCTATACTAGACGTGCAAAAAATTGACTTAATTGGATTAGTCGTTCGTCTAAAACAAATCCGTGTTTAGGTATGTACAGTCATGCGGTTTGAAAGTTCAGATTTGCAGAAAATTTCAAACGTGTTCCCTTGATCATTTGGAACACTTTTCAACCTGTAACCAATCCTAAAATTTGTAAGGATCACAGAGGTGTATTGTTTTATCATGTTCATAGAGATTAATAGATAAACATGCACGTTTTGCATTAGTATTGATCGCAAACACGATATTCAATTCAGTCCTTGTACAGTCTTCTGCAAAAACCTGCAGATTTTTGAGTTTTCAATTGATCACCTTCATAAAACAAACAGTTCAAACCTGTGGGATTGAGGAGGAAGATGATATGAAGCATCTAACGTGGCTGAGATATCTTCACGAGCAGATGTTGGACGGCGGAGCAGGGTGAGCCTGCTTCTCTTCTCCTTCTTCTCCTTTCTTTTCCTTCTCTCCCTCTCTTTCTCTCTTTCCTGTGGTTTTTCTCTCTTCAAGGATTGATATTTTACAGTTGGCAGCACCTTGGAAAGCCTTTTTATATGCTCACGGATACCTATTTGCTGTGGGTTTAGATAAGCTTGAACTTGATTCTGTTCCTATTTTAATAGGTTCGATCCTCCACTTGATCTCATCTGAATGGAATAAGCTTGAACGTAATCTGGACTTAATAAGCTTGATCCTCCACTTGATCTTATCTGAGTTGGATAAGCTTGAACGTGATATGGACTTGATAAGCTTGATCCTCCACTTGATCTTATCTGAGTTGGATAAGCTTGAACGTGATCTGGACTTGATAAGCTTGATCCTCCTCTTCCAAATCTGAAACATAAGCTACCCGAGATTCGTGGATGATTCTTCCTAGTTCAGTGGATGAACAACTAGGCCACTCTTGGACAACTTTGCCAATGCTGCAATCAGTTGTAAGAACAGATTCAGTTTCATCGTGCATATGTACTGATCATCACAAAGACTTCATCTCGAAACCGCCTTATGTGCCATCAAGACTGTATTATTAAAAAGCAATTGTATTCACCAACTTTATTTTGAAGACCAACACTGAATGCATCTGATTTAGCCGTGGTGCCTTCAGTAGGATCACTATCATCAACCTTAGCTACTGAAAATTCTTTAGGCACCCTCATCACTCGAACTAGTTGTGAACCATGTTGTGCTCTATACGTATCAAGGTTTTCTTTGACAGCATGTTGTGAGACTGTAGCACAGGATAACCTCGAAATGCGTTTTGATAAGGAAATCTTTATTATGTAACAAGGCAGGAGGAAACCGAATGCAAAGCATAAGCAAGCACCATTAATAAATGACCCACTTCGAGGGAACCGACAATTTCACACGATGATCTCAACTGAAGCTATTGATGTTATACTTATGAGAGTATTTAAGCATCCCCTATTACCTGCATATTTGCCATGAACATGTTCAAGCAAATCCATGTTACATGCCTACTTACTATGAAAGTGTTCAAGTAAGGCTATGTTACATTTTTGCAAACCAATTTCTATGATTGCTGGACTTCACTTCATAAGTGTCGGAACACTAACAACCATTGTCAGCATCAAGGTAACATAACAGTAGGATCATAATGCAAAATAGATACCAATCCCTATATCAATTGCATGTCTCTAACAACCAAACATAATATGGACATGTTACCAAATGCATTCAATACCAAACCTTTATCTTCGGAAGCCATTGTTCTTGCATTAATCTTTCCTTTCTTTTTGTGATACTGACCTTACCCTTTAGAAATTGATTTCTTTCCAGGTATGAGCTTTTCTTTCTAGGAAGCTCACTTTTCCTTTTTAGTGCCCGCTTTCCTTTCTAGGCGTCCACCTTCCTTTTTAGGTGTCAACTTGCCTTTTTGAGGCCTGTATCTTTTCAACTGGCAAGTTTTCAACATATTTTTCAACATAAATCTTTTAAGGAAATGAAATCCTGCTTTTCCAGTGCTGAGGGTAAAATCATCTTTTTTATCTAATTTTGTCCAAATTTGAAATTTTTAGAAAGAGAAGCACTATTTCGTCATTTTAAGGCTTCCATAAAATTTTGATGCCAAAACAAGCTCGTTTGATGCCTTTTTTATTCGAAAACCTGAAGCTGCCAAAATAGCTAATTTCCTAAAAGGTAAAAACTAAAAAAAAATTGGGTGTTTACAAATGTATGTAAACATACCTCAAAAAAGATAGAGATGGAAAAATTTGTTGGGCAATATTTACATACAGTAAGGAGGGTCATAAGGATGAAAAAACAATGTAAAAAAGAAAAAAATTACTAATAGATGTGGTTGCACGACAATAGTAATAATTGGTTTATGTCAAAAGAAAAAAATGAGTTATGCATGAATTTGATGCAGTTTATAATCACTACTTGCATTCTCCTTCAAAGTTTAACATGCATTGGTTAACGAGAGGATTGACCTCTCCAAGCAAGCGGATGATGATAGCTAATTTTTCTAGGGTTGGATTGAAGGCAAGTGATATGATTAACATTATGGCAGGTGATGATGACATCCAATATGTGCCTTTCACTAAGCATGATATATATAGTTATCTATGAAAAACAAATAAGAGTTATTCAGGGATTTATTGGCATATACTTTGGAATACTTTGAACAAAAAAATTTAGAAGATGGAAACTTTTATTGTGCCATTCAAATCAATGAAGAGAAGAAGGTATACAACTGTTTTGGGGTAGATGGTATGGCTCGAGAGGACTATTACTATTTTGGTGATGTAATTTTATTTGATACAACATATATGAAAAATCAATATGACATGCATTTTTCTCCTTTTACTGGTGTTAATCACCATGATCAATCGATTTTACTTGGATGTGCATTGCTTGAAGATGAGAAGATAGACTCTTCGTGTGGTTGTTTAAGGAATGTTTGAAAGCTATGGGTGGTCGAGCTCATGGCATTATTTTCATTGAACAAGATCCTGCTATGAAAGTTGGAATTGGACAAGTATTTTCAAATATAGTTCATCGTTTTTGTATGTGGCATATCACGCAAAAGTTTCCCAAACATCTTAGTGGCTTATATATACATTATCTTAATTTTCAAGAGAAATGGAATGAATGGTTCTAACACTCAAAGGGCAAAGAGGAATTTGAGGGGAAAAGTTATGAGATGACACAAATATTTCCTAAGATGCATGAGATAAAGTGGGTGATTGTTCTTTGGTTAAGTCATGAGTCTTGGGCTTCTTGTTACTCTCATGAGATTTTTACAAGAAGAATGACTACAACCCAATGTAGTGAAAGTATCAATGCTATGTTCTCGAGTTGGTTTGATTCTAGTACTCCAATGAGTCCTTTGTGAAGAAATTTGATGATGTGCCTAAAGTACATCATTAACAAGAAAAGTTGTATGATATTCATGGGGTTAAGCCATGTGTATTTGATAGTCCATTGCTAGCACATATGTGAGACATTTATACTCACTATTTGAGAAATGTCAAGAAGAATTTCTTAAAACTACTATTTGTCATGTTAAGCTTATACCTTTTGATGATGTCATGAGTAGATATAAATTAATCTATATCTGAAGAAATAAAACAAAATTAGTCTATTTCATTACATACACTCAAAGTACTCAAGAATTGTCTACTTGCATATGCCAGGTTTGGAATGATATAGGTATTATATGTGCTCATACGTTGGCGGTGTTTAGGGTTTGTGTGTTCATCAGGTTCCAAATCATTATATTCTTAAAAGGTGGAGCAAAAATGTAAAGGTTGATAGCATCAACTAAAATAGTTCTTTCATGCCATGTACTGAGCTAGGTACATCACAACTTGTAAGGACACATATGTTTTCTTTGAAAATACACAAGTGTACGAAAGAAGCCTTGCAGTGTGATGAGATTCTATTAACCAATTAACAATCTATCTCCAAGAGAAAAATACACAGTCAAGTTCTAATAATGCAGTGGGTAGTATTTATAATTAGCAAAATTTAAAAAACTTGAAAATATAAGTGTTGTAAGTTCTACAGAAGGCATGACTAGTGAAATCACTTTGCAAGATCGAGAAAAGTTTGTGCTAAAGGCAGTGGAAAAGGAATTACATCTAGCATAAGTGATAAGAAGCCTACCATAAATTGTCATATATATTTTCGACCCGGACATGATGCTCATACATGCTATCACAACCCCAAAAGACACTATTTGCTAATTTATAATATTTTATGATATTATTTTGGTGTTAGTATGTACATTTAAAAAATTTATTTGATTAACATGTACTATACTGATGTAGGGAACAACTTGATGATATCGTTGCACCTATACCTATTAAAAAATGCCATGGTTGTGGAGGGATAGGTCATGATAAAAAAAATTATAATAAAGCAAAAGGTACTCATTCTCCTTATGTGAACTTTATCATATAGTTTTTTGTATTTTGTTTAGATCATTTTGATAATATGTATATATGTTAAATCAATTCAACTTATTAGGTCAAGAGTAATACCGAAGAACCTTCAATTTTAGTGTTGAGGATTTTAAAGATTCTCCCTATGTTACTTATGTCTTCCTTCTATTAATGTGATAGATTTCATCTAAGTTTAACTCAATTTTTTATTGTAAAAGTTTGTTAACTTGATACTAATTTCCTTCTTTTCAATGTGCATATGTTATATGGCGAATGAGTGAGTTTGGTTGATGGAGATGTCTGTAGTAACACTGTTTTATGAGATCCAGGTAGTAGTTCAGCAACATACATGTCTTTGAACCAAGAAATGTAGCTTATTTTTCGTGATATAGTTTGAAACATTTAATGTATTTGTATAGTTCAACATGTACTTAGGATGTATTTTTATTTATGTTTTGTTGGTATTTTGTAATCCATGAGAAGAAAAAACTATAGGGGCCATGGAAGAATATGTTCTATTGTTGGTGGCGATTACCAAAATTGATGCAAGTGGGTATAATATATAACATGGAATGTTCCTCCAATCTGGTTTGTTTATGATTATTATGCCACTTAAATTTTGCATGTAATAATAAGTGCCATATATATTGTAGTCTTTTTATATTGTTGTTTTGTCAATAGTTATGCATTTCAATATATGTATCAGGTTGAATGTGATGAGTTTGATATCCAAAGAGTTTATCTGACTTGACCCTACTAATTATCAAAAAATGTACACAAAACCAATAAAAAAGTATGTTGATACACAAACACACATCAATTTGGATCCAATTTGTTTTTTGTTCTCACACAATGTGATGAGTTATGTAACTTTTTCATTTTACTCTACTAAATTTGGTTGAAGTTAAGAACTTGTGAGAATCGCTAAGCTAGCATTTTGTATGAACCAAGAAGTTGTTGGTCATTTTCTACAATTGAAGAAATAGAAGGGATTAATGCATTGGTTACAAGAGAACTGATTAGTCTTTCTTAGTAGGACATGATCGATTATGATATATACTTTAATTATGGTTGTGAGGGAGGATACATGGATTATGCCTTCAAGTAGATCATTCAAAATGGTAGCATCAACACCGAGGCCGATTATCCATATATAGTTATTTGGTATAGTAATCACAAACAATAACTATTGATATAATAAGAGTGGAGCCTAAAAGAAATAAGACGATACATACAAAATGATACAAGAAAGGATTCTTTTTGACAAGGAGTACACATGCTACAAGTTTCAGTCGATCAAAGAAAATGCAAAGAGAATGGTTAAAATCATAATAGAAGGAATAACAACTCTCAATTACACAAAGTTCCTTTCATTTCAAACAATTGCCCCAACACCCTTGAATCTCCTCTGAGAGAAGCACAAAATATAACCATGCCAGAAGGTTCCTCTACAATCGTGCTACAGACGTGTGTAAGAGATCCTAAAACAAAAACAAAGAAAAGAGCAAGCATCAAAGAAAATAAAGAAAGGAAATATCAGTTGAAATTCCAAGCCATCGTTGATTTCAGAGAACCAAAATGCACATACTTACTACCAGATAACCTCAATTTAGTGGTAGACAAATAGGCAAATTCCAAATCCAAGAAAGATTAGTAGATGAAATAAAGAAAGAAGAAGACTAGGCAAAAGCCTCAAGATCCCATTAAAGAAACATGCTACCATATTACAACCAACTTTCCCATTTCCATCCCCAAGCAAATCCAAAGAAATTTTTCTCTCATTTTTGTATTCATTGTTAAGATATCAAATCTTGTCACCATTAAGTCCACCTAGTCGTGTACCGCTTAACATATTCATCATACCCTTCTTATATATCTTTTTCTTTGCCTTTTGTATGCATAACTCTCTTTCATGTTTTCCAACTCCATCTCTAAGTCACGACATTTATTACACACTGTAGGAGAAGAGTGCGGTACACTACTATTATCTTCATCATTTTTAAAATGCAATTATAATATATTTTTGGTATCCTTTACCTACATCATATACCTACAAAAGTGAAAAGTAAGATGAAGTTTAAAAGTGATATTAATACATGACTCAAATTGCACCTAACATGAGAATTTCTAATACTACAATATACTTATACTAACATCATTGACATATTGAAAATAATAACAGTTAATTGTGTAATGAGAATTGAAAATATGAATGTTCATTAACCCACTACATGTTGGGCATGCTTGGTGAGTCATCCGCAACACAAGGCATAGTATAAGACCCTATTTAAAGTTCAAACCAATGTCTTAAAAACCAATGTTTATAGTGACCTTTCCACACCAAGAGCTCTCTTCAACGAAACTTGTATAAGTAGAAAGAGCATCTTTTTCACACCGAAATGAACAATAAATAACACTATGATACTTGTAGACTTGATTCTTACACTCTTCCCCAGACTAAAACAAATCTTAAACATGTCCAAAAAGTATACAATATGTCTTCCCTAGATCCTGGCTTTAGCAATCATAAAAACATACTAATATTGAAGGTATGAATGTATAAATGAACAACATTAAAGGTGTGATATGAAAGAATAATCAAAATCAATTAAAATATATGAAATATCTTTATCAAAACTTCTGTAAAGGGTTTTGTCCTAAGTGACTTAGACCTAAAAAACTTCATTAGAATGGTTGATAATGAGAAAAATGATTGCCTCAAAAAACTAGTGGAAGGATGTGAATTAACGTATACTAAAACTTATACGTCATTTCTCACATTTCATTTATCGCAACTCCTTCTAACCTTTTTCAAAGTATTTTGGCAATGCCTACTATGTAATTATTGCTTGTCAAATGTTGATTGAACAAAATGTGGACTACCAAATGTTGGTCTCATTGATTGAGTTCTTAAAACAATTTCCAATGACCATTATATAAACAAGTAATCTCATCTGTTTAAAAGATATGAAACATAAAACCTCTTGATTTTCTAAAAAGATATCAAACAAATAACCTCCACATTTACAAGGAAGTTCTCTCATTTACAAGACAAAGAGTAAAAAAATAAACCCTAAGATCAAAAAGGTTATTAGAAAACCAGGATAAAGGCACTGGTGTTTTTGGTTTGTACATTGCAAAGCGTATTTTAAATGAGTTGATTTATGATACTCTTCGTACAACACTACACAAACATTCAAAATTAGACCAACTATCCATAGTTAAATTTTAGTTGTCACAAACAATCAAGAATAACACAAGTGGGAGGAAAATAGGCAAAGACCAAATCCAAGAAAGATTAGTAAATGAAATAAAGAAAGAAGTGACTAGATAAAAGCCTCAAGATCCCATTAACAAAACATGCTACCATATTACAAGCCACTTGCTACAAGACATCAACCGAAAGACGCAGTGCTGCAAAACATCATCTGGAAGGTGGAGTGCGCACAAACAAAATGCAGAATAAAGAAAGGCTAATAAAGAAGTTCAAACAGTCTCCAACCCACAAATATTGAAGAATAACACAAGTTAACCAAATACAAAAATGATATACATTAAACCTTAAGATCAACACCTTTAATTGAAACCCTATCTCTCTAATCCAACACGAGAGAAAGAGAGAGGACTCACGAGGGGTGGTTTTCGACCGTGAATGATGGAGGTTGCTCCTTCAAGATAGAAAACAAAGAGAGATACCTTTGTTACCCAACATACACGAGAGAGAGGACTCAGTGGTGATTGACCGTCAACAGTGGAGGTTGCTCCTTAAAGAAAGATGAAAGAGAGATACCTCTATTACATGACATACAAGAGAGAAGAGAGAGATGGTCAGTGCATGCACAGGGGCTGCAAACACCGAAGAGAGAGAGAGAGAGAAGAAATTGTTGCATAGGGGCACTAGGACATCAGGATGGTCAGGTATTTATTTAAGTTGATGGATGGCTAAGATACAATGAGATGGATGGTTAGGATGTTTAAAATGATTTAAACACGATAAGATGTGCACAAGGACTACTTTCTCTCTCTCTCTCTCTATATATATATATGTATGTACAACAACAACAACAACTAAGCCTTTTCCCATGTTAGACGGGGTCGACTACATGGATTCTTTGTTTCCGCAGAGCTTTGTCATGTGCTATGTTAGCAGTTAACTCACAATAAGCTAAGATCATTCTTTATTGTTTCTTTCCAACACTTTTATGGTCATCCTCTACCTCTTTTAATACTTTTCAAATTTAGTTTTTCATACCTTCTTAAAGGTTCTTCTTTTGATTTTTTTCTTATATGTCCAAATCATCTTAAACGATATTCCCTCATTTTATCCTCCATTGGTGCTACACATAATTTATTTCTAATAACCTCATTATGTATACAGTCTTTTCTTGTATGACCACTCATCCATCTCAACATCTTCATTTCTGTTACATACATCTTTTGTACATGTTGATGGTTAATTGCCCAACACTCAAAACCATAAAACATGGCAGGTCTAATTGTTACTCTATAATATTTACCTTTTAACTTTAATGGTATCTTCTTATCACAAAGAATACTATGCATAACATCTCCATCAATTCTTCCATCACTCTGAAAAATTAACCTTAGGTATTTAAAACTTTTCTTTTGGGGGATGCAACATGTGTCAATTTTAATTTCTATGTCCTCTGAAGTAACCAAAAGATCAAACTTACATTCCATATATTCTGTCTTTGTTCTACTAAGTCGGAGGCCTTTCCTTAGACTTTTCCACTAACACAATGTCATATACAAATAACATACACTAAGGCACTTCATCTTAAATATGTTTTGTTAACTCATCAATCACCATTATAAATAAGTATAGACTTAAAGTTGATCCTTGATGTAACCCAATATTAACTTCAAAGAAGTCTGTCATTTCTTCATGAGTCCTCACATATGTTTTTGCATCATCGTACATGTCTCTTATAAGGTCAATGTATGTCAATAGGATACCTCTTTTTTCTAAGGTTCTCCAAAGAACCTCCTTCGGTATCCTATCGTAAGCTTTTTCTAGATCAATAAATATCATGTGAAGGTATTTCTTTTTTGCTCTAAAATGTTCCATAAGACATCTCAAAAGGTGAATCGCTTAAACAGTAGATCTGCCTGGCATAAATCCAAATTGGTTTTCTGTTATACTTGATACTTGTCTTACCATACGTTCAATAATTCTTTCCCACAATTTCATAGTATGGCTCATTAACTTGATACCTCGATAATTCGCACAATTTTGAATGTCTCCCTTGTTCTTATATATGGGTATAAGTGTATTCGCTCTCCATTCCTTGGGTATCTTTTGGTTTCTCTATATTTTATTAAATAGTCTTGTGAGCCAAGTGATTCCTATTTTTCCTAGTATTTTCCAAACTTCTATAGGAATATTGTTTGGTCCTACCGATTTACCACCCTTCATATGTTTAAGAGCCTCTTTGACTTCATTCTTTTGAATACGTTGGTAGAAATTGTGGTTTATATACTTTTCTGATTTGGTTAACTCTCCTAAGCTAATACTAACATCTTTATTTTCATTAAAAAACTTATAAAAATAGTTTTTCCATCTATTTCTTATATCATCATTTGCTACTAGAATTTTTTCATCCTCATCTTTGATGCATCTAACAGAATTAAGGTCTTTAGTTTTCTTATCTCTAGCCCTAGCTATCGTAAAAATAACTCTTTCATCCTCTTTTGAGTTGAGTTTTTTATATAAATCCTCCTAAATTTTAGCTTTTGCTTCACTGAAAGTCTTTTTTGCTTTCTTATAAACCTCTAAAGTTTCACTAGTTTTCTTAACATAATGTAATTTGTAGCATGCCCTCTTTTCCTTGATTTTATTTTGCACTACTTCACTCCACCACCAAGCTTCTTTTTGTACCGGTACACGTCCCTTAGATTCACCTAACACATCTTTACATACATATATATGTATGTGTATATATATATCTATCTATATGTATGTATAGAGAGAGGGAGAGCTTGGTATTAGGAGATTGGATGTGTAAGATTTTAATTTAAAAAGCAAAAATTATATGTTTATACTTACTTGCAAAAAGTAAACATGTAATTTTTGCTTTTATAATTCAAATCCAACCATCCATCTCCCAAGATGAATATGGATGGATATACTAACATAGTAGTACCTAAGCATGCTAGTATAAGCCATGCTCTCTCTCTCTCTATATATATATATATATGTGTGTGTGTGTTTGTGTGCTTGTAACTTTATATACATGCTCATTCTTGAAAATCTTAACTCATTCATCTTAGTAAATCAATAGTTGACCTCAAAAGCAAAAGGTGTACATGTGAATTGAGTACAACTAAAAAAAGTACATGTATAATTCTACTTTTTCACTTTTAAGCACAATTATCCAATTTCATTAAATGAATCATATATACATAGGAAACATAATATATATACATATGCATGTATATATATGTGTGTATGGATTGGCTTGCTTCTCATGGTTTCAAGCCTTTAAGATGTAAAGAAGACCAAACACTTCTTTCTCCATAAGCCAAATCAAACCAAACCACAAAGCGAAAAAGAAACAAAAAACCACGAGTTTGGGTCAGCTTAATCGGCTTACAGCTATGCTAAGAGATCTTGAGTTTTCTCCTTGTTACCCCTTGACTTGAAAATTCTTATTGTGTTGTTTCTTGCAGCACAATCTGTGCTTAGCAGACGCTACTGTAACTTTCTAATGAACGACCGTTGCTTTATCTTTTACTCACCTATCTTTGTTTTTCTCTTGTACTACAAAGAATGAAATGGATGGGGTGTCTAGAAATTCTTTTAGGGTGGCTTAAATAGCCCATCAAACTATTTTGACACTGATATACATGGTTTAGAGGGGTTAAACCACACCCAATCTTTGATTTAAAAAAATAATGATTTTAAAACTTATATTGTATTATACGATGCAATATCCATATCACAACATATCATACAATACACTTTGATTCGGTGTGATAAATGGTATTTTGCGATACAAGTATGTGAATCATATCGGTTAAGATTGATATGCATGATACATGTACCATACCATGTGATACAATTTTTATAACATTAGGACAAACTACATATCAGCTGTGAGCCATAGCATTTCTGTTGATCTTTTAAATTTCAGGTGCACAAACCTACCTCGGCTCCATGGAGATCCTCCACGAGCTAACTGATATATCATAATCAAGTATAAAAGAGAGATGAACCATACAAAGAACACATTCAGAAAGTTGAAGAGCACAAAATATTTCATTCTGAGCTACCATTTATTTTCCTTCATAAATTTGAAATTGTTTCAATGACATTTCCAAAGTAAGAAAACTAGTTCTCCATGTCTCTTTTTCTAACATCTATTGGTGATCACACCAAATGCATGTTTTTGTACATATGAACTTGGGTTGAAGAAAGGCGCAAGCCAAGCAGTATATCCATACACAAACACACGCTCATACACACACACACACATCAGTTCAATAGCTCCATGCCCTGAAAACACCAAGAAATCCATAGTCCAAACATATCTATAGTATCCAAAGTTTGAGCTTTATGAGGGAGGAAACACCACTATTCCACAAGTTCAGTTGGGAATAGATTGTATACTCAGCTTGTTGATCAACTACAATTTTGTGCTGCCTTTAAGAAATAGTTCACATATACACACACAGAGATGATCCTCCCCGATGGTTTATAAAGTTTTAATATGCTAATATATGACAGTATATAATGTATAATCTATAAGCAATTACATGACAAACAAACTTAAAAATTACAGAATACGTTGTTCACTCATAAACTAGCATAATAAGTTTGATCTCGACCAGAAAACTAAGAAACATTCTGGAGCTAGATCGGATTTCCAGCAGAACACGATCAAAATCGATCAGGGCATGCTACTCTTGGTAAGTCGGTCCTCTCAGGCAATACCAAGTTACTTTATGCAAACAACCCTTATCTCTTCTGTAATGAAATTGAGAAGATGATCAGGGGTCAAATTTTGGATCGATGCTTGGATCAAGAATGTGGGTTCTCAAGGGAATAGGCTGGTCTTCTATTCGCAAGGTGCGGAAACTGGGGTCAAGTTTTGAATAGATTCTTGGATCAGGAATCTGGATCCTCTTACAGACCTATCCAACTGTAGACACTCCATATTCAGTGAAAGCAATTTGGATTGCCCCCCATACCCAAACCTGAACCCAGTCCACCTCATTCGGATTGTGTTATGAGGTATGATGATGATAAACAACCCACTGTCCCTATAAATTATAGAGGGATTTTCTGTATTTCTCAAGGTAAGCATGGTCTAGGTCCCATTTTAGAATGCCAATATCAAACCAGGTAGATCTGGCCGGTTTTGCCGAAACTTGGAAATGGAACAGATGTTGCCCCTTCAAGTTCCAGTTCCGGTTCTGAGGAAAGTTCTGGTTTCAATTAGGAGGAAACATGCCTTAAATCAAACGTGAGATGTTCTTAGCCAAAACCAAAATATTGTTTAGAACTGCCAGTTTTAGTTCTGGTTGTGATTCAGTTTTTACGGAAGTGGAACTAAAAATGAACCAAAGAGGTCCCTGTCTTAGTTCCATTCTACGTCCAGTTCTGCTGGTTTCAAAGGGGGTTCGTGTTTGCTTTGGATCGTTGGGCTGGGTCGAAAACAACCACCTCTAAGACCAGGATCTTAGGTCTTATCCAGGCTACCATGAGGAAAACCATACCATACCTATAAGAAAATGCTGAAGCAAAGCCTGACACTATCTACAAAATAATACTTTTCAGGTTACTTACGGAATCGATTGGATCCACGTTTTTTATATAAATTTTCATTTTAACCATAGTTTGCTCCATACATTAATCAGGGGCTTGCAAATCCAACCCAAATAACCAAAGGGATCTATAAACTTGTTACAAACCATAGGCATAATGGGTTAGACTCTGGCGAACCCCGGCCATGAAATCGAAACACATAATCTTGCTCATCTTGAAAACATTGTTATTTTTAGGTGGAGAGGATATCACTAGACATGGTCGGTTCAGAACTGGCGTGTCGGTTCATATCATATCAGAACCACCTGAGGAACCGGCCGAACTTACCCCAACCTCTCGGTTCGGTTATAGTTCAAGGTCTTTTGAAAACAGTCCGGAATCATAATTGGCAGTTCCAAACCGCCACTAACTATGTTTTAAAACCCTTTATCATAAACAAATTGTTAGCTCAAGTGCAGAGCGCTCCCTATTGTTGCAGTTGGTGGGTCGTTTGACTCTCGAAGGGTGCATTGCCCAATTGAAAACGTCTCCCCGGTTTTGGGGCGGTTTCAAAACCGAAACCCAAAGCAGCCCGAAACGAAACCGGCAGTTCCAGGCATGTCTAGGCATCACTATCCCTAACACTTCAATGAAAAGTCAAGAGTTCCATACTAGGACGTGCAAGTGTGGCAGGAGTTTGCCTAACCCCATAAACCTAGCTTGTCAAGAAAAGGAAAAGTGATAATCACTGCCATGCAAATACACCTCGTATTGGATGGAGGCTTCAACTTGTTTTCTTCAAAATTTTTTTGTTTGGCTTTGGTGAAGTATTCGAAGCTTGATGCCGTCCCCAAGAATCAAACTCATGACTTTCAACTTGTGAGTCGACCTGTTAGCTAGGTGAGGTATTGCTTCTTGTGTGATGGCCACTTAAACCTAGTTTAAGCCCTAAATAACCCAAAAGAGCAGGCAATATCACGTGGAGTCAGAGAAAAGGGCGTGTGAAAGGAAATAATTAAGTTCACAGTCAAAGCGTCAAACTATATAATTTCAATTCCATTCCACATATTAACGCTCCCCATTATTCTCTAACGGCTATATTCTCCATTATTTATCATCCCATATCTTTCGCCCCTCACTTTCTCTATATATCTCAATCATCTTAACGTTCATCTTCTCCACCACCACAATTTATTCTCAAACCTACTTCCTCATCCCTCTGGGTTCAGTTCTCTAATGGCAGCCTGCACGGTGCAAAGCGTTAACAAGGCCTCGTCGGACCAGCTGCTTCACAAATTCGCCGACACGAAACCGGACCCACTTCCGAAACGGGCTAAGCGAGCCAGACCGGTCCGCGACAGATCAAGCAAGTACTCTGGCATCCTGGTCGAAAGGAACTCACTTCTCTCATCCTCAAACTACAGGGCCGAGACGTTTGGGCGATTCAAAACGAAAAAACCGGATTCGAAATCTCGGGACCGGCTGCGGAACTGGCTTCTCTTGACCTTGGTTAAGAAGGTATGAACTTCATGACTAATTTGTATTTTAGTTCGTGGGCTTGAACCGGGTTCCAACCGTCACGGAACCATGCATGGTGCGAGCAAATGGGCAGCCAAAAGGACTCGACTCAGGCCACTGAAGTTGGTCCAATGGTGATCACTTTGCGTAATATCTCGGAGATAAGAATATCAAGCTATCGATCTTAAAAGGGCAGCAACTCGCCGTGAAATGAGATAAAGCCTTTTAATGTTTTCTTCCTCCTTCCCTTATCTGTAGAAAGTTGCCAAAACAATGCCCAAAGATTACTGGAAATTAATATGTTTATACACTAATGTTCCACTTTTTTTACTGTTATTTATAATTATTATTTGTTATACAGAGAGAGGGAGACAAATCGACAGACACAAGAATAAGTTTGTTATAAATATAACAAAATATAATTCTGAAAACGGAAGAGATAAGATTTTAATTCAAATCTTATCATTGATATTAAAATCGAATGATAGAAATATTTATACAAGATTATGCATTTATATATATATATATTAGGTTTTCGTATAGCTTTCTATAAGTTTATTAATCTTCCTTTTACTGTCCTGTATGCTCCCCGCTCACTTTCAAGAAATACTATCATTCTTCATACCCTGGCTTACTAGGGTTTCTTTTTGCGTCCACTTTGCTTTGTGGTAATATTCAGCGATTACATGATTGAATGATAAAAGCAAGCACGTGGCTCTTCAGTCAAAGGTTCCGAACTCTGACAGTGCACACATTCCTCACCGCTAACGTAAAGAAGAAGCATGACGTCTCAACAGTGTCACTTCTGCGTTTTGCGTCAGCGGACATAAATGATAAATTGTGTCAATACACGCATGCACGCACGCACACGCACACGCACACGCACAACCTATGTTTCTGTGGCCGGATGAGGATCAACTTGACCCAAATTCTGGAAAAAAGAGTGAAATGCGCGGTTCATATGCATGAACGGCTTGTAATATACGGTTTAGATATGATGATAAGCCATATACATATACATATACATATACATATACATATACATATATATATACATGTATGTATGTATATTATAAAGAACAAAAGGTTGGAGCATCCTCTTAGCTTTGTTGGTTCATCGATACATATGTAGAGATTATTTTGAAAAAATAACTGCATGGAGCTTAGTTAAGAGTTTAAGTGCGCACATTCTACTTGAGTAGCTAGACATAATAGTTTCCTTATCTACATAAATAAATATATAGCCATCAGCCACGGCCGTACATTTTCCTAAAATATGTATATATATATATATATTCTAATTTCATTGTTTCAATCACTGAATAACGTTGCTTTTCTTCTTGTTACGACTATATATATATATGTGTGTGTGTGGTAGTTGGATCCTCACACTGCTTTGAGAGCATGATTATTTTAATAGTTTTTTAAAACTCTTAAAACTTTTTAAATTACATTCAAGTCACACAAAAAATGAGTAAACATGTTACTAATGGGGAGGATCTGATTTTTCGTATATATATATATATATATATATATAGTAGTGTGTATGCTAACAAAGAAACAATTATCAGACATGGCATCAGACTATGGAGAGAGGCTTCCAAGATGCTGCTGGATAAGTACAGAAATCCACATGTTCGCCTCATCAACGAGATTCCCTGACAAGCCTCCGCCAGATCGGATCATATCATGCAGTAGATGGACGGCCAGTGGGTCATAGATGAACAACAACCTTAGAATGACCTATATATCAATTCTATGTACTTGATAAAAGTTCAGGATTCATTTCCTATTTGTTTATTCTTTTTTGAGTCTCAGATTTAGCGTCGAGGCTCTGATAATAACTTTGAAGGCATTTTCAGATGTCAACTGGGATGCTCCTAATTTGTTTATTCAACCAGCTTTACTTGTTTGAAATGTAATGTGTTTGCGTTACTTGAGCAAAAGCGACTGCGTATATGGCAAGGGTCTACGTGTAAATAGCGGGTGCCTAGCCCGGTTAAAGGACGTGATTGAGCTTGCATTAGATAGCAAACAAGTCTGCAAAACTTTGTCGGATCCTTTACCAGGTTCTAGCGCCTAGTTTTGGTGTCTCAGCTACAATATCTATCTCATGAGACCTCAAAATTAAGCATGTTTTGAGATGAGTGGCATTAGTAAGAAGTCTTTGAGATGCACCCTGTGGTATATTACTTTACATGCGTTGATCACATTAGCATCAGTGGCAGTTCCAGAAACTTGTTTTGGGTGAGATGGGCATTAAAAAAATTCAAATTCTTTTAAAAATTTCAATACATAATTAAAAATTTTCAGAATTTAAGGTGGTCGCTTCACCTTGCCAATGAGTGGATCCGGCACTCGAATGAGTGATGTCTCCCTGTAGTGCTGATAGCTGTTTTGCAACTTAATCTTCAGCTTGCATAGCAAATCTCATTTGGACATGGTATCAGTAATCAGCTTGGACCTAAAGCTACGGTGGCCGTGCGGATACGACACAAAAGATCGGCATGAATGCAACGTGAAAAGTACAGAGTGATGTCCACCCAGATTGGCACAGAAGGAAATCGGTTGACCTGCTTGTGACATGAACAGGCATGACCCAGAACTCGAAATTCCTACTACCCTACTTGAACCTCTGGTTTCAACACCTAATCCTTGGACATTGCAAATTAATCTTCATACACCGAATGTTCTTGTTTTAAAGCTAGAAGAACGATGACAATGCAAATTTGGCTCACCCCATACGAGGACTTCTAATCAAATGAACTCGAAAACCATATGATTACATGCTAAGGATTCTCCCACGGTTCCATCCTGAAGCATCAGATGTGGAAAGAAGAAAGCCCATTTAGCCAAAGAAATGAACTTAAACATCATCATTGAATTCTAAAGAGGAGATCTAACAAAACGGGAAGCAGAAAGCATCATTGCATACTGTGCGTCCATGCACGAGTTTGCACACACAGAGTCTGCTCATATGCAAAACAACGAAGGTTGCAAACACGGTATCAAATTATTTCATTATCCAAGCTAAAATTCAATGCCCTCAGAAATGCAAAAACATGCAAGTTGCACAAAAGAGTGCCTATGCGAAAGCTTATACTGGAGATTCCAAGTGATGCCCCATTTTCCGAAGGTTAAAACATGCAAATCAGGAAAATATGAGAATGAATCTCACGCCAACCAACAAAGAACCAAAACTACTTTGCAACAAATATTCCAACATCCAAATGCTCCCCCAAGATACAGGTGGTTCCATCCTCATACTTGCTCATCATTTCCAAACTTAGTGAAAGGTTTATGATTTCGAAAATCATACATTTGTTTTCATGAACATCCCCAAGTAGTTGACTGACTTCTCCCACTTTTACGTGTAATGCCATTGTTTTTGTCAAAATGGTTTTAGCAAAACCCACATGTCATCCCCATATGGAAAATAAAATGTTAATAAAAAAGAGAACACGAGCTTAAGCATGAGTTGGGACAATTAACATATTTCCATAAGGACTGTGATTCAACAGATAGATGGAGTTACCAATCAAAATACCAGTATTAAAAAAATAATGCCGTTAAGCCTTCATGCTTACTCATCTTTAAGTGATCAACCTCTGGTCATATATGCTTGATGCTATTTAAACCTGAAAGCCATACCTCAAATGACAATTCATTTATTCAAGCAAGTTCACCATTCACGTAATCAACATAAGTGTGTATTATATATTTTCTCACCCAAGAAAAGGGCATGATTACTACATTGTTGTACAATGTAATTAACCGTATAGTGTTGTAAATTTTTAATTAACTGTATAATGTACGGTTAGTGTTAACTTTCAAATAGTCAATGAGGCCTGGATAAATAAGGACGGATCTACCAGAGTGGGAGATGGCAGTAGGGTGTTGACCTCCTAGGAAGTCCTTGTGTTGCACCCCCCAGCCCAGCTGAGAGCAACTAGTGTGGGCAAAGGCTTCGTTGAGGATATGGGATTGGTGTATGATCAAAGCATGAACACCACTAAATGGGACATTGAATATGTATGACAAAAGAGATGCCAACGAAAATTCTATCTCCACTCAACTTCCCTGAGAATATCATCCAATCATCTTCTTCATTCCAAGGCTACGATGCCTGGGTGAGAATAGTAGTAGAGTGGGGACTTCCTGGGAAAGTCCTCAAGTTGCACTCTCTAGCCGAGTGTAGGAAAGGCTTGGTCAAGGTTAAGAATAAGGTATATGAACAAAGCATTAAGACACACCACTAAATGGAAACTTTAAATCTTGCTTCTGTAAAACAAAACAGATACAAATGAAAATTCTGTCTCAACTCATCAACTTCTCTGAAATCTCCTTCGTTCGTCTTCTTCATTTCATAAGCTAATTAAGCAGTGATGTTCCCATTTCTAACTCTCTACATAAATTTTTGAGAAGTTTACAGAAGAATACGTCATTTTTGTTTATATGGAAGCTGGGTTAGCACTTAGCAGACCCTTACAAGATGGGTACTTGGGTCTGGCCTACTACTGTCAGCAAAACAACACCTAGCCAATGTCCTATGCCCTTTCGGTGCACAACTCAATTCTCAACAATAAATGTTCTTTTCTCCCTGAAACCATGTTTCACATTGCGCTGCAAGAACTACTAGATCTCAACTGAAACGAGGGCTCCAGTGAATAAATTAATGGTCAGATTACAAGTCCATGAGATCAAACGACCATTGTGGAAAGAAAAAAAGAAATTCACAGACCTGACTGCCAACATATGTTCGCCAAGTGAACCAGCCATTCATTTAAAGACAAAAAATCTTCTGACTCATCATAGTAAATCCTTAAACAATAACAAAACCATAAAGCTACGAATGTTCAACAAGCAGCTGCAACCCCTCACCCCCTCCTTAACCCAAACCAAAAAGAATATTTTCCCCAATAAAACCCTTCAAAGTATCAAAATTAACCTAATTACCATGTTGCTTTAACTTTTATGATGTTGTTACTGTGCTAGAATTGAGATACTGGTATTAACTTAAATCAAGCATTTTTGCTGTAACTTTCTGTCTCCACTATAGCACCAATATGCGAAAAAAAAAACAAATTTTACAACACCACATGATTATATCCCCATCCTCCTCTTCTTACTCTCCCTCATTCACTTCTTGTTCAGTATCACACATATATGGAACCCAATTAGAGTCCACTTCAAGTTCCGTGTACTCAAAAGCCTACAAGGTGGCATAAATGGCAACCAGGTGAGCTTTGCCAAAACTAATGAACAAGGAAAATGTATAAAATCCATTTCAATATACAGAAATTGTTGTCCACATCATTTCCACATGGTCACTAACTGAATTACACACATTGAGAATTAGAAATAGGGAAACTATTAATGCGCATGCATTATATATAATTATATATGTGTGTGCGCAAGAGCAAAGGTAGCTCATAGAAAGCCTCGCATTTATAACATGGACGAACAAGGAGGTCAGAAAGCTAGCGCACAAAATAAAGAAGACCTGGATTAATAGTTGAAAGAATGGGTTGGAGGAAGCAAGAGTAAGGTCATTCAAAGAAGGCAAAAGAAGTACTAAGTTTTTTCACCACTATCATCATGCACAAGAAATTTCGATTGCTGGAGAGATTGTGGTGAACAATGTTGTATTTGAAAAGGGCAATTGGATGGAGGAGGCGAATTGTGATTTTTACTGTGGCCTTAAGAAAAAGCAGGATGAAGTTGGATGGATTGGAGTTTGACGTTATCACTTGAGGATAGGGAATGGAACAGTCACCCATTCAGTTTGGAGGAGGTGAACAGGGCCATGAAGCATTACAGTGGCGATAAAGCTCTAAGTTCAGATGGCTTCTCTATTGCCTTCTTCCATACTTGTAATGAAATTAAGAAAGATATTTTGAAGACTTTCAAGAGAGTGGCACCTTTGTCTGGAAGCTGAACTATACGTTGCATTTCTTTTACACAGAGGAAGATTTGGTTGGGTGATGAAAGATTCTAGACATATTAGTTTGGTGGAGGGCGTTTCAAAAATACTCTCGAATGTGTTATCCTCGAAACTCAAGAGCGATAAGTGAAGTGGTTGGACAAAATCATCATGCTTTTCTTCAAGGTAGACAAATTTTAGATAGAACTCTCATAGTGAAGAAAAATTGAAGAGTGGTTGGACAAAATAAGCATGCTTTTTTTCAATAAGAGATAGATTACACAACTTTTATATCTCTAAAGAGTATTGTCATAAACTATACCGCAATTTTCAAAATTTGGCACAACCAAATTATCTATTTTGTATAATCCACTTTCGTTATTGCCTTGTTCGATGCACCACATAATTTTTGGATGAGAAACTGACTATACAATCATTGTCACAAGTTTGAGCGAAAAATAAATTAAAATTGAGTTTTGGTATAAAACTTACATTGGGTACCTTAAAATCTTTATTTTCAAAGTTTTCAATTTCATTTACTTGAAGTCTTGTACCATCAGCCTAAAAAACATGTTTATTTAAAATTATTTTGCAAGAGTTTTTCAAAAACAAATTTTATATGTCATGTGAGAAGATGCATCCGAGTCTAAAAACCAAGACATACATTGAGAGTTTGTGGATAACATGTTGCCAGAGATGCTAGCATTTTCTTTGAATATCTCTTCTATATATACATTGATGTTGGAAGGTAGTGTTCTTCCCTCTTTATCCTCCATGGTGACCATGTTCCTCAATTTTTCTCATCAAGATAAGATAAGTGTTTTTGATGTTCCACTTTTCTTCCAATAATAGCAAATGGTGTTTTTGTTTGGCCATGAAACTGTAGGCTTTTTTATTTGTCCTTCAATATTCTTTTGTCCTTCATTGTTCTTGATACGAGGAGGCTTTTATGTCTTTAGGTTCATCTTCGGCCTTATGCGGAAAGAACAACCTCTTTGGAAGCAATTAAAGTTTTTAATCTAGTTTCTTAAATAACTAGATTGGCAAGAAACTCATTCCCTTTGCCCTTGTTTTCTATGGATTAAGATAAATCTTATATTTTCAAAATCTTCTCTAAGACCTCGCATGAATAAAAAAATATTGATTGTTCAAATATTCTTAAAAATCATTCATTTTTCAAGTTTTTCAAACTTGTCAAAACTTCGAAGTTGATTCCATAATTCACAAAATTCATTATGGTAATCTCTAATGCTCAAGTTGTCTTACTTGACCGTTATCATCATTTCCATTAAATCGATTTGAAAAATGAAATCATCTTGAGAATGAATTTTCTTCAAATATTCTCAAGTTTCAAAAGCATTTTAAAAAATATTGATTCTATTTCTAAGCTTATCATCTATATTTTGACAAATGATCAAAGTGATCTTTACATTCATTTTTTTATATTTTAAAATCTTGTTTATATTTTTCTTAAGCTTTTATTATTTCGTCTTCATCAAGCCCATCAGTAAACAAAATAAGTTCTTGAATACTAGCATAAACATAATCCCAATAATCTTTAGATAAAAAATAATTTTTATTATTCTTGCTCAACTTTGATAGTAATTTGGGTCAAAAAAACACCTAAACACTTCATTTTTGTCTTTCATTTTTCAAAAAACACAAGTTTTTAGAAATTACTTCAACCTTGGAATTGCAAAGGTAAGAAGATAAACTTGCTTCAAGTCGGGTATGCTTCCCAATGCAGCTGTGTCTTATAATATTCTTGCAAGTAGGCTCTGATACTATATAAACACATTATTCTTCAATTGACTTGAGGAATTCCAATCAATCGTCAATTACAAAAATCGAGAGATATCAAGAAACCATTTCACCAAATGCTTGGTGTTTCAATGATTAATACAAGCCAAATACCAAAACAATCAATGATTCAAAACAAGTATAAGGTGTTGTAAAACAACATGCTTTATTAGTGTTAGAACTACTCTATTTATAGAGTGTAGACGTGAATATTTATTTCAAAACATATGTGAAGATTTGAAATTAAATTCCTGAACTAAGTCGTGTGGTTTGCTCAAACTAGAAAAGATTGATTTCTAACTTCGTATAGCGATTGTGGACAAGTGAACTCTTTTCGACATAAGCCTTCTTGAACCGATGCTCAAGGGTCAGCCTAGACACTTTGAAAATCATTTAAGATCCGATAAGTTTTCAAAAGCGAGATTCCAACTTCAAAGGCTTAATAAAATCATTATTTTGGTTCTTGACTTAGAAATATTTGAAGTCTTTGAAAAACAAAAACTGGTTCTATTTTCAGAGGCTCATTTCTGATTTTTTTTTGAAATATTTTTGAGTTTCCAAAAATTCTAAAAAATTTACAGAGAACAAATTTTTATGTACAAATTTAGAAAATATTTTTATTTTTATTTTATATGCTATAAATTCATATAATTAAATCCAAAAACAGACTCCACTCAGACATTCGGGACAGACTTATGGCAAAAAATCAGAGGTTTAGAAAAACTGATATATTTTTGTGCTCAGACCTCCGATTTCTATTAAATTAGTCTTGTTGGAAAGCTATGGATTTTAGTTTTCCAAAGAAATCATTTTCAATAAATTTGGTTCAATGTGTACAAAGATATTCAATAATATCCTAACCTATGTCATAGGGACTTCTGGTTTTCTAGAATTTGTTCTGATTTTTATAAAACTTTTCTGATTTTGTTAATGATGTTTAACAAACCTAAAATTTTTGAGTATGTCTATATTAGACGTGCAAAATTTAGACATATTTGGAGCAAGGGATAATCAAATAGAAATCTTTTACCGAACATGTGTAGAGTGTAGAAAAACAGATTTTAGATTTTCAGAGTTGTGCTTGTGTTCTAATCTGAATTAAAATCGAATTTACAGCTATAAAACAATAACCTAAATCCTAATGATCACGTGAATATAGGGAGATTAAGAGGTTCATGATCTTAAGTTGTGTTATGGAGTCGAAAGAATCAATATCAAAATATATAACGAAGACCGCATGAAAGAAAGATGGGGTAGCCTGTGAATCTGAATCAATACATGAGACTTAAGCTCCTTAAATACAAGCCCATAATATTTACTGAGAAAGGAGATGATTGAAGCAAGGAAGAACCTATGATAAAAGGCAGAGAAAGGTCTGCAACTGGTGGTTGGCAACGGGCAGTAGCCTTCTTTCTTTCTCTCCCTCCCTCTCTTTTTCTCCCTCTCTTTCTCTCCCTCTTGTTGAATGGTTTGCTCAACTCGGATTGATCTATGGATAGAACTCAGATTGATATGTGGATGGAACTCAGATTGATTGTTTACAACACCTTTGAGGTCGCTTTTATAGGCCAAGGGATGCCTCTTTGCTGCAAATCTTCATAAGGCAAGTTGCCTTATTGGAAAGGGCAGCATTTTGGCAAGTGAATGCTGGCCATTCTTGCCAAAATGGATCCATTCATTTTTAGGCAATTGAGGTGTTGTACATGCCTTCCATATCTGTCACTTGACCGTCTTTTGGCAAGTGGGCTCATCCAAAAACGAGTTTACTCAGGTGGGTTCGACCAGCTATTGTGGAAGGTAAGTCTTCTTGCTTAACCCAAGCTCCCTCTGGTTCCTCGTGATCAAGGTTGGGCCTGACTGCAGATGATGTCGCATGACCGATTAGAACTGCTGGAGATTGTCGGGGTGAAGGATTTAATAATCTCACTGGCACAACTTGTGAATTTCCATAATACTGACAATAGATGGAATGTAAGATGGTATAAGAAACATGAACTTTCAGTGTGTTTCTTGGTAAGTAGGGCAATATTTTTGCACAAGTGGTCAAGAAATATCATTTTCAGAATAAGGTATAACCTGTTGCTCTCGTTCCATGCATCCATTATCATAGAAGATGGACATTTACCAAAGATATGAGGTTTTACGGGCCTATCCATTTGAAGTCAATTAGAGGTTCGGTCCATCCCCTTGATGCCTCATACCATACCGGTGCCTCATTTGCATTTGGTTATGTTTTATGTTAATCTGATGTATAACTGGATTATCCCACGTCACTGCATGTTTCTCATGAGATTGATTATATTTTCTATTGAATGTTGCATATACCTCTCATGAGCCTGATCGTCTTACATTTAGGCTTATGCACATGCTAATCTTTCTCTTGGTCGATCAATATCATTCATAAAAACCAGCATACTGGAACCTATCTTAATTCTCAAGCGTTTTATGTATGATAAAGGTTGTTTCTTCCCATATCCAGCGAGCATAATAACGGCAAGACTTTGGAGTCGACCACCTCATACTTGTGAGGCACTGAATATTGCTTTATCAAAACCTCCCATACCAATGTTAAAAGAGGTTGTGCTTCCAAATACTAGAAGGCATAAATATGGCAAGAGGCTATATCCTCTTGTGACAAGAATAGACTGTCCCATGGTGTATCATGATCGAGAACTAGGTTGATGCCATTTGCTACAATCCGTAGCTGACCCCTTCTCGATTTCTCAAGTACCTCAATGTTTAAGTGCTTAGTCAAGCCTGACATAAGAGACCAATCACAGCCTTGGCTAAAAATGAGTTGAAGGCCTTGCTGCTGAATTCAATTGACTAGGCTTTTGAAAGGTTGCTATCCACCTTGCTCAGTTCAGCCGTGTGGACTTAGCTTGATAAGTCGTTGACATCAACTAAATCTTGTTGTTGTCCAAGGACCATATTGAGTCAAGGTGGCTGTACCCACCTTGTTGGGCTCAGCTGAGCTTTGCCAGCCTTTGTCAAGGTGTTGCCCTTTTGAGGACTTACCAAATCAAACCACCTCGTGAGGGTACTAGAACTGCCTAGACTTTCCATGTTGACATCAATCGATCAAATTGAACATCACAACCTGCCAAATCATGCACCACTTTCCTTTCTCTCGGGTGATAATGTCTTTCCCTTCTTAAAAGTCGGCCTTTCTTCTAAATGTCGGCTTTCCTTTTTTTTGAACGTCGACTTTTTCTTCTAACACCTGAAACTAGAAATGACAAGTTACCTTATTGAATAACACCGTAATTGGCAGGTGCTCGATTGTTTCCTTTTTGGTTCCTGACATCTCCTCCTTTCGGGGAATTTGCCTCCTTCCAGTCCAAATTTCACATATGGCTGGTTCCAAACACTTTTAAAGAAAGCTTTTTTATATTTGGAAACATCAAATTTGACAAAGTCTTCAAATTCTATTTTTAGAAAGCATTGGGCTTTATTCCCAATAAATTTTTTTCATTTGTTTATTTAAAGAACAATTACTTGAAATCAATTTTCTTTAGAAGGCGATCATAAGAAGGCCAAAATCTAGCCAATTTGGTCTTGAGGGCAAAATAGTTGTTTTCATAAAATTTTATCAAAATTCGAATTTTTCTTAAAGGGATGCAGTATATTACTGACTTGAGGTTGCTAGAAAATTTTGATTCCAAAATAAGTTCATTTGATGTATTTTTATTTGAAAATCTAAAGCTGCCAAAAATAGTCATTTTTCTAAAAGATAAAAATTTTCATAAAAAAAATTTTGGGTGTTTACATAGAGCATAATACATAATATACAGCAACAAGAGAGAGAGAAGGAAGAGGTAGCCGTTGGAGGCTTCCCCAACAACTAGTTGGGGCCAACACTTGTAAGTGTCCCTAGCCCTAGTGGACGGGCCAATTAGCCAAGACCAATGGGCCCTAGTAGCCCGTCCCCTATTACATTTATTCTTTAACACATGTATTGCACCTAGTGTTGTTCGATGCATAATGTATTGTGCATTGTTTTGGTCCACGATATGATATATCACTTCGTATGGTAATTTAATACTAAAAAATTAATTAAAATCTAAAACAAAAATATGATAATTACAAAGAATTCATATAATGAAAAAATGTAGTATATATTCATCATTCACCATTCAATAATTGAAAAAGGAATTATATATTTTGAAGCAATACATGACATCTATAGAAAAAATAAAAAAATACAACTTTCATAATTTAAAAAAATACATTTACACATTGTAATCAAGATCATCAAGTAAATAATCTTCATCTTCTCTTTATTGAAGATCCTCACCACCTTCTACTTCAAAATCAAAATATTCATCCCCTTGATGATATTGTTAGTATGTTCCTTCCAAATTAATCCATGCAATGTCTTTTTCGGTTAGGAGTGCATTTGTTTGATCATCTTCTATAATTCACTGCTTTAATATATCAAAATTATCCAAACTTATTGGATCAAATTGGTTTTCTTCCCTATTTAACTTTTTTAATTGCTTACAAAAAAAAAAATAGTAATTAGTAAATAACATTAACAATTTAAGTCAAATAAAATATTGAATTGAATCTTTAAGTAATAACTAATACAAGATTACCTCTATCGAAACCGCTTGTTACAACGGATGAAAACTAAGTCATTCAGCCGCTTATATTCTAACTAGTTACATTTTTTTTTGTGGATGTATTTAAAGACACTCTAATTCCTTTCAAAACCCGTTGCACTACAAGTTTAGCTAAGAACTCTTTCTGCAAAATTTCTAAGGTTTGGGCAATCACTTTCAAAACTATTTCACCAAACATATGATAAAAAAAGACAAACATTAGGAACTTAATCAATAATAAATATAAGATTTAAGAAACTTAAATATGAAGGTAAAAGTATACCTAAGCATATATTAGTGTGGTTGTGAATTGTTATATGCAAGCCCATCAAGTGAAGAGCATTATCGTAGATCTCAATCTTTCGATGTATAGCATCTACTGTACTCTCATCAGGGACTAATCTATCTATACAATCAATGATACCTCAGTTTACCTCACAATCCCTTTTAAAGCTTGCTAAGCATTTGAATGTTGCATTTAGGTAATAAGTTGTTGCATGAATAGGCTGATGCAATTATTTGTTCTATCTGTTATCTATAATGTTTGACACAAGCACATAATCTCTCTTTCTTTCATTGAAATTATTTCTAATGGATTCTTTTGCCATATTCATGACTTCATAAAGATACCCATGAATTGTTTCTCCTCATTATCAATCAATCTCTAAACTTTTACTAAAGCACATATAATCCTCAATAGTCTAACAAAAATATACTCCTGAGGACTATCTCTGAAATCTCATTTAACTTTATATTTCTTGTATTTTGAGATAACTTTGTAAATTACTAGGCTTATTTTTGTTTAACAATACTCTGTATAAATAAGAAATTAGTTGCAAACCGAGTTGTAGTTTTACAAATAATAATAATGCAATGTTATAAATAAATTTAGTGATATCGTGACAATACTCAATTATTGCTTTTACCTCATTCATCTCTCCAATATCCTCAAGGATAAGATATGGACAATGGGATGCACATGTTGTCCAGTAAAAATTTCCATAAATGTCAGTTAACTCATTTACAACTACTTTATAGTTAACTGCATTATCTATAATTAATTGGATTATATTTTCATGCCCAACCTCTAATATCACCATATCAAATTTTTTTCTTAGAACTTACATAGTATGATGATCCTCTAACATGTTAGTGGTTGCAAAAATAAAAATTCATTAGGACAATAGAAAAGAAAGTTTAATAAAATTCTCTCTCGCCTATTTGTTTATTAATCTGTCATGATAGTGCATCATGTTTTCTTTCATGATTCTCTCAAAGCCAAACAATATGCTTGGACTTCAAGTACAGTCTTATCCAATAGTTTTCCTCTCAACATCTTATACCCTAGACTAATATTAACAATGGCATCTGTGATTGCTTGAAAAGGAAAGGAATTTGCTGCATTAAATAGAATGCATGCATTTTAAAACCATCTCCCTACTGCAAGGTCTACTTGCTCAAGCAATTGCTCTGAAAATATAGTACTACGAATTCCAAGTTGAGCACTAGGTATAGTACTAGGAGAAAACTATTGTATGCCATAATAAGATCTTCTTGTATCTCTTACTCTTATACCAGTTGCAACCTTTTTAACAACCCTCTTTCTCCTAATTGGTGACCGAGAACTACTACTATCAACTTCTGTCCTAACATCATAAGGGATACTATCATCACCATCACCAAGTCTAACATCCTCTTCCTTAAATATCCCTACATCTTCTTTTTCTTGCCTCTTCTCATATACTCTCAATCATCAGTAAACATTATCATTTAATGGCTTCTAACACTCTCTTAACTTTACCCATACAAGGAATAACCTCTCTTTTAGTCCTTGATAGGTGATGTTTCAATAAAGAAATTATACCACTCATCATCTTATCACAAAAATTTATTTGATTTTTAATATGTTTCTCTCAATTGAAGTACCCTATTGTCATGTCAAATCATCAGACCTTGATTAAGATTGCATAGTACTATCACCCTTTCTTGTCATCCTAATAAATTTCAAAATAAAAGCATTTGATAAATCTCCAATATTCACCTCATAAACCACCAAAACACTCGTAGAGTGTGTCTCCCACTTCATGGATTACAACAAATAAAATGAAAAAGATATTCACTCACTTCATATATTGTCATTCAAAAAAGAGAAAAGCAAATAACACAATAAGATACAAAATACACATAAAAAAGAGCATAAAACCCTATACACCATATTACCCTTGTTGTCACCATTAGAATGATGGTGTCACTGGAATGTAGACTATGGAGATGTTTCTTCCTAGCCGGAAGTCGTCGTGGAGCAGTTGGAGCCTGCAAGACTCTCAAACACAAGCCAAATCTGGGTTCTTTTTGGGTGGGTGTATATAAAAGAAATAGGGTATATCACTCGTATCGTATGATACGAGCAATACGGCCTGTATCACACATTATAAGCCGATACATTATCATTCATCATATAGGTTCCCATATCGTATTGTGGTTTCTTATGATACGATATACGAGGCAATACGAATAACATTACGCCACCGTCACTTTCTCTCTTATCAAGTGAATCAATTTTAATATGTTTTGTTCTTTTATGATAGACTAGATTACTAGCAATTATATAGCAACAATCCTATCATAATAAAGAGAAATTACCAATATTGTAAATATCAATTCGTACGAAATGGTACGATAAATGTGTTTTTTAATTATATTTTTAAAAAATCATTAAAATCTTTAAAAACATTATGCAACTTGCACCATACCAAGAGAACGAATTCAACATCCAAACGAACTAAATCACATGCATCCATCACTTTTGGGCCTCCTTTTGAAACTTAGGATAAATTATTATTAATGAATATAGAGTAAATATGGTATTTTTAGAGAGAGAAGAGTTTCTTTAAGAGAGGAAGAAATAGACATGTAAAAAGAGCAAAAGTTGTTTTAGAGAGGTTTAAACACATTCAACCTTTTATTATTTTTCTAAAATATGTTTTCTGAAACTTATAGTATATCACATGATACGAGGTGTGTCGTACGATACAGTATTCGTATCTCAATATATCATACAATATGTTAGGAAATGGGTTCAATCAGTGTTATTCATATCATATCATATCCTATGATACGGTACAATACATATCGTATCGTATGATATGGTGCAATATGTATCATATCATGGAGCTCCACGATACGATACACTCAATTGTATCGTATATGGTATGTTATCAGCCTATATCGTGCGATACAGCCAGGAGAACGAACATCTATTTAAGGGTCTCAAGTGTGTCTATGGTGGCTCACCTCCCTCCTTAGTGTTTAAGGCTCCAAATGTACTCTACGTCAGCCGTACAAGGCTCCCAACCCACATTTTAGGTATAATTTTTGAGTTTTTTTGTATTTATTATTTTTTTGTGTTATTTGTGTTTTTCTTTTTTGAATGACAAAATATGAAGTTATGAAGTACGTGGATATCATTTTTATTGTATTCGTGAAATAAGAGATTCTATATGAGTGTTATGTGAAGATTGGGGATTCATGAAATATTTTTATTTTCAGGTTTTTTATTAGATTAAAGTATTCAATTGAGATGGCAAGAAGGGGTGTTAGGGACTCTCAATCTCGGTTTGATGATTTGGCATGACAGTTGGGTACACTAGTTGAGGGAAACAGATTGAAGATAAAATGTTTGTTTCGTGGCAAGGTGATTGGTGGTGAAACTTCACGATTGAAATGTCACCTAGTAGAGACTAGAAAAGAAGTTGCTCCTTGCACGGGTATAGTTAGAAAATTGCTAGAAGTCATTAAATGTCAATGTATAGAGATGATTGATAGCATACTTGAGAGAAGACAATAGAATAAAGATTTAGAGATGTTTTAGGAAGAGAATGACGATGATGTTGGTTTTATGATGTATGCATTCCATTTAATATAACAAATAATTTTCGCTTCCAAGTAATGATAGATACAATTACTAACATTAGTATAGGGTATAAGATGTCTTCTTATCAAAAGTTAAGAGGAAAACTATTAGATAAGACTGTACTTAAAGTGAAAGAATATTGTTCGACTTTGAGAGAGTCATGGAAGCAGACAAGATGCATTATCATGGAAAATGGATGAACAGATAGGTGATAAAGGACTTTGTTAAACTTTCTTATCTATTGTCCTAAAGGAATAATGTTTTTGAAATCTCTAAACATGTAAGAGGAGAGGCATATTGCAGAGGTCCTAAGGCAAGAGTTTGATAAGGTGATATTCGTGATTGGGCTAGAAAATGTAGTCTAATTCATTACGGATAATGTAACTAACTATAAAGCAACTGAGAAGGAATTAACAGATGCTTATAGGACTTTCTATTAGACATCATGTGCAACCCATTGTTTAGATCCAATCCTTGAAGATATTGGTGAGATAGATGAGATAAAGGCAGCAACTGAGTGTTGTCAAGATATCACCAAATTTATCTTGCTTTTGTATTATGTATGATGAGGAGATATGATGAGATGATATGCATATGGTGCAAAACTCTTTCATATAGTTGTTACTTGGTTTATAACTAATTTCTTATCAAAACATACTATTCTTAAATAAAAGCAAGCCTTGAAAAGAATGTTTACCTTAAATGAATGATAGCAGTTTAAAGAGTTACCTCAAAATAAGATAAATAGAAAATTGAATGAGATTTTAGAGTCGATATTCAGAAGTATATTTTGGAACTCCTATATTAGATTATTAAAGATTACATGTCCTTTCGTTAAAATTTTAAAATTTGCTGACAGTGAGGAGAAGTCATCTATGGGTTATCTTTATAAAGTCATGGCTAGGGCTAAAGAAATCATGAGCAATTTTAATGGAAGAAAGAATGATTATATACCTTTGTGGTGGATTATTGATAGTGGATGGAACAAATAGTTGCATCAACTTATTTATGTAGCAACTTATTACCTAAATTTAGTGTTTAGGTATTCTGCAACTTTAAAAGGGACAATGAGGTTAATAGAAGTATCATTGATTGCATAGATAGATTGGTCTCTCATGGAAATAGAGTAGATGCTATATATTGAGAGATGAAGATCTACGATAATGGTCTCAACTTGATGGATTTTATATTAGATGTTTGGAAGTCATTGCCTAAACTTAAGAGATTTTGCAATAAGGGTTATGAGTCAAACCTATAGTACAACTGGTTGTGAAAGAAATTGAAGTGTCTTTGAATATATCCACATAAAAAAGTACATTAGGTTGGACATAAGCGGCTCACTGACCTAGTTTTTATCTTTTGCAACATGCAATTTCGACAGAGGTAATTAAGGATTACTCGTTACTTAGTAATTAAGTATTCAATTCAATGTTTCAATTTATTAAGTTTTTATTCTTGAATTTTTTAGTTTTAATTTTTATTTACTTATCATTCTTGAGCAATTAAGAAAGTTAAACTCAAGTAGGTATGAGAATCAATTTGATCCAATAAGCCTTGATAATTTTGATATCTTAGATGAGAGGATTATGGAAGATGATTGAAAAAATGCACTCCTACCACTTAGATTTATAACTTTGGTGAGGATATTAGCACATTGGTTAGCATATTTGACATAAATCAGTTGGAACATCTTTTCAATGGTATTGTTTGTACCGTATTGTATCGTGCATCGTTTTGCTCCATGATACAAGCGTATCACATCATAAATTTTTTAAATAGTCTTAAAATTATAAAAAAAAAATCACAAACAATCTAGACAATTTTAAACAATTCTTATAATTCAAAAGTTTGAGTAAACATTCATTATTCACCATTTAAATTTCAATGTATAAGCTTTTAAGCATTACATCTTTGTATTTAAACAAGTAGCAAAATTACAACTTTAATAATAAAAAAAAGAATTACATATTGTAATCCGGATCATCAACTAAATAATCATGTTCTTCTCCTTGTTTAAGATCTTCATCACCTTTAGTAGTAAAATCAATATCATCATCCCCTTCTTGACATTGTTATGCTCCTTCCAAATTGATCCACTACATATACTAAGCAAGTTGGGCATTAGGAATACATATAACTGCAAATTTGTCCCGATGTCTGTTTTAGTATATACTTTTAATTATGTATTAGTGTAAGAGTATATTACTTGCATGGCCAGCGTAAAACTTTGTTGGACAGCCAGCATAAAACTTTGTCAGACTTATTTACGATGGATTCTACAAATTATGATAGGGCTATGTGGAGAAAAAGAATCCATGAAGCCAACCCCATCTAGTATGGGAAAAGGCGTAGTTATTATTGTAGTAGTGTAAGAGTATATTAGCCTTTTAAGTTATAAAACCTTATATATAAGTTCTATAAATAGATTAGAAACCCTAAGAGAGATTATGGAATAAAGTGACGGTTGCTCCTTTAGTCGTCTTCTTCAATGGGATTCCTTGTATGCATTTGAATCTTTCTCTTCTTCTAATAAAGAAAGACTAATCTCAGTAGAAAGAACCCATGGTTTCACACTCAAACCTCTCAAAGGAAGAGAGCTTGTAACCGTCTCCCACCCCACAAATGATACTCTCTTTATCAAGATGACAAAAAAAAAGTTAGACATATTCTAATCTCTTAATCATTAAAACCAGCATAAGAAACAAAATTATATAATAAATTGACAGGTCTGATAAGGTGCTCTTAATGGGAGTTAATCAACTAGCTAGATAAGTATTTCCACTTCCACCCATATAACTTCCTCTCAAATTTATTAACCAAGGGATCCCAAATATCTAACTCTTTGAACTAAGCACCAAGTAGTCCCATATACTTAATTGGAAAAGAGTCGAGCTCACATCATAAAATGATAGTCAACCTCCTCCTGTCCAATCCTTCTTCGACCAGGATCAACTTGCTCTCATATATATTTACTTTGAGTCCACAAACAGCCTCAAACCCCAAAAGGATGCACCTCAAATGGAACAAATAGTTGTTACCTATCCCACAAAAGATAATAGATAAATGTAACACTTGTGTCGTCTCCCCTCTACCATCACCAGCATTTACACTATTCATCAAGCAGTTATATACATTCAATTTGAATGGTGAGGGAAGGGATGTTTTCGGTGGAAAGGAGCAACTCAGTTTTCTCTCAAATGAAGAGGTTTATCTAGAGTCAGGGACACTCCAACTAGATGCCCTAAAAGCTTTCGTGGAAGTTGGGGGTTCGACTTCGAGTGTCTTTCTTTACTTGGGAGGTAGCATGGGGTAGAATTCTTTATTTTATACGCATTCAATTTGGATGGTGAGGGAAGGAATGTTTTAGGTGGAAAGGAGCAACGGAGGTTTGTCTCAAATGAAGAGTTTTATCTAGAGTCAGGGACACTCCTACTAGATGCCCGAAAGCTTTTGTGGAAGTTGGGGGTTCCACCTCGAGTGTCTTTCTTTACTCGGGAGGCATTATGGGGTAGAATTCTCTATTTTAATAATTTCTAAAAAAGAGGCTTAACATCTATGAATCATTGCCCTCTACAGAAATAGGAGATTATATGGACCATGTACTATTATCTTGTGAGTGTGATATGACCCAACTTATGCAATACCCTGAAGGAGGTCATGCTTCAGTCTTTAACCATATTCACACACTTAAAATATTATTATAGATATTTTAGTTTAACACTTCTTCTTTGAATTACATTTTCACTCCTATATAAACTTGGCTAAGCATTCCATTACAACCAAATGTAGTATAAGTTGTTTTCTTATTTGAGTGAACTTGGAACCATGTGTTTAATGCCACATAAAATATTGAAGACCAAGATCCAACTCCTATAAGATCTCGGCCAACTAGAAATGTAATGTGGCCGCTTCTTTTATCAACTCACCTTTCTATATAAGCAAAGGAGCATGACATCCATCCACTCCCACATGATCTTGATGATGAGGATGACAAATAGGAAGTTGAATCAACAAGCTCTCTATCATTTTAATATTTGAAGAAAGAACAAACCTCTTTGAAGGTCATCCTAAAAGAAAAAGTATGAAAAATATTAAGAAACCTTTTGGCAAATTAGTTAAAAAAGAAAAGTCATGAATTGGCTCTAACTTTAGTGGTATAGAAGCTAATTTGAGCCCCCTATCAATATCTAGAACTATCAAAGGCAGTCCAAACAAAAAAAATAAAAAACTAATTTTTTGAGCCCTTGATTTAGATCTTGATAGAGAGCTCAAACGGAATCTATATCACTAATTCAAAATTCTTCCTCAGCATCTCATAATAGTGGGCACGAAGGTATCTCTAAAATATACCAAAGAATCAAGAGAGACTATTATTAGGAAGGGATAGAATGATCACCCAATGGATGAAGGAGTACTACATATGCTAAGCCAAAAATATGAACACTCATACCAATTCATTTTATGCAAGGCTCTCCCAAGTCCCTCAACCATGAAGCATAATGGCTATAATGAACCAATTAACTAAGTATGCCCACTTTGTTCCTTTAAGAATCAAACATAATATCCATTACGTGGTGAATGTTTTTATTGAAAGAGTTGTTGACTTGCATGGGGTCTCTAAGTCTACCGTTATCGATATAGACTCCATTTTCAGTTCAACCTCTAAACTCTTATCAACCAAATGGGGGTTAGCTATGAGTATCGCCTACTACCCTCAAACTTGTGGGCCAACCGAAGTGGGTAAGGCTAAGAAAAATTAGCTTTTCAATTTTTTTTGTTACAATCACTCGATAGATCTAAATACTAAAAAGGCTTAAAATAACTTCTACACCACCAAAAGAAGAATGATTTGACTAATTTGTCAAAAGATTCCTTAACATTTCTTTGTACTCTTCTTCCGAAAATGCCCCCAAACTCTTTCTTCAAATGCTAAGATGTTAGAATGCATGTTGACTTGACTTTATATATGACATCCTAAGGGCATGCTTCTTTACTTGTGGAAAGGTAATTTGGCCAAAAAAGTAGCTATATTAACTTCTAGTTGGCCACCTTTCATAGATTTGGATCTTATGGGAACCGGATTTTTGTCTTCAATATCTCATTTTACATTAAGAACATAACCCCAAGTTGATTCAAACAAGAAAACAGCTTGAATTAGCTTTTATTGTAACTTGAAATGCTTATCCGAAGTTTTGTAAAGTTTGGATTGGGTTGGGTCCAACAAGATTGATTCGATCCAATCAAGTCATGCATGGAACTCGATACTTGGAGATGCTATAAACTCTACTGGTAGCCACGACGGCCACCGCTTAGTAGCAAGGAAGGCAATGACTACCTTCCAGCCGCCCACCAGTATAAGAGAGAAGAAAGAGATCTAGAGAGAGGAGATCATCGAAAAAACACCACAAATCACCGGTGTGACCTATTGAAAGGGAAAAAACAGACATAATCGCCCGCTCAGAGGCTAAGGTATGGATTAATCTCTTTTTCATGAGATTTAAAAGTGAAATTATCAGAAAGCATCAGTTTTGATGGTCGAACCGGCAGCCAGCAGGTTGACCGATACATCATATTGTGTTGATCCCGTCATGTTGTGTCGGTTTGGATGATGTCGAATAGGACATTGAAACAGTGTCCTTGCAAAGATGCAGTTCTGGGTTTGTATTTGGGTCTACACTGAATCAAGATTCATTTTGAAATAGAATTAGATCTAGACTCTTTTACTTGATCCAATCAGGACTATATGGATCTAGATTGGGTTTTTAGTGTTTTCAGACTCGTTTGAGATCCGATTTCAACGTGGTTTGAACCGTTGGGTTTGTATTTGAATGTAGAATAATAATATTATGTTTTTATCATGATTTAGGGATTAAATTGAGGTAATTAAAGGAGAGTTAGCACTATTATATTTAGATTTGCATAGAGACGTCCCATAGGTGGATGTGTTCTCTTTTTGGTTACATGTTAGAGGTAGTTTTAATTGCTTTCAAATGATGCATGAGATTGTGAAATGTTTGTTAATGCTTTTAAATGGGCATATATTTGTTGCTTTGTGAAATAGTATTTAAAATGCTTTAATGATTATATATGGATGCATCACACAAGTTTGCTTGTGTGCAAGTAAACCACTTAATGGGTATGGATGTATCTTTCACGATGGTATGGAATGTTGATGGATTATAGATTGATGTATTTGTTACTGTTAGCTCGTTGGTTGTCATAGTAGGTGAATGAAATACTATAGGTGTGGATCCACTTTCCATGATAGTGTATGATGTTAGTGGAATGTAGATGGATGTATCGGATAGTCCTAACTCATAGATATATTGAGTTGTGTTGGTTATTTCATTGGTTGATCTAGTTTGCACTTATAGTTGTAGTGGGCAACTCATATCGGTTATGACATGCTTAAGTTGGAGATAAGTAGAACTAGTTCATGAGAGTAGAGAGTTTATGTATAGTAAAACAGATTTGATACTTGATACGAACATGTGATTTGATATGGATATGTTATTTTGGTATAACCAGATATATGTGACAGTTGTGGATGTGAATGTGGTTATGTGGACCCTAGAAGATCACCCAATAGATGTTATTGTGGATATGGGATGTGATCTTGGAGATATTGTTGTGATTATGTGGTTAAATGTATGACTCTATTAGTGGGGTATCCAGATATTTTTGTCCCAAGGACCCTGGGGACTGGACTTGGTGGGCTCTTGTGAGGCACCAAGATCTTAGGCTTGACACGTTACCGAAAGTCACATGGCTGGAAAAGAGTATAGTGCGGGCAACTCCTACGGCGTGACAGTGGTTTGTTACACTATAGAGTTTATGATATGAAAACTAAGTTGGATATTGATGAATACTTGAGTATGCATACATGTTTGGTAATGGCATTGATTTTGTTAGATAATGTATATCTTCACACCACATGGTTTGAAATAGTGTATGTCTTTAGTATGATTATTTGTGGAGAGATCATAACCATCTACGAGCACAGTGTGGTGTTGAGGTTTTATTTTATATGAATTTCAAGATATAGCGTGGGACGTTGAAGCAGGATTTTGTCTTCCGCTACTAAATGATAGGAGTTGATAGATTCCTTGTAGTTTTGATTTTCTTTCTGTTGTACCACTACCTTGTTGGATAAATAAATGAACTTTTGACATGTCTTTGATTGTATGGGTTATACAACCTTCGTATTTATTAATGGTTCATGGGTATCAACCACATGACATGGACGGGCCCTATGTCATGTTGGTTAACACTTCTGGGATGTTACAAGTTTATAAAGAGTTAATAACATTAACAATTATCATATAATTCAAAGTAATAAACTAACACATTTACAATGATGACTTAGAATATGATCTTTGTTAAGGATAGATTGGGTTTCCATGAAGGTATGGTGCAAGGTGGGCCATACCAAAGTCGGTCACACATTTTGGGGTGAAGCATTAGCGTTTGAAGTTGAGTGAGAGATGAGTAGGAATGTGCAGGACAATTGTGGGCTCTTTTGTAAAGATTGCAAGATGAATTGTATAGCGCATTTAGTATCTTTTGCAATTTTTTAGAGGGGAAGAAATAAAAGGGTTTTTTAGGGGGAGGAGAGATCCTTGAACAAGTTGCTAGAGTAGTTAGAATTCATTGTCTTTTGGCACCGAAGCAGTCAGCTTAGGGATGTTTTGGATTTTGTAGAGTTAAGTCCTGAAATATTCTTACTTGATGTACATGGTGTACCATCTCCGTGATTTTTTTTGGAACTTTTTTTATTTCTCAAAAAAATAGTTGGAATAGTCAACCTTAACCGATGACCTGATTGATGATGTAAGAGGTGGAGATATTGATAAGAGAAATATCCACACTATATTGCAAGTACAGATTCACAACAGCATTGTTAAGCTTCAATGACAGAATATCATATAGTAACTTTCTCTTGATCAAAATTTACTATTGATATGATGATAGGGTATGATATACTTACAATAGGGGTTTTTCATGCACATTCTTGGTATAATATTAAAAGATCGAATGATATGTATCATGCAATATCCATCATACATTACTGCAATGGATCTATACTTTATACGTGCATGAGATAAAATGATTTAGAGAAAATGATAAGAGAATGTAATGTAGAGAGAAATATCAAAATCAGGTTGGTATTATTATTACAACTAAATACTTGGAGGAGCATATAGTAGACCATAAGTTGCATGGTGATTAAAATATGAATCAAATTAGAATTGGAAAAGAGATTCTTAATGTTCACCGTGCTTATACACCCAAAAGTGGGACTGTAGGAGTAAAAAATGAATTTTAGAATGAATTACATAATGAGATTCAAAGAATCTAAAAGATTGAACAATTTGTTTAGGAGGAGCTCTAAATGGACAAATATATAAAAAACTTTGGAGAATAAACATGTTTAGGAAACTATGATTTTTGGCAACAAAATAAAGAGGACAAGAAACAATAATTTTTTTATAGGACTTATGATTTCTTTATAGTAAATACATTTTTCAAAATGCAAGAACATCCGATCACTTATAATAATAGTTTGCCTAAAAAGGAAGTGATTATTTTGCTTAAAGGATAAAACATAGATTGCGTTATGAAGATTGAAAGGTTATCTCAAGAGAGAGTTTAACTACCTAAGACCCACTATTAATAATGGATTTACATCAAGAACTGAAAAACGAAAGAAAGTTAGAGCCACCTGAATTAAATGGTGAAATTAGAAAATGAGCAATATATTTAATGAGAAAGTACTTGGAAAATATGCTTATAATTTTCAAGGCATCATATGCGAAGTGTGACAAAGTAGTACATGAAAAACAAAACTTATGAAAGTTGGGAGGATTATGAAAAGAGAAAGACAAAAGCAAAAAAGATAGTGAAACAAGAAAATTTAACTAAGAGAAAGTGAAAGAGGTAATTTTCAATATGACTAAGGCTAGAGAATGTAAAACAATAACTTTACCCAAATAAGATACCAAAGACCAGGAAAAGAAGGTTTTCATGCAAATGAGTAATGATATAGAGTAATGATTTTCATAACTCCTTCAAGGAAGAACAAGTGTGCAAATTATCTTGAAGAGCTAAGAAAATTGAGGAGCATATACAACTCACTTTCTTTACCAATGCATCCAAAGAATAAAGTGAAGAGGCCCTTAACAAAGTACATTCAAAGATGGAACCCCTTGGTGCATTTTACTTGTAGGTGACATTTTATTGGTGATGAAAAGAGCGGAACTTACAGACAGGTTCAACTATGGAGTGGATAGAAACAAAGTATCTTTTAATTAATAACCAAGAGAGAATATATAGAATAAGTTTAACATTTAACTTAAGCAAACAAAAGTTAAAATTGATAAGCATTGCATCTCCAGGAAGGATACTTTACATAGGGTGAAAGTTCTAAGAAGATGGGTCAAAATCATAGAGATGTCACATGTAGAACCAATGCAAGTTGCTAAAACAAAGAGGTGCACAAGCTATTTTGTGTGACAAGTAGCAAAAAACTTTATAATGCTTTAAGGCATCATGTGCTTGGCAACCAACTACCAATATATGCATAAAACATTCATGATAAGAATGTAAGGTTGATGTGTCTCTACAAACAAAAGAGGGCCTCAATGAGATTATTTGACAAAAAGTTTGTGAGTGCAAATAAAAGATCAGAAAAGACAAGCTGTGGTTGGTACAATTATACATAGTGGTAGGATAAGGAGTGACACATTAGATGTTCAATACAATGTTATTAAAATTATATTGTATCATACGATAGGATATGATTTTATCATGTACCGTTACATGAATCGATATGATTCAAGTACCTAAATCAATATGCACCATTATTGGGTAGTACTGCACCGTATCGTACCCATATCGCATAGTACACCCCTATATCATAGGATACAATATTGATTTTTCATTTGCCATGCTTTTTGACTTTTGAGGCCCGAGGTTATTTTAAATCCTAAAGGCCACCTTCATCGGCCTCCTTGTTCGTTTTCCTTTTAAAGACAACCCTTGCTCTCTCCTCCAAAGTTCAAAGTCTCAAATTTCTTGCATTGGCCAATGACTGACAATTCTGATTCTCATTCAATTGAAAACTACTATAGTAAGAAAGTTTATGAACAATCCAAAGAAACAATGATGATGAGATGCATTTTTTGTAGGCATATCATGTACAGTGGAGTTAGTTGTGAAGACCTCATTTAGCTGGAATCGGAATGAATGTACGTCCTTAATCTACTGTACCTCAACAAGTCAAGGTACAAATGTTAAAAGAAATAGAAGATATACAAGTGAGAAGGGAAGAACATGGAACATCAAGAACACAAGGAGTACAAAAGGAAAAATAAAGAAAATAACTAGTTTTCTAAGTTTCATTTACTTTTAAGTTTGAATCTTTGAGTCTATGACTCTTGTTTTATAGAAGTTTAAAATTTTACTATAGTTTTTTCAACTTCTTTTGTTATGAATTTAAGATTGTGTTATCTTTTGTGCATGCATGTGATGCATGACATTATGCATGTTACAAAATCATTTGATATTTTTCTGATATTCTTTTACTTTTTTATGGTTTTTTAAGAAATTCAAGAAAATATGTCTTGCATATCATATCGTATGATACGGTACACTACATGTGTATCAATTCCCTATGTGACAGGGCACGAATACGCTATTTACAACATTGGTTCAATACTTAAGAAGAGGGAGAAGGACTATAAAGAGACATAAAACATGATCTTACTCTTGAGTTAGATGCTAATATAACACAAGATCGATCTCAAATACAATTAAGAATCCATGTAGCTAGTGTAGAGAAGGCTTAATTTTGCTTTTTTCATATATATATATATATATATTTGCATGTATATAAAAATTATATATATGTATAAAAAGTTGGTGTTGCAACAGAAAAAGATAAAATGAGAGAGACATGCTTAAGGAGGTATGGAGTTAAATGCTAATGTGACACAAGATAAAACACAATGACGAACGCAGATCCATTGAGCTAACCCCACTTAGTATGGAGAAGGCTTAGTTTTGGTTTAATCTTTTCATTTAGCCGTGCTGAGCTGGTGAAAATGTGTATATAAAAAGTTAATTTAACACGATTTTAATTAACACAATGATGAATGAAAGTGTTTGGTTGATGTTGTTGGTAATAAGTTAGTTTAAGGAATGGGATACAAAAATTACTTTAACTAATATCCACTAAAGGAGATGTTGCAAATGAGTTTCTCTTTTGGGGTAACGATTTTCTTTAGGTTTTAACGACCTACTTTTCTGCATAGACCATCGAAGTTTGCAGAAAACAAAACTAGTAAGTGTCAACTGCAAGAACCGCACTTGGACTACTATAGACCAGATATCTAAATTGAAGAAATTGGCTAAAAATACACAAACAGGAAAAGGAGAGCAAGGAAAAGGTTAATCATGTTTTGTCACAAACAAACATGAGGAAAATTGGATACATGTATATATTCGAGACGATAGTAAGAAGCTGCCTATATTCTTGAGGAACCATTAACAATTTGTACAAAACTCCAAAAAGGAGATGTGTTTCATGTATAAAAGAATAAAACCATAGGTAGAGAGACTAAACAAAACATCACTAAAATCATGTGATTTTTCTCTCTTCCTCTAATGCTCTTTTTGTTTAATTTTCGTTCATTGAATTTGTAATTTACTATCATCGATTAGTTACTTAGAACCTAATTAGAATAAGACGAGCGAAGAAACAAGAACATAAAAAGGAAATCAAAGAGAAATTGATCCGTCTATTTTCTCAATTTTTGTTAAATTTGGAAGGTTGGTTTTTCTGATATCATTGTATTTTCATCGTTTTGCTTGAAATACTTCGATTTCCTCATAGAAAGATGCTCCTATACTGTGTCTCATCTCATTCCTTAATGAAGACGCGAAAGAATCGTGTCTCCCTTAAAGATGGAGACATGCATGGCTGTTACCTCTTTCAACCGAATGGTTTTTGTTTTAGTATTTGATATCAATGTTTTTATTATAGAATAACAAACAACTCGAATGAAAGCACTTACGATAGAAGTAATTCAGAGAAGATACTAACAAATCAACGTACTTATCATACAATAACTAAGGATTGTGATAGTGGTTTTAGTACACTAGACGATATATTTATTAACTGGTTTGCAGAAGAGGTAGATGATAAATATGTTGATTGTGAGGGTGATGGACTAGACTATTTTCTTGTGTTTGTAACTGATAATATGTTTAAAAGTCATACTGAACTTGTTAACTATGTAAGACTAGTTGGGAGGAGGCATAACATTGTTACAGTTGTTAGTTGTTTGAAAAGCAAAGCCATAATAAGCAAGGTATGATTTGCATGTCAAATTAGTTAAAAGTATAGGCAGAATCGTGATATTATATTGAAAGTATAAGGAGGACAGGCACTACAAAGGTTGGTTGTGCCTTCTTATTAAGAGGAGATGATGGATATTGAAAGTTGCATGTACTGAATAAAACACATAATCACTCTTTATGATTATATCTTAAGACATGCTTTTGTAGTAAGATTGAGTAGCTCTGCGTATAGTGTAACAAAAGACCTCACACAAAATCATTGCAAACCGAATTATATTTTGACATATTTGAAATGGGTGGACATGAAAAATGTGAGTACGATAATGTATATTTATAATACAATGATGAAAGTGAAAATTGTTGTTTTTAAAGCATTTTACAATAACTATTGCACAATCTAAACAATAATCACTATCGCATCGTAAAGTCCCTCATATGGATATTGTCACTGACATTGTATTTGTGCATCTTGTTTCGTGCACCTACTTTATTCATATCCATGGGTATTGAAATTTGATAACACATATAAGACAAACATGTAAGTATATGACTATTGTGTAGTAATGTTTATTCTATATTATTGTCATTAACGTTTATATATTTTTAATATTTTTTTGTAGATATAAGATATTTTTCCTTGAGGTTATTGAGTTCACATCAACCTCTAATAACTTCTCTGTAGCTTTTGCTTTTTAGTGGAGAAAAGAAAGAGAATTATGTTTCAGTGTTAAGATATGTGAGAGAGTTATGTACTCCAAACGAAATGTCACATGTTATTTATATTAACCATGATATAGTTTTGGTGAATGTCCTTCAAATAAGTTTTACAAATTTAAAATACTTTGTGTATATGACATATAGCCAAAAATATTAAAGCTTTTATTGTAAAGTTGATAAGGAATACAGAGATGGCGAGTGTGTTTGTTGTAAGTTTGAGGAGGGTCATTCACTCATTAGATGAGAGCAGTTACCAAGGTACAATGGAGGTAATGAAATTAAAGTAGACAAAATTTTCCGCTTTACTATCGTACGCTAAATAACAATGGTTGGACCCATACAATGAAAGAATTTTCTCAGCATCAACATATAGAGTCATACATTATGGTACTCATATGATTAATACATATATGAATTTAGTTTTCAATGCATTTATATCACATACTATTTTTCAAATGTATAATGAGTGCATATTCATATTTCTCAAGGTGGAAAGTGCTTGTATAATGTTGAAAGGGTTCATTGATACTCAAGTGCTAGATTTGACACAATTTGAAAACGATTACATTCCTTGATAGAATTAGAGATTACAAAATTGAAGAAATAATTTGAGGAATGAAGAACTCTGGCTAGGCATTATGTTTACGTGATAGAAGAACTTGTTGCGAACCTTCAAAAAAGAGTATTGCGACACACTCTTAATCTTATTGTAAAAGTACAATCATGTGGAGATGGTAGGATCAAATATATAAATGTTATTGTAACTTATGAGGTACACATGGTATGTCTTGTACCCACGAGCTCAGGCTTCTACTTAAATGTAGTTATTTGATAGAATTGTCAACTATTGATCCATTTTGGAAGAAGCTAAACATGGAGAAAGATATCATATTTACTATCGATCAAGTAGGAAAGAAAGGATGCAGGGACATCTATGAGGACCGTTTGGAAGAAGTTATGAAATCATCTATAATGAGAGAAATTTGTTAAGATATTAGATAAATAGTTTAGTCATGAGTATAACTATACTACCCTATAAGAACCATCAATTCATCGTAAAGGAAGACCTTCTAACCAATCTATCAAGAAGGACTTATTGACTTAGGAGCAGGAAGAGTTGTCTCATGCAGAGGAAGGCTTTGACATACAAGTGGTCGAGGATGCGATGTCTCTCCTAAGATGGGTCGATCTTTTTCAGGAAGTTGTGATCTTATCTCTACTATTGAGAAACATATTTCAAACAACTTGACTTTGAACTGACTTATAAGATGATAATACTATGATTTATGGGCATCTTCATAAATGCTTCAATAAATGTTATTAGAGTTCAAAATTATGAGTACATAACTATTAGTGCACTTGCAAGATAATTGAGAGAAGTGGTGGCGTGAAGCTCGAAGAGAGTCCTTAAAAGAGGTGGCACGTAAGCATCACATATATGCACATGTTTTCATAGATAATCATGGTGTTTATATTGTTATTCGACGTATTGCAAACATGAGAGATTGTCCATGCCCTAGTCAGTATTGGATGACAATGCTAGATATGGGTTCAGTTATCACTACTCGGTGAAACATAGCATTAGTAGTTCTCTCTACCATAGGATCGATGAAATTTCTATCACTATTGTTAGACACTCAGTAGTCTATTGTGAGGGATGTGTGATACATGTGTTATCATCATGCTATACAACGTTTTTTAACAGTGAGTATAATATCAATATTTATTCCATTATAGTGATAATTTATAAACCGAGATAGATATTAATCATCTATTTTGTTTATGATTTTTCGTAGATACACATGGATAATACTCTCTGATACCTACTATCTTCCCATCATGACAGCGTTAATGAGATGAAAATATTGAGAGTTGGTGAACTACGTTTCAAGAACGTATCAACTTGTATATATAATTGAAAGGACCAGAAGATGATACTATACATAATATTGAGGGTGATGACTAAGTGTCAACTATTATCCATTTTGTATATGTCATTAGACAATTTTGGGATTTGAATGTAACAAAAAAAACAAATGTCTTTCATTAAAGTTGTAATTTACATATGCAATATTTTAAATTTATAAAATAAAGCCAAATACAATCCAAACAAAACATGTCACTTATCATCACCATTGTCATTATCAACATTACTAATACGTCTCTATGTAGTCCAACAATATAGGATCACCAACCAACGGTCGTGGCACAAGCTCTAAATGTATTGAAGTCATTGCAAGTGTCTCATGTATCACACTCATATACTAGTATAAGAAATTAAGCGGAGAAAAGTTAATATTGAACAAAAAAATGAAAATTTCTTATACAAATAAAATAATTTGTTTACCTATATGTAAAATGATGTATCATATTACCTAACTTGAGTAAGACAAACATGATATAACAGATTGCTAGAATCTCACGAAATAAATCAATATGTCCTTCAAATGTATCACTCTATGTATATCTCATCACACTCGTTTGAGTATAGTGTTGGGACTGCAAAATACTCAAGCTCAAAACAATGTGAGCGTTGAGCTTCTTAGATTGTATCACGTGTCTCATATTGTACCTTATATGTGTGTGGCTTCATAAGTCTTTTTGCAATGGATGGTCTTATCGCTACTATTGTGATGCCTTAATGCCGACTAAACTTATAAATTATGTGATATAGTATATAAGGTTGTACAATATCTACACATTGAATGCATATGTGATATCGTGATAATTTATATGCATTACAATCTATATATTTTATAGAAATATATGGTTACTAGTCAATCTGTATTAAACAAAATAATACATAAGAATATATAACATTCAAAATACCTAATTTGTCATCATCAAATCCAATTACTTACGATATTGAGTTAGCCGATTAACAGAAGATTAACTATAACACACTAACCATCCATTGGCCTACTCATAGTTCTCCATTCTGGTCGCATAGCAATTATGAAAGCTGAAAAGTATTTATAAATCCATGCATATAATTAAAACATATAGCTTGTAAATTTTTATTACCTAAAGTAAAGAAATATATCTACTAAGTTGTGCTTCTATTAAGGATGTCTTCTCTAGTTGTTTATACAAATACGCTAATATAGTTACACCTCACACGTAACTGTCAACCCTCATATAGATTTACAAGTGTTATTGATACCTTATCTCTAGACTTATCCTCATATAGTGTACACCGTAACTGATACAACAAATAACATAAGGTCTTATTTTCATTACTCACTCTCCTCCTTTAAAATTAGTTTGGAGCACTTCAAGCTTAAACAACCCTAGACTTAATCTTACATACGACTTCATCGATTATCATTCCCAACATATCACTTAAAATTTCTTTTTTACCTCTAACTATCATCTCATGTGTCAAGGCAACAAGTTAGCCATCTATTGGAAGACCAAGTATCATGTGGATATCGTGAAGTGTGATAGTCATCCTACCCCATTGTATATAGAAGTTGATAGTTGCCAACACTCAATAAAAGTAGCCAATAGTGCATGATCTATTATCTCTTATAGTAAGTTTGTTTGTCCAACCAATCCACTGCGATCTCCAAGCTCAACTCGATTTCTGGGCCTAACATTCGTCCTCTTGACTGACCATACTCTACCTACATTGTAACATGTATAGGTTGTTATCACTTTTCATATTGCTTATAAATATATATTTATATAGTATATTAGAATAGATAGTATTGATATCAGTACATATAGAGAGAGTATTTACATAAATTTATATTAAAGTTTTAAAGTACTTGTTCCTCCCAGATCTTATATATAATGTGATATTAAAAGTTTGAGAGTAATCTCGGCATATTAGGACATCCCTCATCTTCACTGTTAATAATATTCATTTCAGTATATGAGGTTGATATATCCTCCTCATACCATGAAGAGGTGGTTTTCTCTTCTCCTCATTGTCGTCTATGGGGTTATCCTCCATACGACACCATGTTGCGTCTCCTAAATGAAGCAGTAACATTACAACTTCTACTTGTGCCCTATTAACCATATTTGCGTGAAAAAATAATTTAATTATGAGATTAATCACGTCTCACTCAAAGTGAGACATGATTGGGGCGGGTTGCTATTTCGTGCGATGCCAAAAAAATCGAAGCTTTTACGACACCCAATAACATCAAAAATATTGAAAAATGAATGAAAATTTATACAACATAAAATCAACAACATACCTTGAAAAATCAATGAGCCCAACATTGAATCGGCTCAAGAAATCGAAAATATCTTCTTCCTCTCCTTTTTCTTATTAATTCTTTCAAATCTACCATTTTGATGGATTTCAATCAATTTTTTTTATAGAAATAGCTATACATTTCCTACTATGTGGCTAAAATAAAGTGGAAAGCAAAGAATGACTGAAAAATGATAGAAAATGAGAGTTGAAAGTCCATCCATGTAAGAGGAGAGAGAGTCCAGTTTTCAACAAGAATGATATTTTAAGAAAAGCGATAAAAATGGGGTGTGTGTATAGTAAAAAGGATGTGGGTGTATCAATCCTGATAAGTAAATTTGCATATGTAGTTGTGATTCTCAATGTGAGGTTAAGATATAAGAAGGCCCCTCCAATATGCTACAAGGCAAGCACACCCCAAAGTATCAAACTGACGACCTCTCAACTTATGTTCTTTTTAATAAACCCCCTTGTTGAAAGAGCATACATCGAAATCTTATCAATATTTGATCCAGTTTTTTATGTAGAATCCGACTATGAATAGATACGTTTCTTCGAGAGTTCAAACTTTTTCTTGACGAAACAATTTTGAGTGTACCCAAAAGTAGCAAATCAACGAATCCAACTTTGAAATGTCTCAAGAAATCGAAAATATCTTCTCTCCTTTCTCTTATGGGTTCTTTTCAAATCTGCCGTTCCAATGGATTTCAGTCCATTTTTTTTTGTAGAAATAGCTATAAATCTTATACTACGTAGCTAAAATAAAGTGGAAACCAAAGAATGACTGAAAAAATGATAGAAAATGAGAGTTGAAAGTCCGTTCATGTAAGAGGAGAGAGAGTCCTGTTTTCAACAAGAATGACATTTTAAGAAAAGCAACAAAAATATGGTGTGTGTATAGTAAAAAGGATGTGGGTGTATCAATCCTGATAAGTAAATTTGCATATGTAGTTCTGATTCTCAATATGAGGTTAAGATATAAGAAGGCCCCTCCAATAGGCTACAAGGCGAGCACACCCCAAAGTATCAAACTGATGACCTCTCAACTTATGTTCTTTTCAATAAACCCCCTTGTTGAAAGAGCATACATCGAAATCTCATCAATATTTGATGCAGTTTTTTATGTAGAATCCGACTATGAATAGATATGTTTCTTCAAGAGTTCAAACATTTTCTTGACGAAACAATTTTGAGTGTTGACACCCATAGCCAACCCAAAAGTAGCAAATCAATGAATCCAACTTTGAAATGTCTCAAGAAATCGAAAATATCTTCTCTCTTTTCTCTTATGGGTTCTTTAAAATCTACCGTTCCAATGGATTTCAATCCATTTTTTTTATAGAAATATCTATAAATCTTATACTACGTGGCTAAAATAAAGTGAAAAGCAAAGAATGACTGAAAAAATGATAGAAAATGAGAGTTGAAAGTCCATTCATGTAAGAGGAGAGAGAGTCCAGTTTTCAACAAGAATGACATTTTAAGAAAAGCAACAAAAATATGGTGTGTGTATAGTAAAAAGAATGTGGGTGTATCAATCCTGATAAGTAAATTTTCATATGTAGTTGTGATTCTCAATGTGAGGTTAAGATATAAGAAGGCCCCTCCAATAGGCTACAAGGCGGGCACACCCCAAAGTATCAAACTGACGACCTCTCAACTTATGTTCTTTTCTATAAACCCCCTTGTTGAAAGAGCATACATCAAAATCTCATCAATATTTGATGCAGTTTTTGATGTAGAATCCGACTATGAATAGATATGTTTCTTCGAGAGTTCAAACTTTTTCTTGACGAAACAATTTTGTGTGTTGACACCCATAGCCAACCCAAAAGTAGCAAATCAACGAATCCAACTTTGAAATGTTTCAAGAAATCGAAAATATCTTCTCTCCTTTCTCTTATGGGTTCTTTTCAAATCTACTGTTCCAATGGATTTCAATCCATTTTTTTTTGGTAGAAATAGCTATAAATCTTATACTATGTGGCTAAAATAAAATGGAAAGCAAAGAATGACCGAGAAAATGATAGAAAATGAGAGTTGAAAGTCCGTTCATGTAAGAGGAGAGAGAGTCCAGTTTTCAACAAGAATGACATTTTAAGAAAAGCTACAAAAATATGGTGTGTATAGTAAAAAGGATGTGGGTGTATCAATCCTGATAAGTAAATTTGCATATGTACTTGTGATTCTCAAGGCGAGGTTAAGAAATTAGAAGGCCCCTCTAATAGGCTACAAGGAAGGCACACCCCAAAGTATCAAACTCACAACCTCTCAACTTGAATGTTCTTTTCAGTAAACCCCCTTGTTGAAAGTGGCATACATCGAAATCTGATCAATATTTGATGCAGTTTTAGATGTAGAATCCGACTATGAATAGATATGTTTCTTCGAGGGTTCAAACTTTTTCTTGACGAATGCTGATACCCATAGCCAACCCAAAAGTAGCAAGAGCTGCAACGGAGCTACTGCTTGTTTGAGCTGAAAGGTATACAGCCTATCTAAAGACAGAAGGGAATGATTCGTCGAGAAAGGTGCATGTGATTCTATAGCAGCATTCATATGAGCACCCTCATAGTGAGAGCAAGGATGAAGAGAAACGAATAAATCGAGACGGAGAACTTGCAGAGGATGGTTAAATTAATTGATTGATCTCTGCGTTTCTTCCTGTTTGTCAACATGCCCTGCTTACAGTCAATACTCTTTTCACTAATTGTCTTAAAATTTCAAGCTTTTGATGCAAATTCTTGTTAACTTGGTAGGATAATTAAATGTTTCTGTTAATCTCCTACCAAGAGATCATTTGGATGGGGAAAGCAATCCGAAACATCTCCAAGCATCCAACTATGGCGCACAGTTAAGAATGAAACCTAAAAGAATGTATGACAGCCTGAAGCAAGGCAGAAGCTCAGCTGATGTAGGACCAGTTTCCTTATCCTGTGACTAGTGCAGTTTTATCATTTATGTAAATTATGAAGCAATCCTGAGCATCGAGTAGGCGCGTTTCAAGCATCAGGATTTAGAAGTACCCCTTGATTTTGCAGCTTTGTTTCAGATTCCCGTGAGTAGTCATGTGGAAACTTCAGTTATGTCGTATATGGCATCTTCTCTCTCTCTCTCTCTCTCTCTCTCTCTCTCTCTCTCTCTCTCTCTCTCTCTCTCTCTCTCTCTCTCTCTCTCTCTCTCTCTCTGTGTGTACAACCAACTGGGTTCTGAATGCATCTCTACAACCCAAAATAGATGAATTCATAAAGAATATTCATCGACACGCACGCACGCCCCCCCCCCCCCCCCCCCCACACACACACATCATTTCAATGAGAGCGATTACAGGGATCTGCTATCCAACTTTTGCATACCAGAATCACAACTCTGCTTTTCAACGTCATAAGAACTACAATGGGAGGATATTAAACCCCATTTATTAAAAGAAATTATAGCTGTAAAAATGCTCTGCTTGGCAACATGAAAATGGTGCGTCAGCAGACATTGCTATGCTGAGAAGTAGATTTTTTGCGCATCGACTTTTAGTTATGGATTTACAAATAAAAAAATGGACAAAGAAGAAAAGAGTGCATCGAGCTATTCGGACTAAATGGTGGAACCTCAAAAGTGAGAAGATATATTTAAACAAAAAGCCCTTCAAGGAGATGTTTGGAATTATGTTGGCACACCCTCTGATATGTGGAACAATATGGCTATACATATTAGGAAAGTGGCGAAAGATGTGTTAGGGGTATCTAAGGGAGGTGTACCGGCACAAAAAGAAGCTTGGTGGTGGAGTGAAGTAGTACAAAACAAAATCAAGGCAAAGAGGGCATGTTACAAATTACATTATGCTAAGAAAACTAGTGAAACTTTAGAAGCTTATAAGAAAGCAAAGAAGGAAGCAAAAAAGGCCGTTAGTGAAGCAAAAGCTAAGATTTGGGAGGACTTATATAAAAAACTCAACTCAAAAGAGGGTGAAAGAGACATTTTTAGGATAGCTAGGGCTAGAGATAAGAAAACTAAAGATCTTAATTATGTTAGATGCATAAAAGACGAGGATGAAAAAATTCTAGTGGCAAATGATGATATAAGAAATAGATGGAAAAACTATTTTTATAATCTTTTTAATGAAAATAAAGATGTTAGTATTAGTTTAGGAGATTTTTTAGCCAAGTCAGAAAAGTATATAAACCACAATTTCTACCGACGTATTCAAAAGAATGAAGTCAAAGAGGCTCTTAAACATATGAAGAGTGGTAAATCGGTAGGACCAGATAATATTCCTATAGAAGTTTGGAAAATACTAGGAGAAATAGGAATCACTTGGCTCACAAGACTATTTAATGAAATATGGAAAAACCAAAAGATGCCCGAGGAATGGAGAGCAAGTACACTTATACCCATATATAAAAACAAGGGAGACATTCAAAATTGTGCGAATTATCGAGGTATCAAGTTAATGAGTCATACTATGAAATTATGGGAAAGAATTATTGAACGAAGGTTAAGACAAGTATCAAGTACAACAGAGAACCAATTTGGATTTATGCCTGGTAGATCTACTATTGAAGCGATTCACCTTTTGAGACGTCTTATGGAACATTTTAGAGCAAAAAAGAAAGACCTTCACATGATATTTATTGATCTAGAAAAAGCTTATGATAGGGTACCGAGAGAGGTTCTTTGGAGAACTTTGGAAAAAAGAGGTATCCCATTGACATATATTAACCTTATAAGAGACATGTATGATGGTGCAAAAACATGTGTGAGGACTCATGAAGGAACGACAGACTTCTTTGAAGTTAATATTGGGTTACATCAAGGATCAACTTTAAGTCCATACTTATTTATAATGGTGATGGATGAGTTAACAAAACATATTCAAGATGAAGTACCTTGGTGTATGTTATTTGCAGATGACATTGTATTAGTGGAGGAGTCTAAGGAAAAAGTTAATAGAAAATTGGAACTATGGAGAGAAACATTAGAAAACAAAGGCCTCCGACTTAGTAGTAGAACAAAGACAGAATATATGGAATGTAAGTTTGATCATTTGGCTACTTCAGAGGACATAGAAATTAAAATTGGCACGCATTGCATTCCCCAAAAGGAAAGTTTTAAATACCTAGGGTCAATTTTTCAAAGTGATGGAAGAATTGATGGAGATGTTACACATAGAATTAATGCTGGTTGGTTAAAATGGAGAGGAGCATCAGGTATTCTTTGTGACAAGAAGATACCATTAAAATTAAAAGGTAAATATTATAGAGCAGCAGTTAGGCCTGCCATGTTTTATGGTTCTGAGTGTTGGGCAGTTAATCATCAACATGTACAAAAGATGTCTGTGACAGAAATGAAGATGTTGAGATGGATGAGTGGTCATACAAGAAAAGACCGTATACATAATGAGGTTATTAGAAACAAATTAGGAGTGGCACCAATAGAGGATAAAATGAGAGAACATCGTTTAAGATGGTTTGGACATATAGAAAGAAGATCAAAAGAAGAACCTGTAAGAAGGTTAGAAAACCTAAATTTGGAAAGTATTAAAAGAGGTAGAGGACGACCACAAAAGTGTTGGAAAGAAACAATAAAGAATGATCTAGCTTATTGGGAGTTAACTGCTAACATGGCACACGATAGAGATCTGTGGAAACAAAGAATCCATGTAGCCGACCCCGTCTAGTATGGGAAAAGGCTTAGTTGTTGTTGTAGTTGTTGTTGTTGTTTAACAGAAAGAACAGACCTGGAATGCTGAAAATGGCTCCCCATACAATATCTCAACACCCTAACATAGATGGCAATTGCTAAAACCAGGAGTTAGGAGAGTGAATGATGCACTTCGGAAACAAACTAATAACAGATATATGCTTAGAGAACCAAGATGATGCTTAAAAGAGGTTCTGATTTTCATAGCCATGACAGCATCCCAAAATTAGGATCCCATTTAGAGCCTAAATGATCAATTAAAGGAATAAAGATCCTATATTAAACAAGGCAGAGAAAAAGAGCTTCCTCTTCCCCAACCATCTATCCTATTGTTGCTACGAGTATGATCGCCTAAGATCCTTTGTTAATTGGTAAAAAGCAAGTTCCCTAGTGTACATACAAAAGCTGCTGACTAAACTGGTTAAAAGGGTGAAATGGGCGGGAAAAAAAAACAGAGAAGATTGTACAGAATATCCACGAGAGCAAATAGATCGAAGGCCTCCTATAACTGAGAACGGGTGAACACGAAATTCTGGTAAAGTGCAGCTCTGCTGTTAGTGCCGTTCCCACCACCACCACCCCCACCCCCTCCCTGTGAAGGGAATGCAGAGGAGGAAAATCCTCTTTCAATGAATAATTCTTCTGGACTGCCAATCTAGGCAAAATAATCAAATCCTCCTGTTAAGACAATACACCTTTAAGTATCATGTACGATCCCAAGGGAGATGGTCAACAAGCATTATTACAATATAACAGCAGTTTAGATACATCTTTCAATATAATCCAATGAAAAACCATTACTTAAACCTATGTCACAAGGGTGTGGGTGCGGGTGCGGGTGCGGGTATGGGACACATAAGTGATGGTATTTCACGAAACCAAATAGAAGACTATCGCTTTCAGAAGCCAATTCACTAAAGACAGAGTAATAATCGGCCAATAATCATAAGGTCTCTAAGTGCCATAGCACCAGAAAATATTTAAACTAGATAGTGGTGAGACGGACACAGGGGAAGTATGGATGTCGAGTGTTGTCCAGAATGGGTGCAGCACCCTTCTAGAAGTCCCTACGTGACAGACTTGCAGCAACAATGGTAAAATTTCTTTAAGAGCAAAACTGAATACACCTAAATAGTTGCACTTCAGAATAACTAAACAAAAGATGATATGATGCCTATGAAACTTATTTCACAAACAAGAAGCAATTTATAGAGTTACTCTCACAATTGGGCAAGCTTCGTGAAAGCCCAAACATAAGTATAGCCTCTATCTTGATACTGAAGGAATTAGACTTCCTTCCAAGGTCCAAACATGTAGGTGAAATTGCTAACCAACAATAGAAAACCATGCAACTATGGGTGAATCCTCAAGTTTCCAGAAAAAGAGAGCTTAACCAAATTCTTCTACAAAGGTCAGGAGAAAACGTTATGACATAACAACCACACAGCAACGAAGGAACAAATCATATCAGCTATTATGATTCTCAGTGGATCAGTGAGACATTTATATCATCAAAGAGCTAAAGTTGTGGAAACGGGTATTTTCGTAGTATTTTCATGCCCCAGATGTGCATCTTCACTGATTTATCATGTATCCATGTGAATCCTAGAAATTGATTGATTATCCAACCAGTGCAAGAAAAAATCAGAGCACTTTATTGCCCCGAAAATTTTCAAAAGTACTGATTGAAGGAAGTTTTAAATATTACAACTTTTGTGGATATTAACAAGTTCAGGGGAAAGGATATAACTTCATATAACCAAGGTAAGCAGAAGATAAGTGGGTGCATCATACTTATGTCACATGAGTGCGAGTGCAGGTGCAGGATGAGTGCTGATAAGTGAGATACGGTAATCTTAAAAATCATGGGTGCAGGAACACAACTATATATAAGCATAATGTATATGTATGTATATATATATATATATATATATATATATATATATATATATATATATATATATATATATATATATATATATATATGTTATATAATAGACAATATCTCGTAAAAATAAAGGAAAGAGTCAGCTTTCATATGTATTTATTCATTAATAAAGTAATTACGAATCAACATTTTGATGAAAATATTCTTGCTACATAGCGCTAAACTATCTCAAAGTTTCTCAGTAAGAAAATGTTTAAATATAAGCAGTGTTATCCGTATCGCACCGTATCGTGCGATACGGGCCCGTATCGTACGATACGCCCCAAAAAAAAAATCATATTTGTGCGGTTTTTCAAATTATGTTTTTTATCAGGTTTTTTACCAACACAACAATTATCTTTTAAATATATTTTAAATCTATATTTGTATCTACCAATATCATGAGTTAACATATACGAGATGATATTTTCTTTCTCATAACTATATAATGAACATAATGATATTTAACAAGATAGTTTTTTTTAATTATCAGCCCTACTCCAAAGCTTGATTTCTCATTGAAGAAACCAAAGTTGGTCAACGCGACACCTTATGGGCATGCCGCGACCCGAATCTGTGAATCTGCTCGAGTCACTTCCCGTGCTCAGATTGGTGCAACCCTACCTAGTAAATACTCAACAAGGTTTGCCACGAACCAAGTTCAAGATGTTGGATTCCAAATCAGAACCAATATCGAGCATATAGGATAGTGCTCAATAGTCAATAGACTCAATACCATAGAAAGCAAGATCATGTTATTCGAGCAGATTCACAGATTCGGTGTTTGTGAAGAGGGGCGAAGAGAGAAGTGAAGAGAGGCCACAAAGCAGAAACCTTAAAAAAAAAAATTAATTTTTTTTTTTGAAATTTATTTTTCAAAAAAAAAAATTAGGTGTATCGTCCGTATCGTGGAGCCCAGCGATACCCGATACGATACGCGTCAGACAACACTAAATATAAGTTCAATTATCAGACATGGGAACGGATGTTAATTGTCAGAGAGTAATAGTGTGGCCTCTCGGTAGAAGTGTTCATGTAACACAGAATCGTATTGTAACTGCAAGTAACATGGACTTGCTATTAATTTATAGAATAAGTTTATTTTTTGCCATGCTCTACTTTAACAACCACCTTAACCATTCTCCGTCACCTTCACCATCACCACACACTGCTACCATCCTGATCGTCCATTACCATCACCATACACCACTAAATTAACACTTCTTTTATGGTAGTATCATTTCAAAGTGGACTTATTTTTGTTCTTCGCTAGGAATGAAACAAACACATACAAACATGCCCTCACAGTGTTTCTCATCAAATCAAGCAAATCAAAGCCTAATATAGGATAAGCCGAACACTACTTCTTTTATGGCAGTTATTTGATCATTGGGCACACGGGCAGAGCTAGGAAACAAATCAAGCAACTAGTGGTTCAGCTTGGTTTGGCCTTGTTTGGTGCATCAAACTGATACGCTGAACATGAGTAGCTTATTAAAGATAATGAAGCCAAACATAAATAGGTGGTGTTTGCAGCGTCTCTACTCAAATATGCTCATATAATTGGGGGTGTATATTAAGTTATGCACATCTATGTTAGAAAACACTGTAAGAAAAACAGCCAGCCAGGCCAACCTGATCTCAACGGCTAGTTTTTGTAGCCATTGGGACTGGCCAGCACCCAACGATTAGTTCCCTAGCCATTGGTTGCTGGCCAACAGCTCTATTTTGAGGCCTATAAATTTGTATTCAGTCCCTTTTGTAATTTAAGCCTTTGAAGGCTTTTGTAATTCAATAAAGCGTTCTTTGCTTTAAGTGTATTGTGTTGTGCAACTCCGAGTTTTGTAGAAGTGCTTAAGGCATTTCGTGTGGACCATCAAGGTCATTGTGAGGCTATTCAAAGGTGGATTTCATTATATGGTATTAAAGCATAACAAAGGGCATTGATTGTGCAGTCTTGCCTCGGGAAGCGTGTGGTGAAGAAGAAAATATTGAAATAGAAACCGTGCAAGTTGTGGTGGAAAACCAGAAATTATGGAAGGAAAACAAAATGAAATTTTTTTGAACTCAACTAGTATGATTGAATAAAAAATAAAACTAATTCAGATTACAAATATCAAATTGGATGGAAAAAACTATGGAGAATGGGCAAGATCAATCGAATTGGTCCTCAAATCAAGAGAAAAACTGGGGGAACGCCGGTATGCCCGGACAAAAATAATCCAGAGTATGAAAGGTGGTTAAAAGAAGATGCTCTTCTAAGTTCTTGGCTTATATCGTCAATGATTCTATCTATTAGTAAGACATTCATGTACATGAAGACAACTTTGAAGATTTGGGCAGTCGTAACTAAAGCATATTCAAGAAAAAGGAATATTGCGAAAGAATATGAAGTGCTGAACTTCGAAGGCTTTAGCATGAACATGTAGTAGAAAACAAATGCAATCATTATATAAGGAAAAGGAATGTAGATGCTGAAGTAAGGAAAGTGTTCGACCTCTTATGGGAATTTCTCCTGAGTGAATCAATTAAGATTAATATTCTTAGTAAAAAAGAGTTATCTTCTATTGAAACTGTTTACTCCTCTTAACAAAGGAAGATAGAAAAAATCTGAAAAAGGGTGATATGTCACATACTAAAAAGAGTGCCTTTGTTGAAAGAGGCCAAGTAGCATTTCTGCATGGAAGAGGTTCATTTGCTCCTAGAGGAGGAGGAGGCGGTCAATTTCAAGTCAATGAAAACAAAATAAATTACAATATTCACATTGTGGCAAGAGAAGACATCCTAGATATAAGTGCTAGGAAATTATTGGAAAACTGACAGACAACAGAGATCATGGAAACTATGTTGCTCCCACTACTGAGAAGACAGCAGAACCAACAATACATGATGAAATGCTGAAATTAAAAAGAAAATTGCATAAATTGAATCCAAACTTAGAGATCAACCATAAACTTTCTCAGAAAAACAAGAGATATGTGTTCCTACTTCCTTCAGTATCAATGGTAACTCTTCATTTACTCAACCTAAATTTTGGGTAATAGATTTAGGAGCAACTGATCATATGGTAGGTGATAACTCTAAGTTCATGGAATATCAGCCTGTATCCATACCTCGGTATATCAAACTAGTAAATGGATCATTAATTCCGATGAAAGGAAAATGAAAGGTTCAGACTCAAAACTTTCAATTAGAGTCAGTCATATATATTCCTAAGTTTCCAATTAGTTTGTTATCATTGAGTTCTTTAGTTAGCGATTTACATCACTCAATAACATTCTCTCCTCTTAGTTGTAAATTTCAGGATCTGAGGACGGAAATAATATTTGAACATGGTGAATTGAGGAATGAACTTTATATACTCCATAACAATTTTATTCCACCACTAAAGAATGCATTTGCACCTACAAAAGCAAAGGGAAAGCTCAGGTTATGGCATAATCGATTGGGATATATTTCAACCTAAAAAATTAGAGATGTAGTTTCTATTAAGTCTCATAAGAATTGGTCATTCACTGTGATCTATGTTAAAGGGCCAAACATCATAGAGTATCATTCCCTATCTTTAGTTCCATTTGAGTTTACACATTCTAATGTATGGGGCCCATGTTCAAGGAAAATATCAATATTTTGTTACTTTTATTTATAACTATTCCAGATTTATCTTTGTGTATCTCATGAAATCAAAATCTAAAGTTTCATCTATCTTTTTTATTGTTCGTAAACTTGTTGAAACCCAGTTTATCAATCATTGCTTACAAGGATATTTGAAAACTCATGACATTATACATCAAACTTCGTGTGTTTATAGTATACCCCACAACAAAATGGTGTTGGGAAAAGAAACAAACAATAACAACAACTAAGCATTTTCCCATACTAGATGGGGTCAGCTACATAAATTCTTTGTTTCATCAGCCCATCATAATTTGTAGAATCCATAGTAAATAAGTCCGACACAATTTTACGATGGTTGTTAAAAGCCTAACACAACCTATTTTATCGATAGCGGTTAGCGGGTTGTTAGCGATCAACCCTGATATAGCGGTAGCGGGGATATAGTGGATTTCGCAGTACACTTTTATTTATGATTAAAAAAGTATATATATAATGGGTTCTCTAATTTCTAAAAAATATCAAGATCTTAAGTAGATTATTGCCATCAACTGCAACAACTAACCAAGTATGGTAGGCTTGGTCTTAACTATGTTGAAGTTCACATTCTCCTGTATTTAGTTCATTTGCTTTATGAGACTGCATGCTTTGAAGAGAACCCATCCAGCCTGTTATCAGAAATCATAGGCCATGTTGCAGTGTTGAAGCTACATTTTTAAGTGTTTACTTACATTTAAGAACTTATGTTGTTTCTAAGCTTGTAAAATTTCTACTCCAAAAGATAAATCTACTAAAACAACACTTATAAGTATAATACATATCCAGCCATTTGCAACCATCATTCCGTATGGAAGTCCTCCATCTATAATAAACTGAAAGAGAGCAGCGAAGCAGGGTTTAAGCCTCTTCAAAGAACATATCATTTTGAAATACATGTTTATGTATGCCATGGATTTAAAGGTGGAGATATTGTTGAAGGACTTTAAAGGTGGGAACTCATGAAATTGACAGTTTGTCAGACACTTTAAAGAAAATCTGAACAAAAAAATTAATGTTATAAGTACCTAAAGAAAAGAGTCCAAGTATTGTATAGACCAAGCATCTTAGCAGAGAACTGATACATCTGACCAATTCACCAAACATTCTCAGTAGATAAAGTACGAGTATTCCTAGGTTGAAAATATAATTTTCCATTTCTGTTCTCTTGTTTTGGTCCAAGAAGTCTTCGAACTGGATTGGGTTTGTTATACTTCAGTTGTCGTTCACGGTTAATTTGTACCCAGTGGGCAACTGATACACCAAGGAAGGGGCTATAGCCACTTCCACACTACATTCAATCAACATTCATGGTGTGGGAGGTATCAATCCAGTCTATGCCTTAGTTCAAGAGCACCACTGGCCCACTGGGTACAAATTGACCGTGAACGACAACTGAAGTATAACAAACCCAATCCAGTTCGAAGACTTCTTGGACCAAAACAAGAGAACAGAAATGGAAAATTATATTTTCAACCTAGGAATACTCGTACTTTATCTACTGAGAAGAAAGTTACCCCAAACAACAAATAGTGACCTATGGTGTATGAATAAAGATACTGTTAATAAAGTAACCGTTGGAAAAGGACCCACGTTTTTCAAGAAAAACAAAACCAAGTACCATAATTCATACAAAGAATATGACTATTGAACTAAAATAATCAACTTGTCTGCTATCATTGTTATAGCGCTGTTAGCAGCGCTATAGCAGCCCTGGCAGGTCGCCCACTAAGGTTCACCCGCTATAGCCTTTTCAAGACCGTTAAAATGCTATAACGCGCTATTGATAACTAAGAACACAACCCTCCTCCTTTATCCAGGTTTGGGACCGGCTATGCAAGGGTGATCTCTTACATAGGCAGAGTTTGCGGAAAGAAAGAATATGCATATTTTAGTTGGCAAAACCTTACTGTTGGAACATACAACAACAACTAAGCCTTTTCTCACACTAGACGGGGTCTACTACATGGATTCTTTATTTCCACACAGCCCTATCATGTGCCATGTTAGCAATTAACTCACAATAAGCTAGATCATTCTTTATTGTTTCTTTCCAACACTTTTGTGGTTGTCCTCTACCTCTTTTAATACTTTCAAAATTTAGTTTTTCATACTTTTTAGAGGTTCTTCTTTTGATCTTCTTTCTATATGTCCAAACCATCTTAAACGATATTCTCTCATTTTATCCTCTAGTGTCACTCCTAATTTGTTTCTAATAACCTCATTATGTATACGGTCTTTTCTTTTATGACCACTCATCCATCTCAACATCTTCATTTTTGCCACAACCATCTTTTGTATATATTGATGATTAACTGCCCAACACTCAGAACCATAAAACATGGTCTAATTGCTACTCTATAATATTTACCTTTTAACTTTAATGGTATCTTCTTATAAAAAAGAATACATGATGCTCCTCTCCATTTTAACCAACCAGCATTAATTTTATGCGTAACATCTCCATCAATTCTTCAATCACTCTGAAAAATTGACCCTAGGTATTTAAAACTTTCCTTTTGAGGGATGCAATGTGTGCCAATTTTAATTTCTACATCCTCTAAAGTAACCAAATGATCAAACTTACATTCCATATATTTTGTCTTTTTTCTACTAAGTCGTAGGCCTTTGCTTTTTAATGTTTCTCTCCATAGTTCCAATTTTCTATTAACTTTTTCCTTAGACTCCTCCACTAACACAATGTCATCTAGAAATAACATACACCAAGGTATTTCATCTTGAATATGTTTTGTTAACTCATCAATCACCATTATAAATAAGTATGGACTTAAAGTTAATCATTGATGTAACCCAATACAACAACTACAACAACAACTAAGCCTTTTCCCATACTAGACGAGGTCGGCTACATGGATTCTTTGTTTCCACAGAGCTCTATCATGTGTCATGTCAGCAGTTAACTCACAATAAGCTAGATCATTATTTATTGTTTCTTTTCAACACTTTTGTGGTTGTCCTCTACCTCTTTTAATACTTTTCAAATTTAGTTTTTCATACCTTCTTACATGTTCTTCTTCTGATCTTCTTTCTATATATTCAAACCATCTTAAACGATATTCTCTCATTTATGTACCTAAATGTATGGAATGTATAAATGTACCTAATTTTTTTTTGCTTGAAGCAATTCTTACAACTGTATACCTTATCAATAGGTTACCATCTATTGTTCTCTTTGGGAAAACTCTATTTCAAATGGTAAAACCAGGTGTCACTTCATTCTATGTAACACCACGGATATTTGGGTGTTTATGTTTTGTTCATATTCATGGCCCATTTCGGGATAAGTTGGATCCTAGAGCAGTTAGATGTGTGTTTCTTAGCTATTCAATAGAAAAGAAGGGATATGTATGCTATGATCCTAAAAGTCATAAGAAATATGTGTCGATGGATGTTACCTTCTTCAAAACTATCCCATACTTCTCACATGAAACCATGCCATCAAGATCTATGCCAAATGAGCAAGTGTTGTCAATTAACACCACTTATGAAGAGGAGTTGCAGGAAAAGGAGATTAAAGTTTATACAAAAAGAAATAGAAGAGAATTTATGTCCAATCTTAAGGAAACCATGGACCAAGGGGTAGTCTTATCCTCATATCAAAATGATGTTTGAGTGAAAGAAAGAGATAAGAATTAAATTTAGATATTACTTTTGCTCTCAGAAAAAACGAAAGACTGTGGCAAATATTCTATTACTTAGTTCATGTCTTATGATCACATATCACCTAGTTATCACAACTTTGTTTTGAATGCTTAAGCATATCATATTTCAAAGGATTTTTGGAAAGCTTCTAAGTCACCAAAATGGGTAAATGCTATGCAATTTGAGTTGAAGGCACGGGAGAGGAACAGAACAAGGGAAGTTAGTGACCTCCCACTTGAGAGAAAATCAATTCGATGTAAATGGGTATACACCGTAAAATTCAAAGCAAACGGGATGCTAAAAATGTATAAGGCTCGATTAGTAGACAAAGGATACAGTCAATCTAATGGAATTGATTATAATGAGATGTTTTCACCAACTTACATCTATAAGAGTCATCATCTGTATTGCTGCCCAGAGAAAGTAGACCATGGCAACTAGATGTGAAGAATGTCTTCTTGAAAGGGGAGCTCAATGAAAAGGTTTATATAGATTTTCCACTATGATATAAAGATACAACAACAAAGGTCTACACATTGAGGAAGGCTATATATGGACTAAAACAATCACCTCGTGCTTGGTTTAAAATGTTCAACAACAGTATAATTAAATTATGTTACACCAAAAGTGTTAGTGATCATACATTATTTGTTAAGAGAGAAATAAAACTAACTCTATTGTTAGTTTACGTTGATGATATAATTGTGACAAGTGATGATATCGAAGAAATTGAAAGGTTGAAACGAGAATTACATCAGTTGTTCGATATCAAGGACTTAGAAAGATTTCACTATTTCTTTGATATTAAAATTGTGTATTCCAGTTCAAATATATTCTTATATTTGTTGTAATTTTTATATTTTCTTACGGAGCATCCTTTGATCATCTTTCTACATGTCAAACTATCTTAAATGATTTCTCCTCATTTTATTCTCTATTAGTGCTACTCCCAATTGCTTTCCAATAACATCATTATGTATACGATCTTTCCTTGTGTGACAACTCATCTATCTCAATATCTTCATTTCTGTTACATATATCTTTTGTAAATATTAATTATTAACTACCCAACACTCAAAACCATAAAACATAGCAGGTCTAATTGATGATCTATAATATTTACTTTTTAACTTTAATTGTATCTTTTTATCACACATAATACATGTTACCCATCTCCTTTTTTACAAACCGGCACTAATTCTATGTATAAGATCTCCATCAATTTTTTCATCACTAGATATACAAGGTAATGATTTATAAAAACCACACAAGTAGGGACATATTTTTACACAATTATATATACAACAGAAAGCTCTTGTTTCCATCCACCTAGAACATCTCTTAGTCTCATTCCATCCATAATGGTCTATAGTCCATCCTTAATGGTCCATATCACTTTTCATTTTGACGCATCAAGAACCATATATCTAAATCCAATATCCAAAATGATTTACTTTTAAAACACTCACTACTATTTTTGGCTTACCATACGACAGCATGTCCTAACCTAGGTGTGCCTAGGGATGGCAATGGGGAGAGTAGGGGTTCATCCCAACCCCGACTATCGCAAAAATTTCCTTGCATGCCCTATCCCACCATGCGGGTTTCCAAGTCCTAGCCCGCACCTGTCCTTATAAACCTGCTCTCTGGGCTCTCATCCATCATCAACCACAAAGAAATAACCGTTTGTACATAAACACATTCATCAATAAAATAATACATTAATGTGTGTGATTTTGTGAGTCCGTGTGTTCATATCCTTCTCTTCTTTTGTTTTTAATACCTTACAAAATGCATAGTCATGATTTATAGAACTTAAACAACGGTATCGTTTGCCTCTTTTTGCTAAAACGTCGTTGGCAAAGAGACAAAGACAACCAAGATACAGACCACTAAGTAGAATGAACAACAAACATACAGAAGATAGACATATCCTTTCTTATTACCCAAGATCCAAAACACAATAGTACAACAGAAAGAAAATCAAAACTACAAGCAGTCTATCAATTCCTACCATCTACTAGCGGAAGATGATCTCTCCACAAATAATCATACCAAAAACATGCACTATTTCAAACAAGGCGGTGAGAAAATATATATCTACCAAAATCAATATCATTACCAAACATGCATGCATACTCAAGCACTCATCAATATGCAACTTAGTTTCTATATCATAAACTCTATAGTGTAACAAACTACTATCATGCCATAAGAGTTGTCCACATCATACTCTTATCGAGTCACGTGACCTTCAACAACGTACTCAGCATATCGAGCCCAAAATCTTGGTGCCTCACAAGGGCCCACCAAGTCAAATCCTTGAGGTCCACGAGGCAAAAGTATCTGGATATACCACTAATAGAGTCATGCATTCAACCATATAATCACAACAATATTTATAGAATCACATCCCATATCTACAATAACATCCACTGGGTCATCTCCCAAGGTCCACATAACCACATCCATATCCACAACAGTCACATATATCCGGTTATATCAAAATAACATATCCATATCAAATCACATGTTTGTATCAAGTATCAAATTCGTTCTACTATACATAAACTCTACTCTCGTTAACTAGTTCCACTTATCCCCACTTAGGCATGTCGTAACTGACATGAGTTGTCTAGGGCAACTATAAATGCAAACTAGATCAACCAAAGAAGTAACCAACAACACATCTACGAGTTAGGACTATCCGATATATCCATATCAAATCACATGTTTGTATCAAGTATCAAATCCGTTTTACTATACATAAACTCTCTACTCTCGGTGACTAGTTCCACTTATCCCCAACTTAGGCATGTCGTAACTGACATGAGTTGTCCACTGCAACTATAAATGCAAACTAGATCAACGAATGAAGTAACCAACACAATACATCTATGAGTTAAGACTATCCGATATGTCCATCTACAATCTACTAACATCATACACTGTCGTGAAAAGTAGATCCATTCCCAATAGTATTTTTCTCACCTACTATAACAACCAACGAGCTAACAGTAACAAATACATCCATCTATAATCCATCGACATCCCATACTATCGTGAAAGATAGATTCATACCCATTAAGTGGCTTACTCACACACAATCACACTCATATCATGAGTCCATATAGTCATCAAAATATTTTAAAGACTTTCACAAACCAACACATATATACCCATTAAAAGTATTAACAAATATTTTACAATCTCATGCATCATCTGAAAGCAATTAAAACTACTTCTAGCATGTAATCAAAAAGAGAACACATCCACCTATGTGACATCTCTATGCAGATCCAAATATAATAGTGTTAACTCTCCCTTAATCACCTCAATTTAATCCCTAAATCATGATAAAAATATAATATTATTATTCTACATTCAAATATAAACCCAGTGGTTCAAACCACGTCGAAATCGAATCTCAAACGAGTCTGAAAACCCTAAAAACCCAATTTGGGTCCATATAGTCTTGATTGGATCAGGTAAAAGAGTCCATATCCAAATCTGTTTTAAAATGAATCTCAGTTCAATGTAGACCCGAATCTGGACCGAGAACCGCATCTCTACAAGGATTCTGTTTCGGTGTCCTATTCGGTGTCATAAAAACTAACATGACACGATGAGGCTGACACGATGTGTCGATCAACCCAGTGGCCACCGGTTTGGCCACCAAAATCAGTGGTTTTGGCCGGTTCCTCTAAGATTTCAAATGCCAAATGGTCCATCGTTGAGCGAGCCGTTTGCCCCAACAGTTGCCACCCACCACCGACGGTTTCACCGAAAATTGGGAGAAAATTTGGTGACCAAGCCCTTTTACAAGTTTCCAGCGATTTCTATCTTAAAATGAACGAAAATGAAGGAGGGTTTCTTACCTTAGCCCTTTAATAAACAAATCCGGCCATTTTTCCCTTCATTGAGTCATTTTTCGACGATTTTATGGTATTTGCAGTGGTTTTTCCTCTTCCACTGCTCTTCTCTCCCTACCTCTCTTTCTTTTCTCTCTCCCTCTCTATTAATCCCAGCAGGAGGAGGTGTTAGGGAGGCGATTTTCGTTGCCCTCCACAACGACAGTCGGTGGCCACGATGGGTGTTCTATAGCCACCATCTGTCGTTCCAAACAGTCGAGCCCCATGCCAGACCTGATCCAACTCGCATTTTACACATTCAACAAGAAAGAAAGAAATATGCAAATAATGAGTTACCTCAATTTAGATATTTTATTCCACCCTACAATCAAGAGAAATCCTAAAACTATAGAACATCCCTTGAAAAGGCCCAACAGAGAATCCAGACTCTAAAAAAGATTTATAACCTATGAAACTTTTTCTTTAACTCATAGAGCTCTTGTGACCAACCAGATAGCTATCAGGAACACAAAACTTACATAGAAGCTCAAAAGTCTCAAGAATGGATTGATGTCATGAACATTGAATTAGATGCTCTAAATAAAGCTGAAACATAGAAAATAGTTAGTCGACCAAGCACTAAGAAGCTCATAGGATGCAAGTTGATTTACAAACTAAGACCAGGAGTGATGGGACTCTAGAAAGATAAAGGCTTGTCTTGTGGCAAAAGAATACTATCAAGAATATGACATAGATTATAAAGAAACATTTGTTCTTGTAGCTAGGATAACAACTGTCAAGATGCTCATTACCTTAAGTACAATTAGAGAGTGGGATATTACTAAATGGATGTCAAAAATGACTTTTTAAATGGTTGGCTTAAGAAAGAAATTTGCATGGAACCCCCTCCTGGACTCAACGCGTCAATCAACTATTTATGGACTCAAACAAGCACACAAGGCATGGTTTGATAAAATAAATAAGTTTATGACTAACCATGGGTTCATTGCTTGCTACATTGACATTGCATTATTTGTAAGAAAATCTATTAAAGGTATTGTGATACTACTTTTGTACGTGGATGATATGCTCATTAACGGAGATGATAATGAGGGTATCTAATATATAAAGACAACTCTTGGAAAGGAGTTTGAAACGAAAGATCTTGGCTTGTTGCATTACTTCCTGAGAATAGAGATAACTTGGGACAACAAAGGTACGTTCTTGTCATAAACTAAGTTTGCTAGAGACATTGTCTATAGGTCACGGATCATAGATGACAAGACTGTAGAAACACCAGAATTGTTGAATTGTTGAATCAGAAATTGAGAAGCACAGATGAAGCACTGGCAAAGTCTACTCCTTATAGACAAATGATTGGATCCGTAACATATTTGATAATCACACGTCTTGATATCTCACATGCAGTTCATACAGAAAGTCAGTTTCAACATGCACTAACAACTAACTCATATGGGGATGTGATGAGAATTATCATATATGTAAAGAACACAGCTGACAAGAGAGTATTCCTTTCCTCCTCTTCATCTTTAAATCTAATAGCTTATAGTGATATTGATTGGGGAGGAGATGTCAATGACAGATACTCTAGTACAAGTTTTTGCATACTTTTAGGTGGACTTATATCTTAAAAGTGTAAGAAACAACAAAAAGTGTCACTTTGAGTATCGGGCGATGGATACTACCACTATAGAATTGACATGGCTCACACAACCTCAGGTATACTATGACAACAAAAATACAATATATATTGCACAGAACACTTTCCATAAACACACAAAGCATATAGAGATGGATTGCCATTATGTTTGTGAAGAATATCTAAAAGTATATTTGGATATACAACTTGTTTCAACACAATATCAACTTGCTGACATGTTTACCAAATCACTCCCAACACCTCGGTTTCAAGCTCTTTCTAGCAAACTGTCAGTTGTCACAACGTCAGTTTGAGGGGGTGTAAAGAAAACAACCAATTAGAGCCAGATCGAACCAACTGGGACCAGGTATCCAAGGCTGGCCTGATCCCAAAGGCTAGTTTTTTTAGCCATTAGGACTTGCTAGCACCCAACGACTAGTTCTCTAGCCGTTGGTTAATGGCCAACAACTATATTTTGAGGCCAAAAAATATGTATTCAGTCTCTCTTGTAATTTAAGTCTTTGAAGGCCTTTGTGATTCAATAACGTGTTCTTTGCTTTAAGTCTGTTGTGTTGTATTGTGCAACTCCGAGTTTTGTAGAAGTGCTTAAGGCATTTCATGTGGACCATCAAGGTCATTGTGAAGCTATTCAAAGGTGGATTTCATTATAAACACATGCTAGCCCAACTAGTCAGATGGTTGATGTTTCCAGCAGGAGAGTTTTATTTCTAGAACTAAAAAATTGAACATGGTATTCAAGTGTTATAGTGTAATACGTTTAGTGAGCCAGTTCACTTTTAGTTCCATCAAGGCTCTCAGCTCATCTCTCCTCATGCTCATCAAAGTCAATCAGAGTCATTGGAAAACATTCCTTTTAATGAATATCTTACGTTGTTCCTATACATTCAGTTTGAAGACTTTAGCCAAGACGGAATCCTACTTGACATACTAAGCATGCCACAAAGATGTTACACCATCAATTGGATCTCAGCCACAAAACATTACTACATGCTGCTCTCAGTTCAATCAGAGTCAATGGAAAAGATTCTTTTATGAATATCCTTCTTTGACCCTGTACATTCAGTTTGAAGACTTTAGCCAAGACGGTCTCCTACTTGACATAATAAGCATGCTACGAAGATGTTACACAATCAACTGGATTTCAGCCACACAACAAACTATAGCTTAACTTCTTTCTTATCGATTTCACCTAGCAATTTGCAGGTTGATTTACCAGTCTATCCTCTATGAATAAAAACCTAACCGTACCCCGACTATATGTGGCCAACATTCTTGTGTATAATACACATGCAATTACAGTTCAGATCAGAAAAGATATGATCAAGTCAGGAAAGTTACCCTTTTGACATTTCCTCATAGAACAAGTACCGAACAGCGTAATTTTCAATTCAGTAAAAAGAAAAGTGCCTACCTCTGAAGTTGTGGCGAAGAGGGCAGGTCAGGAGATGGCTGAGAAGGTGAACCAGCCACGAACAAACCATGCTGCTGCTCATATAATCGTGGTGTGCCTCCATCATCCTGTGATGCATCATTTGAACTGCTGAACTGGACTGGACCCAGTGAGCCATACTCCAGCTGATCCTGTGCTTGGGTATAGCCGACACCATGCTCATAAGGATATAACATCACCACTGAAGGAACACCAGGGTCTGTCCCAGCCAATGATGATCCAGCACCATTAGAGTTGACTGCCTGGAGAGGATACACTCCATATGCTGAATTGCTTGTGCCATGTACAGAACTGGTGGACATGAGTGGTCCATTTTGTGTTGACAATGAAGTGAAATTGTCATGTCTATATGAATCCCATGATCTTCCTCTATGGTTATCAGGACCTCCTGGACGGTCAGACCTTGAACCTAGTTTATCAGCCAGAGTGCGTGAATCATATTTGTTGTGACTTCGTCCAGAGCCACGTGGCTTTGAGTTGAGGTTCCAGGCCCTATCATTTTCCCCATGCTCATTTCTGTCATAGTTATAGCTACCTTGGTGGCTCCTGCTGTTTGCTGATTGCCTGTCCCGGAATTGAATTGGTTTCTGAGAAAACCACCAGTGGTTCATTAATCAACTGGCAGTTGTTTCTGACTACTACAAAAATAGATAATTCATGGAGCATGCAAAAAAGTGCTTCTTTGGAAACTAAAATGCTTTAAGCATACAAATCCTTCTGGTTCTGTTGCTTGTGCAATGCCCAGCCAATAATAAAAGGACAGAGATGAGAACAAATGACACTACAGCCGTTACACATGGCCTGAGGCATTGCTGCAACTGTCCCAACCTCAGTACATGATTCGCGGGCTAACTTTCCCTTCCCATGCAGAAACCACCCTTGAGGTCCTGTGCTTAATTATAGAGATTAACAAGTATTCTGTTTAAGAGACGTTTGACAAAAAATTTGTTGAAACAATAGATTGCTTGAGAAAATCAGCTTGTAGTAGGGGGAACCAGCACAACAATGTCAGTGGGAGCAACCCAAAGTGTACTGGTACGCATCAATGGGACAACATTCAACAATCAACAACAACAACTAAGCCTTTCCCATACTAGATGGGGTCGGCTACATGGATTCTTTGTTTCCACATATCCCTATCATGTGTCAATGGGGTCGGCTACACGGATTCTTTGTTTCCACATATCCCTATCATGTGTCATGCGAACAGTAAACTCAATATAAACTAGATGATTCTTTATTATTTCTTTCCACCACTTTTATGGTAATTCTCTTCCTCTTTTATCATTATCACAATCTAGTTTCTCATATCTTCTTATAGGAGCATCATTTGGTTGTCTTTCTACATGTCTTAAATGATATTCCCTCATTTTATGCTCTATTGGTGTTACTCCCAATTTATTTCTAATCAGTGTTATCCGTATCGCACCGTATCGATACGATACAGGTAAGTGTATCGCAAATGACAAAATATCACACCGTATCACCCGTACGGGTGATACGCCTTGGGACCCTTATAAAGGGTCCCCGGCCAACCGAAACCCACGATTCTTCGCAGGTTTTCTCTCTCCTTTTGGGTTCCTCAAGCTCCCTAAGAGCCGATTTTCGCCTCCTTGTTAAAAGCTCTAAAATTGTGCCCTACGGTGTCCGTGCAAGCCTCCAAACTCGGATTTATGTATATTTTTAATGTTTTTTTCATTTTTTCTTTTGATATTTGTTGTTTTTTGTGTTATTTCATTTTTTTTTTGAATGACAAAATATGAAGTTATTAAGTGTGTGTATATGATTTTTATTACATTCATGAAGTGGGAGACACTCCATTTGAGTGTTATTTGAAGATTGGGGGATTTACAAAGTGCTTTTATTTTCAAGTTTTTGTTTGAATTAAAATACTCCATTGAGATGGCAGGAAGGGGTGGTAGAGACTCCCATTATCAATTTGATAATCCGGCATGGCAGTAAGGTATACCAGTTGAGGGTTCTTGGTTAAAGATTATATGCTTATTTTGTGAAAAGGTGGTTAGTGGTGGAATTTCAAGGTTGAAACACCACTTCCAGATGTGTGAAGAAGCTGATGATGCTACTGCCACTGGAGTTGGATTCACTGATAGTTTGCCTTCAGATGCTAGAACAGAGATTGGTAGTAGCAATTCACGAGCACCTAGCAGGGAAAAGAGGGTTGCAGTTGAAGACTTTGGAGGTGGCAGAAGAGGAAGTTCAGGAAGGAGTAGAGGAAGAGCTTCTTCTACCATACATTCGTTCTTTCCTCCTTCCACTACACCTGGTGCTCAATCTGAAATTCGTGCTGCTATGGTTTCAGAACAACTGCATGATCAGGCAGACCTTGCAGTGGGAAGATGGTTTTATGATGCATGTATTCCATTTAATACAACAAATAGTTTTCATTTTCAAGCAATGGCAGATGCAATTGCTAACATTGGTCTAGGATACAGGATGCCCTCTTATCAGAGGTTGAGAGGGAAGATATTAGATCAGACCGTCATTAAAGTGCAATAATATTGTTCGACTTTGAGACAGTCGTAGAAGGAAACGGGATGCACTATCATGGCAGATGGATGGACCGATAGGCGAGGAAGGACATTGCTAAACTTTCTAGTATATTATACTAAAGGACTCATGTTTTTGAGATCTCTAGATATGTCAGAGGAGAGACACATTGCAGAGATCCTACGACAGGAATTTGATAAGGTTATACAGGAGGTTGGGCTAGAGAATATAGTCCAATTGATTACAAATAATAAAGCTAACTACAAAGCAGCAGGGAAGGAGTTAGCTGATATTTATGAGACTTTCTACTGGACACCATGTGCAGCACATTGTTTAGATCTCATCCTCGAGGACATTGGTGAGATGAATGAAATAAAGGCAGCAATTGAGTGTTGTCAAGATATTACAAAATTCATTTACAACCATGCATTTATTTTGTATATGATAAGGAGATACACAGAAGGTGCAGAGCTTCTTTGCACAGCTATAACTCGGTTCGCAACAAACTTCTTATCTGTATAGAGTATTGTGAGACAGAAGGCAGCTTTGAAGAGAATGTTCTCCTCAAATGAGTGAGGACAATTTGCAAAGTTGCCTTAAAACAGAAGGAATAGAAAGTTGATTGAGATTGGAGAAACAGTTTTTAGAAGTTCATTTTGGAATGCATGTGTCAGATTATTGAAAATTACTTTTCCTTTAGTGAAAGTTTTGAGATTGGCTGACAGCGAGAAGAAACCATCTATGGGCTACCTTTATGAAGTCATGGACAGGGCAAAAGAAGCGATCAGAAATAACTTTAATGGAAAAAAGAGAGATTATGTGCCCATGTGAAAATTAATTGATAGTAGATGGAATAAACAATTGCATCAACCTATTCATGTAGCAGCCTACTATCTAAACCCATCATTCAGGTACTTAACAACCTTCAAAAGGGACGGTGAGGTTAATCGAGGAATCATTGAATGTATCGACAGATTAGTCCTTGATGAGAGCATAGCATATGCGATACATCGAGAGATGGAGATATATGACAATGCTCTTCACTTGATGGGTTTGCCTGTTGTAATTCGCAACCGCACTACGATATATTAAGGTAAATTGTTTATTTTCATATTCAAGTTTCATCTTACATTATTGTGGATTATGTCTATAATGTTTGTCTTTTTCTATAGATGTTTGGTGGAACAGGTTTGGAACTGATTGTCCAAACCTTAAAGATTTTGCAGTAAGAGTCTTAAGTCAAACCTATAGTGCAACAGGTTGTGAAAGAAATTGGAGTGTTTTTTAACACATTCATACAAAAAAGCGCAACAGGTTGGAACACAAAAGACTAAATAATTTAGTTTATATTCGTTGTAACATGCGCCTTCGTGAAAGGTAATGTTGTATTACTTTCAAATTTTCAATTCAATATTGTTTAACTTCAGTTTTCAATTGTTAATATTGTTTACTAATTGTTTATCTTTGTTTGTCATAGGCAATTAAAAAAAGTAAATAGAGAAGAAAGTCAGTTCGATCCAATAAGTTTAGATAATTTTGATATATAAATGCCCTCCTAACTGAAGAAGACGTTGCTTGGATTAATTTGAAAGGAGCGCAACAACAACATCAAGGAGATGAAGAATTTGATTTCCAAGAAGAAGGTGTCGCTGATGATGATGAGGAGGATATGCAACAAGGAGAAGATGAAGATTATTTAGTTGATGATCCTGATTACAATTTGTAAAATGTAACTGTGTCTGTAATCTGTATTTCATTTTTTGGATTCAAAATATGTAAATTTGAATGCAATTGTTCAATGTTGAATGCTCAATCTGTACTAAACTTACAGTATATGAATTTAAAGCAATTACCATATTTTTCCTGAATTTTTTCTGATTTGTTTTGGATCTTTACTAATTTTTATTGATTTTTAATTAATTTTTGCATTATTTTAATATTAAAGTATGATATGATACGATACGATATGATACGCCCGTATCGTGGATCCCAGCGATACACGATACGATAGGCCCGTGTCGTGGAGCCCAGCGATACACGATACGATACGCGTCAGACAACACTGTCTCTAATAACCTCATTATGTATACGGTTTTCCCTCATGTGGCCACTCATCTATCTCAACATCTTTATTTATGCTATGAACATTTTTTATACACGATGATTAACTTGTTAAAATACATGTATTTATCTGGGTATTCTACTGTATTTTTCTCATTATAAAAGTATATAAATACATGTAAACACACTAGGGCCACCAAGGCCATCTGGCACTAGGGCCACCCGGGTGGCCCAACGGCTATCTTCTGCAGCCAACAGCTGAATGTTGTTTTGTCCACTAGTTACCTCACTCCTCTCTCTTCTTTTTACCTTATAACTCGATCTATGTCACACAGACACTTCTAAGGGGTGGAGTGTCGACCTCGACACTGGTGCGATACCGACACCGTGTCGATGCGGCATGGCAACAAAAAAAAATACAAAAAAACAATTGTAACTCACGGATAAATGGGTCAGAATAATGAAGATTGATTTGTGTATTATGATGAAATTAGTAGTTGTTTACCATTTATATGTTTTGCTTTAATATAAAGTTGTGTACTTGCTATTGTAGCTCTATACAATATTAGCTTGAATGATTTTGGGTGCGGACAATTGGTTTCTTATTACTCAATCTAATTGGATTCTTGACTCCATACTGTATGCCTTTGCATAGAATAATTTCTGTCACCAAACACATTTAAAGACCAGGAACATTGTCGGATCAATAGAACGAAAGAGTATGACATCACTAGTGGATCCTAGCACAAATACTAGTATATGCTATATCCTACAAAAGATCTCTAAACTCTTTGAATCCATAACTTGGATATTTTGTAGCTCATAAAATCATTCTAAGTTTCGGATCATTATGAGGGAACTTGCTAATTGATACCTACGTGCACCCAAAATTAGCAAATACTAGTTGTATTATGATTGTTTTAAGTAGGTTGAATATTATATATAATATATAATATTATATACCCTAGCCGTATCGCCGCACCCAAAATTTTTGAAATTTGTCGTATCCCGCTCCCGCACCCATGTGACATAGCTTATAAATACTTGCCATATATTGAATAATAAAGTTAACAGCCAATTTATATACATTTTTTTCAATGTATTTGCTATTATTAAGTGCATTTGTTATTATTTTAATCTTTTCTAAGGCTTTTCATAGTCATTATTTGGTGACTCATGATTGTTATATATGTGTATTGGATATCCGCTGCTCCACATGTTGAAGTATCATCTTCATTACATTATATCAAAGCCTATCTGCTCTTCGTAATTATCAAGTTGTTGCCTTGACAAGCATGCAAAAGCCTAGAAGTCTTTATTCAAGATAATTGGAGATTTGCAATGGTTCTTCAAGCATTTATCGAAGTAAGTTCACTCTATTGAAGCTTATACTCTTTTAAAATGGAAGAAAAGGGTTTCAATTTTCGATTAACAACTTCCAACTACAAAACATGGGCCCAATCAATACAAAACTACTTATATTTCAAAAGATTGTGGAGCTATGTGAGTGGATCGAAGGTGGAACAATCTATAAATATCACTTTGAAACAAAAAGAGGAATTTAAAGGAAGTCATAGGATGATCTTATGGGTTCTCACGAACAATGTGAGTGATCACATTATAGACACCTTGACCGACTTTAGGAATATTAAAGAAAAATAAAAATACTTGAAGAAATCACATCTTCAAAGTGATGTGGCACATACGATGACATTACGTGATAAATGACTCACTAAGACAGAGACAAAGGGGGTGAATGAGTTCTAATAGTGAGTATTCCAATATTTTGAATCAATGAAATGGATATAAAAAGAAGTGTACATAGTGTCTTAGTAAAAGACAATGTGAAGAAAATGAAAACTTCATATATCAATTTTTGAGAAGTCTTAGAAAGTAATTCGAAAGAATAAGATCCTCTCTTATACATTGTAAGCTCTTCCCTACTAAAGAAGAGGTTTTTGCCTACCTCCAAATGACGAAAACAAGACTTAGCTTCAAAAAGATTTTACCTTACCCGCATGAAGGACCAGAGCACACATTAAAACAAATCGACCTCCATATTTCAAGATCGAATGATCAAGTGAGACAAAGAGAAGTTATTTGTCACTTTTGTAAAGAGGTCGGACATATTATGCCGAATTGCCCAAGATTAAAGATGAAGGTGACCTTGGTAGATTAACAAAGTTGTTCTTTCTCAATTCTTGGTCTCTATAAAAAAGTAAAACTTCTTGAAGCACAATTAAAGGAGAAAGCAATCATTGGTGCGGTATGCTCTACTTCCACCCATAACGCTAAAGTATGACTCATTGGTTATTTGATTCGGGTGCTTCATTTCATATGACCTACAATAAAAAAAACTTTTGAAATCACGCATAAGAAAACCTTTATCCAGAGTTGTCTGACGCGTATCGTTGGCTCTACGATACGGGCGTATCGTATCGTACTTTAATATTAAAATAATACAAAAATTAATTAAAAATTTAAGAAAAATTAGTAAAAAACCAAAAAAAATAAAAAACAAATCTAGAAAAATCTGGTAATTACTTTAAATGCATATAATGCAAAGTTTAGTATAGATTGAGTATTCAACATTGAACAATTGCATCCAAATTTACATATTTTGAATCAAAAAAAATGAAATACATTTACATTTTACAAATTATAATCAGGATCATCAACTAAATAATCTTCATCTTCTCCTTGCTGAAGATCCTCATCATCATCAACAGCAGCAACATCTTCTTCTTAGAAATCAAATTCATCTCCTTGATATTGTTGTTGCGCTCCTTCCAAATTAATCCATGCAATGTCTTCTTTAGTTAGGAGAGCATTTTATTCACTGTCTTCTATAATCCAATCTTATAATATATCAAAATTATCCAAACTTATTGGATCAAATTGGCTTTCTTGTCTATTTACTTTTTTTAATTGCCTACAACAAACAAAGATAAATAATTAGTAAATAATATTAACAATTGAAGTCAAACAATTTATTAAATTGAACATTTAAGTAATACAACATTACCTTGCACGAAGACACATGTTACAACGAATAAAAACTAAATCATTTAGTCTCTTATGTTACAACCTGTTGCGCTTTTTTGTATGAATGTGTTTAAAGACACTCTAATTCCTTTTACAACCCGTTGCACTATAGGTTTGGCTTAGGACTCTTACTGCAAAATCTCTAAGATTCGGACAATCAGTTTCAAACCTATTCTACCAAACATCTGTAGAAAAAGACAAACATTATAGACATAATCCATAATAATGTAAGATGAAACTTGAATATGAAAATAAACAATTTACCTGAATGCATCGTAGTGCGGTTGTGAATTATAACAGGCAAACCCATCAAGTAAAGAGCATTGTCATATATCTCCATCTCTCGATGTATCGCATCTGCTATGCTCTCATCAGAGACTAATCTGTCGATACATTCAATGATTCCTCGATTAACCTCACTGTTCCTTTTGAAGGTTGTTGAGTACCTAAATGATGGGTTTAGATAGTAGGCTGCCGCATGAATAGGCTGATGCAATTATTTATTCCATCTATTATCAATTATTTTCCACTCAGGCACATAATCTCTCTTTTTTCCATTAAAATTATTTTTAATGGCTTCTTTTGCCCTATCCATGGCTTCATAAAGGTAGCCCATAGATTGGTTTCTCCTCGCTGTCATCCAATCTCAAAACCTTTACTAAAGGACATGTAATCCTCAACAGTCTAACACATGCATTCCAAAATGTACTCCTAAAGGCTGTCTCGAAAATCTCATTCAGCTTTCTATTTCTTCTGTTCTGAGGTAACTCTGCAAATTGTTGCCACTCTTCTAAGGAGAACATTCTCTTGAATGATTGCTTCTGTGTCACGATACTCTGTACAGATAAGAAGTTTGTTGCAAACCGAGTTGCAGCTGTTCGAAGGAGCTTTGCACCTTCTGTATATCTCCTTATCATACACAAAACAAATGCATGGTTGTAAATGAATTTTGTAATATCTTCGCAACACTCAATTGATGCCGTTATTTCATCCATCTCACCAATGTACTCAATGATGAGATCTAAACAATGGGATGCACATGGTGTCAAGTAGAAAGTCTCATAAATATGAGTTAACTCATTCCCAGCTGCTTTGTAGTTAGTTGCATTATCTGTAATCAATTGGACTACATTCTCTAACCCAACCTCTTGTATAACCTTATCAAATTCTTGTCGTACAATACCCGCAATGTGTCTCTCCTCTGACATATCCAAAGATCTTAAAAACATAAGTCTTTTAGGACAGTAGATAAGAAAGTTTAGCAAGGTCCTTCCTCGCCTATCTGCTTTGTAGTTAGTTGCATTATCTGTAATCAATTGGACTACATTCTCTAGCCCAACCTCTTGTATAACCTTATCAAATTCTTGTGGTAGAATATCCGCAATGTGTCTCTCCTCTAACATATCCAAAGATCTCAAAAACATAAGTCCTTTAAGACAGTAGATAAGAAAGTTTAGCAAGGTCCTTCCTCGCCTATTTGTCCATCCATCTGCCATGATAGTGCAACATGTCTCCTTCCATGACTCTCTTAATGTGGAACAGTATTCTTGCACTTCAATGACGGTCTTATCTAAGATCTTTCCTCTCAACTTCTGATAGGAGGGCATCTTTCCTCTCAACTTCTGATAGGAGGGCATCTTGTATCCTGGACCGATGTTAGCAATTGTATCTGCCATTGCTTGAAAATCAAAACGGTTTGCTGCATTAAATGGAATGCATGCATCATAAAACCATACTGAAAGGTCTGCCTGATCATGCAACTGTTTTGAAGCCATAGCAGCATGAATTTCAGGTTGACCAGTTGACCACTAGGTGTAGTAGTAGGAGGAAAAAATGAATATATGCTAGAAGAAGCTCTTCCTCTACTCCTAACTGAACTTCCTCTTCTACTACCTCCAAAGTCTTCTGCAACCCTCTTGCTCCTGCTAGGTGCTCGTGAACTGCTACTACCAATCTCTGTTCTAGCATCTGAAGGCAAACTATCAGTAAATCTAAATCCAGTAGCATCATCATCGTCTTCAAACATCTCCAAATCATCCTTTTGTTGTCTTCTTTCCTATATACTCTCAATAATCTGCAGACATTGCCATTTAATACCTTTGGCAAACTTCTAACTTTGCCTGTACATGGAGCAACTTCTTTTGTAGTCCCTACTAGGTGGTGTTTCAACCTTGAAATTCTACCACTAACTACCCTCTCACAAAATAAACATCTTTATCTTTAATTTGGAACCCTCAACTGGTATGTCCCACTATCATATTTTTCAACAAATATATTTTTTATCTAATCAATAGTCAAGTTTCAAATCATTCAAATGTTGCAACACATTTTTCTTTTAAACATGCCAACAAACAATTAATACAATCAATATTACATATAACCAAGTTGGAAGAAACACACCTAGATGGACTCCAATCTATATTAAATCGAGTTCAGACATAGCCCGAGGCCCCGAGCCTGGATCTGATCCAACAAGAATCTCATAACACACAACAGATCTAGATCCACCATATAAACGCAGCCCCGTCTGTCTTTGCCAAAGGCAGCCCTCTCTTTCTCTATTTCCTTCACACCCTCGCACAGCAAAATACAACCCTCTCTTTCTCTCTCTTCTCCCCGACTCCCATATGGGTTTCGCCGCGATAGGGTTTCCGATTGGTCGTCAAAGCAATACTTGATGGACATGATTTGCTCATAATGGTGGTTGTGGTCCCGAGCACCACGCCCTGCACAGGATGCCAGAAGCCACATCCATCTGACAACGTCAGGCGACTGCCTCTTGCCCCTTCCGAACGAGACAATGCCGCATCGCCACCTTGTTGTCACTACCGCATGAACGCCGACCAACTCCCTTATTCTCTTCTTCCTTTCTATTCCTTCTCCCTCATCTCTCCCCTATTCTCTTTCTTTTTCCCTTACGGAATCATGCCTTTGATGGTTCTCTAGAGGATCTTGGCCATCATATACACCAATGAATGTCCTAGAGGAACCCATCTCGACCTTGCAGTGGTCCTCTGTGACTTTGTTTGCCTAGACGACGATAATGGAGAACTCTCGAGGGGAGTGTCTGCATAGATCCTTATGCTAGAAGAGAGAGTCCTCTCCATCTCCCTCATCCTTGTTTGTGCGTGCGTAGCAAAGCATAGATTGGATACACGCTAATGCGAACTTCGCCAGAGAAACAACATCCCTTATTTCCTCTCGTTAATTCAACTTTTTGAAAACTCCAACGGCCACCGACAACACGCCACTGACACGCCAAAGAGAAAAGGGAGTCCATCAAAATGATGATGGCGATCGAAAGATGCCCAGCGGGCGACGATTTTACCAGAAGGGTTTTCCATGGATCGAGACAGAGAGGAAAAGTTGAATCGACTATCTTTATGTGATCTTTTCATTGATGCTGCACATTGAGCCTTTCTTGGCACCGAAGCTTTGATCATCTCATCGGTGACCTTCCACCGCAGCTTGACTATATTCATCATTGGCAATTATAAAGTCCTCTAGAGATTCGCAGCAACAGTTGCTTCCTCATCATCATTCATCCTCGGAATGTCAAGGCCACCGTGGGACCAAAGCACCACCGCAACCAGCTAAGACAATCACTACCACAATTAGCTATGACTGTTGCTATCGATCATCCATCGTCACAGAGTCCACGCTCAATGCACCATCGAGTCAATGGCTCTGATATCATGTAAGAAAATACGTAAGTTTCCTCTATCTCTTTTAGAGAATGAAATAAATCTATATATAAAGCATCCATACAGGGCTTAACTCGTTTATTGAGTACATAAAGAATATTTATAGAGAGAAAGCCAGCAACATAGTTGTTGGTTGCTAAAGGCCCAACAACTATTTTTCTAGTCGTTGGGTCCCCTAGTGGCTCAGGTGGCCTTGGTGCCAAGTGGCCCTAGCTCGGGTGGCCTTGGTCTGTTAGGACCTGATTTCAAACACAGACTTATGGGCTCAGTTGGCCCAATCCTATTACATTTTAACTGTTGAGACACTTGAGATGATTAACCAAAAAATGAGACTTACAAATGGTGAACCACTTAGGAATCCCACTCCTTACTGACACATGGTCGAATCATTGACATATCTAGCAATCACTCATCCTGACATCACTCATGTTATGTATATTGTAAGTCAATTTCAGCATGCACCTATCACTCTACATATGGGTACTGTCATGGGATTATACAATACGTCCGATATACCACTGAAAATAGAGTATTTTTATCCTCTTCCTCCCTACCTCGGTTAATTACATATAGTGATGCCGATGGGAGTGGTGATGTTAATAACAGACATAGTACAACAAGCTACTGCATCTTTCTTAGAGACTCCCTTATCTCATGGAGATGCAAAAATCAACAAAAGATTTTGCTCATCTATGGAAGTAGAATACAAAACAATGACCAACCCAACTACATAATTAACCTAACTAAAAAGACTTCTTCAAGATCTTGGAGCTTTACTTGAAGTCACTCCTATCATGTATTGTGACAATAAAAGTGTTATGTATTTAGCCAAGAATAACATATTTCATGAGCACATCAAATACATCGAAATGGATTGTCACTACATTCGGGAACACCTACAAGGATACTTGGCATTACATTTTGTGCGGTCAGAATATCAACCTGCAAATATCTTCACCAAATCACTATTAGCCCCAGGCTTTCAATTCCTAGTTAGCAAACTTTCGATGATAGATTTCGTGGGTATTAAAATACATGTATTTATTTGATTATTTTATTGTATTTTTCTCATTATAAAAGTATGTAAATACATGTAAATACAATGGGGCCAATTCTAGCCTTTTATAAGGCTTTTCACACTTATCCTTTGGTGACTCGCGAATGTCATACACGTGTATTGGATATTTATTGCTCCATTCAACACGTTGAAGTATCATCTTTATTACAGAACTGCCCAACACCCCGAACCATAAAACATAGCAGGTATAATTGTTGTTCTATAATATTTAACTTTCAACTTTAATGGTATCTTCTTATCACATAGAATACTTGATGTTGTTAAAGAACTGGGCCAGAGTGGCCCGGCCCTGGCCCACTGGGCCAGGGCCACTAGCCGGCCAGCCCCCCTCTTTCTCCTCTTTTCCCTCTACTTCCTCTCACTCTCTCACACTCTCTTTTCTCTATAAATACTCCTTGTAAACCATTGTAATTTCAAGCCTTTAATGGCTAATGAATAACGATTATTTATTCAAGCTTGTGCTTTATTTATTCTCTTTTTCGCATGCACTTGTTGCTCTCGGCTATTCCCTTTTCTAAGGGCTTGTGATTGCTACTTTGTGGTATTGTCCACTCGTTGATCTTTCGCAACTATATTGAAGCATAGACTTCATTACATGGTATCAGAGCCATTTTTCGATCGTGAGAGTATTGCTCGTTACCTCAGGAAGCGTGCCAATCGTATTTTGTATTGTTCATTGTCTTGAGAAGCATGTCGATCATATTTTGTAAGTTTACCTCTTTAGTTTCTTTCTCCTTGAACTATAGATGATAAAGGGGGTTTCAATTTTCGTCTAACACCTTCGAACTATAAAACATTGGCCTAATCTATGGAAAACTATTTGTATTTCAAAAAATTATGGGGCTATGTAAGTGGTTTAAAGGTAGAACCCTCTATTAATGCCACATTCGAACAAAAAGAGGAATATGAAGGAGGCCATAGAACAATCCTATGGGTGCTCATGAATAATGTAAACGAGCACACTAGGGACACTTTGACCGATTTCACTAACGCTAAAGAAGCATGGGAATATTTAAAAAATCCCACGTTCAAAGCGATGTAGCTCATAGGATGGCATTAAGAGACAAATTGGTCTCACTTAAACAAGGAGATAAAGGGGTAAACGAATTTTTTGGAGAATTTTCCAATGTTTGGAATCAATTGTATGGTTACAAAAAGAAATGTACACAATGTCTTAGTGAGAGACAATGTGAAGCCAATGAGGACTTTGTATATCAATTTCTAAGAAGTCTCCGAGAAGAATTTAAAGGGGTAAGATCATCACTCATTCATAGAAAACCTTTTCCTACAAAAGAAGAGATTCTTACCGATCTTCAAATGGCGGAAACAAGAATGAATGAAGCAAGACTGCAAAAAGACACCGCCTTGGCCGCATCAAAACCCGGAGCAAATATGAAGACTTACCGACCTCCTCATTTCAAAAGTGAAGAAGGAAGCAAAGACATCATTTGTCATCATTGTAGAGAAGTCGGGCATATAAGGCCCAATTGCCCAAAATTAAAAAAGAAGGTGGCCACAGTAGAAGAACATGCTTCATCTTCTTCCATTCTTGAACTTCAACAAAAATTAAAGCAACTTGAAGCCCAAATGAAGGAAAAAGCAACGGTTGGTGTGGCTTGCTCATCCTCAACAAAAGAAACTCAAGGTACGATCTCTTGGATTCTTGACTCGAGTGCTTCATTTCATATGACTTGTAATGAACATATCTTAAAATCATGTATTTAAAAACCCTTATCATGTGTTTATACGGTGGATGGTACACAATTAAACGTTGATAAAATTGGTGACTTACAAAACAAGAATTTTAAAGTTTCTAAATTAGTGTTGTTTCAAAACTAAATTTAAACTTACTTTCCGTATCCCAAATTTCAGATCAAAATTGTGCTATAACCTTTTCATCCACCGGATGTATTATACAGGACAGCCTCTCGAAGGTGATTAGGCGTGGCCATAGAGAGGGCGGACTTTACATTATAGATTATTTGCATAGTATAGGATATGTTAATGTTTTGACAAATAATGCTCTTTTATGGCACAAGAGACTTGGACATCTTAATGCTCAAAAATTGTATCAATGTCCTCTTGAATGAAATTTAAGGAATCCTTTTCTTGCAAAGATTGTGTTCTTGGTAAAATGCAACATCTCCCATTTCCAAACAAAACACATGTTACAACAAGACCCTTCGAATTCATTCGAATGTATGGGGTCCGGCACCTGTTTTGTCTAAAGGAGGTATTTCCTATTATGTTATTTTTGTAGATGACTTTACTAGGTATACATGGGTATATCTTTTAAAAGCAAAATCCGATGTCTTTCAAAATTTTGTTATTTTTCATAGTCTTGTAAAGAATCAATTTGATTCAAAAATCAAAATTTTTAGATCGGATTCAAGAGGAGAGTTTATGTCAAAGGATTTTGAAAACCACCTCAATAAGTTTGGGATTATATATCAAACTTTTTGTTCTAAGACTCCTCAACAAAATGGCGTTTCCGAACGAAAGCATAGACATATCTTGGAAACTAGAAGAACTTTGCTTTTGTCAAGTGGTGTTCCCAAACATTTTTGGGCAGAAGCTATTATGACCGCAATCTATTTAATTAATCGGATGCCCCCTTCGGTTTTACAAAATATGTCTCCTATAGAAAGCTTTTTAAAGTTTCTCCTAACTATTCAAGATTGCGTGTTTTTGGATGTAAATGCTTTGTTTATACTGACAAAGATGATAAATTATCATCTCGGGCCATCGAATGTGTTTTTCTAGGATATGGAATAACCAAAAAGGGATATAGGTGTTATGATTGTAAAAATGATAAGCTTTATGTATCTCGAGATGTTAGATTTTTTGAAAATGAATATGTTTTTAAAAGCATGGATGATGATAGTTCTATTAATGACTCCTCCTACTCCTTGAATGATATTTTAGGTGAAGAGGTAATTCATGAAGAAAATGAGCTTGATGAACCTATGATTACCAAACATTCTATTACACCCTTTGATCAACATTACAATAGGAGATCTATGCCTATTCCTAGAAGGTCAAATCGTTATTCTAGACCTCCTGAAAGATTTGTCTCATATGATAGTTTTTCACCAAGACATAGAGCTTTAGTAACAAATATTTCAGCTATAAAGGAACCTAGAACCTTTAAAGAAGCTCAATTATCACAAGAATAGACTCATGCAATGAATGAAGAGTTGGATGCTTTATTTAGAGCCCAAACTTGGGATATAGTCTCTAGACCATCAAACAAAAAGACGATAGGATGTAGGTGGGTTTATAAAATCAAGACGAATGGTGATGGCTCATTAGATCGTTATAAAGCTAGATTGGTTGCCAAGGGTTATTCTCAAGAATATAGAATTGATTATGAAGAAACCTTTGCTCCTGTAGCTAGAATGACAACTGTTAAAACACTTATAGCTGTACGTGTCATTCATCATTGGAATATTTATCAGTTAGATGTTAAAAATGCTTTTTTGAATGGTTGGTTGAAGGAAGAAGTATATATGGAGCCTCCTCCGGGTTTCAATCTTCCTAGAAACCAAGTCTTAAAGCTCAAAAGAGCCTTATATGGTCTCAAACAAGCTCCCAAGGCTTGGTTTGATAGAATGACTGAATTTATGACATTGCATGGCTTTACTATCTGTTATACTAACACAGCCCTGTTTATAAGAAAATCATCAGCTGGTATTGTTATCCTTTTGCTCTACGTCGATGATATGATTATTGCGAGGCAATGATGAGCTTGGCTCTTGGCAAACTGCAAGGGAGAGGTTAGGCTGCTCGATTTGAGATGAAGGATCTCGGGAAGCTATAAATATAACTTCCTTGAGGAGGATAGAGGGATTTGCCTACTCTAAGCGGGGTATCTTTATTTCTCGAGAAGAAATTTATCCTTGACCTCTTTAGAAGTAGTGGTAAGTTGGGAGTGCAGCCAAGACCTACTTTGGAGCGTCAATAAAGCAAAATCACGGGGATTGGGAATGATGTGGAGAGCCCCGAGAAGGTGGAGAAGGCACGAGTACCAAAGACATGTGGGAAAACTCATCTATTTATCCCACTTTCCGAGGAGCTAGATATAGCTTATACAATTAGTGTGGTTAGTCGGTTCATGCATGATCAAGAGAAAAGACACTTGCGGGACGGTGAATAGAATTATTTAGTACTTGAAGGCGTCTACAGGAAGGAATTGCTTGTTTAAAAAAGGAAGGAAATTTATTCATGGGAAGTATGTCACAGCGTGCTTGACTATGCGAGAGTCGGTGTTGATAGGAGATCCCACCATAGGATGTTGCGTGTTCTTGGGTGTGAAATGCACGGTGACTTGGAGGAGTAAGAAGCAAAATGTGGTTGCGCAGATCAAATGCGACGAAGTAGAATTTAGAAGCTATGGCTCGAAAGGGACATGTAAGTTGTTATGGATGAAGATTATTCTTGATGACCTCAAAATAAAATATGAAGCTCCTATGAGATTGTTTTGTGATAATAAGTCTGTCAATCGGCCATTGCGCGCAAGCACCGGTTCGACATGATCGGACAAAGCACATAGAGATAGATCGACATTTCATTAAGGAGAAATTGGACGATGAGGGTCTTGCATAGCCACCGAGTACATCCTTCAAGACTTTAGTTAGCGGATATGTTCACCAAAAGGAACTTCAGCCAGAGCGGCAGTTTCAAGATCTTACTTGTAAGTTGGGAATGGTAGATATACATTCCCCAGAGCTTGAGAGACGTTAGATTACATAATTAGTGTAATATAATTAGGAGAGATTTATTTCATAATTAGGACGGATTTGATTAAATGTGATTTGTCTGATTTATTTTTACGTATTTCCTTAATTAGGAGATAGGTAATTACTATATATATGATTCGTAATCACCACTTTGTAATTATGCGATTGGAAATAATATTCAAATTCTTTCTTTTCAAGTATTTTCTTACTTTTTAGCTACGTAAGCATCTTGAGTTCTATGACAAGCCAAGCGTATTAATTAAAAGAATCGAGTTGATAACCCAATCGGTCGCATAATGCCGTCCCAATGCTTTTGGAGCTTCATCATCGGGTATTGGATAACCAATGAAGGAAGGAGTGCTTTTTATTCATACTTTCATTTGTTAAAGAAGCCGAAGTTTTACATTCTTTCTTGGTGGGTTGTCATCTAACTGCAGCGAGCAAAGGAAGATCAAAACTTGTTACGCCGTTTTCAACCCATGTAGCCAGGGGATGTCATTGCCTCTGAAGACCATCTCGAGCATTTTGTATCATCGATTCTAGGATTAGGCTTTCTTGAGATGGTTTTAACTTTTGGAATGTTCATTCAGTAGTGAATCGGACAATTCAATGAGGTGTAGAATGCACATTTTGAGTACGTTGAGGCTTCTCCGCTTCCCCCAAAGTACGGCCATGTGAACGGTCTTTGCTTGAAGACAAGAAAGGTTAGAACTGACATATTAGGCTGTAATATGTAATTATTAGGTGTATAGTTGTTTCCTTTTCTATTTTAGGTAGTAATACGATATTGGCTTGAAATTAAGGAAATTTTTTCCTTTTTGGTTCCACACTATTTTCAATACTGGCGGTTAGCTTTCTTTAGTGTATATATTGTAATCTTTTTATTATGAATAATCAGATCAGAGTTTCATTGACAAGAGAACCTCTTTGCTTTCAAATATGTTAACCTTTACTACGTGAAGACGCTTCTCCACGAGCTCTTTCCAAAGAATTTTATGGGAGTCGTCCTCGGAGAGGACTTCTGAATAATGCCGTACCAAGGAATTCCTACGGGTACTGCAATGCGGCTATTGTTGTTGATCACGCGAGCCTACCCGAAGGATCGGGCCGGAATTGTTGGAGGGGAAGTGGGTTGATACGTTTTGGCAACATTTCTATGAGAAGCTCTATGACACCTACGATTCCTAAAGTAGTAAGTTGTTTTTATATCGCACGTGAACAAATCCCTTAGCAAATAATAGGCTTTTGATTTTTAAGGGGGCCGGTTCCCAGGTCGGGCCTACTGCGACCTGTAGCTAACTAGTCTTGCCTTCTGTGACATCTGTCGTGACCACGACGAGGCCACTTTCTTTTGCAATACTATAATAAAGTCTATAATGGCCAAATTATTATTAAAACATTCTGCTACCAAAGAGGTCGGCGCCGGAGGTCGGCACAGCGGCTTCTATGAAGAAGGCGGGCGCAAAGGAAGGCTCGAGGGCTTGTTAAGAGAAGGCGGCTGAGAGACCCGCGAAGGGGAGGCAGAAACGAGAGTTTCTACGGTCCCACTGCTTGGGGAAGTGCTTGTGGGGGGGGTTGCCACGACGAAACAAAGGGAATGAAAGAGGTACAACTTTGCGTTGAAGATGCTCTTGACCACTCCCCACGATGATGGCTCTGTTGTCTTGGGAGAGCGTTGAAGCTGTGCTTCTTCTCTAGAGTTTTTCTTGGTCATCAATACGACACATCCTTAATAGAACGAATGTTATTCTCGAGAATTTGTACTTATGGCCGGATCCTTCCTATCTCTTGATCGAGCTTGTGTAGGTAGATGTTGCTTGGTAGGGTCGATAGTAGTACATTGTGAGACGGAGTAAGAGCCCTTCTCACCTCCTACGAGTGGAAATAAAACGGAAAATTTTCTTGTGTGGGATGGAGTAAGGGCTGCTTCTCCTCCTCCCCAGTCGTCGGCGGAAAAGACTTTATGAATGGAGTAAAAGAACTTGGGATCGTCGAATCTATTTCCTTAAAAGATTGGGGGATGAGTTGATGTCGGAGTCGATGGTGTAAAAACACTTCATTGATGTCGAATTCCAAAAAGCCGGCGAGAGTTTCCACGAGCTTCTTCTTTGATCTGTCTTAGGGCCAAATGTGACCTCTTCCCAGAGGCAGTGCGATGTGTCTGGAAACTTCGAGATCATAAATGGATTCGAGTACCATTACGATCGCCTCTTTCATGATCTTCTCACATAGGTAGAACTCACTGTAAGCGGTCTAAAATTTGACCGCCTTTCTTTCTTCGCGTATTGTAAAGGGGAGCAAAGCCCGTTTTTGCTTTCCCTACATTGATAGATCGAGAGCCCACTTGCCGTCGTTTCGGTGATTTCATGGAAGGCTTCCACTAAGCTCGGTTCTTAAGAATGGTCGCCACCTGCTCTCCCTGGGGCCAGAGAAAAGATTATCCACTGCCAGGTGGGTCTACATCCGTCCTTGAATGTCTTCGGGTAATGTTCACTTCCAGCCATTCTTATATGTCTCTCGGCCAATCTTGTTCACTTCACGCGTTTCATGTACAGCATCATACTGAGTGGACGAGAAAGAGAAAGGATTTTCGGAGACTTAATTTCCGGACCAGGAGTAAGCTTTCACTTTGTATGAGCATTAGAAGCTCGTGTATTGATCAAGTGGAAGAGTGAAACGGCCCACCCTCTCTTGAGGATCTCCCCCACTAATCTTAGATAGAGTCGGTCGAGAGGGTTTTGCTTGTTGTGCTTACGCACTAGGCTACCCCTATCTCAGAAACTTCAGGTAGGACCCACTGCCACTAGTCTTCGAGTTGGAGGGTGTAATGCACAAAAATGCCGGGACGCGAGGTTCCCAGAAGAGGGAAGCCCAACGAATGTCGGATGCAAAGCCCCGCATCTCATTAAAGATCATGATTGGCATGCTCTCCCCGAAAAAAAAAAGAGCAAACCACATTGAGAGGCGAGAGTGAGGTACGGTGAAGGCCATTTACGTCTCACATGCCCTTACTCACGATGTCGTACATGGAGCGTTACCACATATCGGACTCATAGGCCAGCGATAATAGTGAATGGAAACAAAATAACCCTATCTTACAAGGTAGAAAGGCCCACAGGCCACGGTACCCTCTTAGGAATGGGCCCGAGAGGCAGTGTACTTGCAATCGAGAAGTTACGAAGGCGAGGGTATTGACAGTGCAGCTGTCGTGCTTCTGCTGAATGAGGAGTGGTGACCACTGTTCGGCACTGCCGTATGACCGAATGCTTTGACTCCGTACTATGATAGAAAAAGAGGGAGGAGAAAAAGAAAGAATTGACATTCGGCCTGGAACAACTTTACGGCTCTTTTTTCTATTAGAGGAGGTGAAGCATAGGGAGGAGGCCACACGCCTGGCTACGGAGGCTTCAATTACTTCTTCTTTACGGGTATTCAATGGTGATGCATAAGCAAAGGAATTGAATATGTAAAGTCCCCCAATAGGAGGGTACTAGAAGACCTTATAAGAAAGTAAAGAAAGTCCACTAATCCTGTGAGATGTTTGCATAGGATTGCATGACTTGCCTTGGGTTGGATTGTTCATAGGCGCATGTTGCACTGATTCACGTGATATTGAGATTGATCACCTCGAATATGTAATGTTTTGTCCGCAGTGTACGGGAACTATAGCACCACGGGCTGTTTGTCCCGATAAATCGAGAAACTCACCAAAGAAAGGTCTAGACATGGCCAAAGCAATTATGGCGATGGCCAATGTCATGAGAGCAAACAAGCGACCATCACAGCTAATGCGTCTGCGAGGATCGGGCGGCTATGTACGGCTAGAGTGCTAGAAATATTGCAAAACCAACCAAGCCTCGGCAACTAGAATGACCCATGACACAACCGGTGCGAAATACAGGTTGGGAGAAATCAAAACTTCGAGAGATCTTTTGAGTTTCAAGGTTGAATCCCCGAAGTATTTTAGGCGAATATATGATCTAATGAAGGCGAGAATGAGGTTAGTAGAAGTGGAGAAAATTTTTGAGTTTATGAGATATTCGAGATGAACGGGGCGTTTCCCTTTACTTCCCTTTATGCTTCAAGGGAGACGCGAACATTAGTGGAGAAGTGTCAGAGGTTCTTGGCAGGAGACGAGCAAGAACCTGAAATCACATGGGACGTATTCGAGAAATACCTTTTTGGAGCAATGCTTTACGAAGTCATACTTGCCGAGAGAGGAAGGAAATGGAATTCCTTAAACTTGAAGCCAGTAAGTATTTGTAGGAGCAATATGAGGCGAGAATTTAATGAGTTATCAAAAGTTTTCTTCCATTATATAGAGCTCAAAAAATGGGATAAGGGTTGAGAAAATGTGTCAAATTTGAAAGACGGGTTAAGGAACGGTATTAAGAGGATGATAAGACCATTGGAGATTAGAGATTTCCTTACTCTAGTTAGTAAGAGTAGAATTATTGAAGGGGGTTGTCTACCAACTCCGAGACGGAGAACAAAGAAACACTGGATGTATCGAGAAAAGAAAAAAGTGAGAGGATGACAAGTATAGGAGAGGGCAAGAGGAGCGCTTCGAAAACATGTTTTTCTTGAAGATGAAACTCCCCAATCCTTATTGTCCACTTCAACTTCCATTGCTGAAGCATCGCTTTCATATTGCCGGGAAGCTTTGGATTTGTCTTGTGCAGTAGGGAATCCTCCAACAGCTGTCTTTGTTCCCCATTTGTCCCTTGATGACCTGGGAAGCTTTGACATATTCACCTCATTTCTAGATGACCTGATGTTTGCTAATTTCTCTGACACATGGATCTCGGCACCTCTGCCATTGTGAAACTTCTGTTGCTGACTTCTTGTGGAAGTACTACTGGAACCACCTGCTCGTGAAGATGCAAAATCCAAACCACTTGCAGAGGCATTATCATTTTCAGACCAGCATGCAGCATCATTATCATCCTGGTTTGATCCAGTCAGAGCAGAACTTTCATTGCTGGAGTCAATGATCTCCTGGCTGGAGGCAAGACCAAGCCCAGAAAAATAATGTGCAAGCTGAGAAGAAACAATACCAGGTGGGAATTGCATGCCAGATGCCCAAGCAGGGTCAATGAAGGGGAGATTGGTTGGCATGAGCCCTCCTAAATTTCTCTGTGAGTATCCTAAAAGCGAAGGTTGTAATGGAACAGGAATGTGTGAAGACCCTAAATTCATGGGTCCAGGAAAGCCATGTGCGCTAGTGGCAGCCATCATATTGATCAGATCTTGCTCTTCCTGCTGCAAGTCTTGTTGGGCCACATTGTCATCATCATGAGCATAATTATTCAGTGAGCTAGCCAAATTGGTAGGTGCACAAGCATCCAAACTTTTCTGTGAAGCGCTGTGCCTAAGTGAAGATGGGTCACTAGAAGACAGACTTTGGTGAGGAGCAGAAGTTTCAGAAGATGTGTTCTTTCTCAGGTTGATGTTGTCAGGCCTTGTGGTGACATGATGATCCTTTTCAAGTTCTGACGCTTTGTTAGTCCGTCTTCCTCTGAGTGATGGCTCATTAGGTGTCTCGGTGAGTTCTGGGCTAGACATTGTCCTTGAAAACTGATGCCTAGCTACAGCTTCTTGACCATTAGAAGAGTAATCTACCTTTAGACCGTTATGAGACTTCTCAGAATTGATGTGTTGATTACTAGGGTTTTTCTGGCTGAAGCTGTGATGAACTCCAGAAGAATAGCCTGCCCTTGGTGCATACCCTGTTGAGGCACTATGAATGGATGAAGGCCCGTCAGAGGAAGAAGCACGATTGACCTCTATAAGCCCTTCATTGTCTCCTTTACTCTTTGTTGCTAACTGGTTTCTGAAAATATCAGATCTACATGTAGGCTCTGTTTTTGGAGGTTGCAAATGCCAAAGATCTGGACTAGGGGCATCTGGACGTTGTCTGCTACCATGTCTTTCCCATGTGTTCATGAAGAATTGGTTGACCTCAGCAATCAAGTTTTCCTTGGGACACTCAATTAATCTAGCTAGCTTCTTAGCTCCAAAAGCAAAGGCACTTCGTATCCTGAAGAAATTACCTAGTCCAAACAAGCAGATCCCTTACATAAAGAAGTATTAAAACAACAAATGTTGGCAAGTTGCAGCAGTTAATTGGTGGTCTCAAAATTTGTATAAATACACGGTCCTCATTAACAGTGATTACAATTTGGAAATTCCAAAGTTTACGAGAAGGTAATCCAGAATGCATAATGTTAGTTTGACAAAATGAGGTCACATGCAAATTGAAAAGTGAACTTATTTAGCATAATGAGGGCCCTGTGAACCACTTTGCATCAATCTTGCCTTTATTACTTAAGGCGACAGTAAATATGGCCAACAAACAAACCTGTTTTTTGAAATGATAAGAATGCCCAATTGACTCCAGCATACCCAATGTTACATGACATGGAGACGCAGGGGACTAGGGAGGGTCTAGGGTAGGGAATGGCAGATAGAATGCCTTCTTGAAATAAGAGGAGATATATATAAAGAATACATTGAAACAACAACTAGAACGAGAACCAAAAAAAAGAAAGAAAATCTCTACCATTTAAAGGTGCTTATGCTGATTTCACCAAGGGATACTAATAAAACATCTCAGAAATGAAAGGAAAAGAAAGCATGTCAGACAAAGTGAGAGAATAGAAAGCTGAAAGTAACAGAGAAACTTCAGGAAACAAAACAAAAGCATGCTGAAGAACCACATGCGCACTGTGTATCTCCTAGTTAGCATTCACAATTCCCAATATTTCTCAAATCAGAGGATCCACATGATTAAGAAAAAATAGTCAAGCAATTTTCCTAAGATATTCCAGAGATCTTTTCAAGGAATAAGCTAACACACATTTCACGTTTCCTTCTCTGAACTAATTTCTCATTTTCTTTGTTAAATTTTGTAAGACTTCTTTGGAAGAAGTCTTCTTGGAGATCTCATCAAAATTCCCATCCAGCAGAAATCCAAAAAGACTCGTCAAGTTCTCACGTTAACCACAGAAAAAAAATCTGACCAAAGCGTCCAATGTATTATGAAATATGTTTGGTTATAAAGGAATTAGTCCTGGTTCAGATAGGCATGTCATGAAACTTCTAATAGCAGTATCTTAAAACAGAAACTTGAGGTTTCAAATCCTAAGGCCTGTTAATATCTCATTGAACAATATTGACAGCATACACCTTGTATCAGTGGATGACCCAATCAATTATGGCAGTCAAGGTGGCACTCAGATGCTTGTAGGAATGACTAATGTAGGATCAACAAGGCTACTGAATCTGACAAGTCTAATCATGAAGGTTACAACTGACATAATACCAAGAAAACCGATGTTGTGCTTCATGCCCATTGAATTGGTATGGTGTTCTTACTTTTTACTAGATCAAACCCAATATTGACTGCACTTTGTTCCCTTTTCGAGGAGATACTCTTCTCAAAAATGTATATTGGCACCTTTGAATAAACAAGGCCACAAAAGTACCTCCACCATTAAATGCCAATATTTGTCCAAACATCATAAAAGGATGTACGATTTCTAAATTGTATCGATTACGGTACTTTTCCATAGGCATAAAGAACTTTAATATTGAAATCGTAAAGCAAATAATTAAAATGGTGGATTAATCAAATTTATAAACCACTCACTGGATCAACACCAACGCACATTCCATTACCTCATGAACCTAGGGTTTACTAAGGGATTCATTTTGATCAAATGTTTGCTTTCAATTCAGTCACTTTTGAGTAAAAGTTCTTTACACATTTTGTCACAGTTCCAATCCTCAAACATTGCACTATTGCAGAGCCCTTTGATGGCCAGTAAACAAGGTTGTTACATAATTATTACCTGCTGAAATATTTCATTTTTTGCAAGAGCGTTGTAGACCCTCTGGCGAAACAAAACAGGAAAATTTTGAAAAGAAGTTCAACGATTTTCACCTTGCTCTGAGCAAACCGTCCATGAAAAGCCTATCACTCAAGTTCCAATCAATCTATCAAATTTAGTTCACAATATTGTGCCCAACGTTGTATACACGGCAGATATCTGTATACACATATATCCACTAACTGCTCAAGCGGGGACTTGATCTCCACAAATATCTGTACATATATACAGAGACATATATAGATATAGATACAACAAACACACGCACATGTATGCATGTATATACATGTACGTGTGTGAATATATATATAGGTCCCACCCCATGGGATAAGTATCTATCTGCAAAAGTAGTCACAACAACAACAACAACAACTAAGCCTTTTCCCATACTAGATGGGGTCGGCTACATGGATTCTTTGTTTCCACAGAGCCCTATCATGTGCCATGTTAGCAGTTAACTCAATCAATCTATCACAGTTTTGCTAACTGCAAAAGTAGTCATTTCAAATTATTCAATGAGGACATTATATTTTAATAAAAAACTGAAATTGTATTTATGACTTTGAGATGCATGTTGTCCGAGAACACCATACATTCTAGCAGAAGAAATAAATGTAGCAGCAATCTGGAGAATTAGATAGAATAGAAAAATGAACAACCAAGAGTCTAGATCTTCAAACAGTAAAGAAAGAAACTATAATCATGATAAAGGTCTAGCAGGGTTCAACAAAAAGAAAATTGGTCATCGCACCTTTACTGACACTTCTTCCTAGATTATTGTTTGTGCGTAATGGGTCAATAACGTTGAAATGTTTTGACACAAAGGGTTGTCCTTGATTTTCCTGCATTCCAGGGTATACAGAATATACTGAGCCACAAGCATCAAGAAAGGGCTTGCTGAGTAATAATTCTCCACCATCTTTTCGAGGAGGCACCGCTGCATTATAGCATATACGTCAAAACGGGAATATAGACTCCAGAAATTCTCTATATAACCCCACTATCAATCTCAAAACAGAATTTTGGTTTACCTGTTATGTCAGGAAGTTGACTAATAGGGATGGGACCCCAAAGACTAACGCAAAAGTTTCCCCAGTCATAGTTGCTAAAGAACTCCAAGAAACGATAAAGGACCTAAAAGGGGACATACAATAGCCCATCCGACATAGAATCAGTAACTAAAGCATATGTCACACATTTTGTAGAAAATGAAGCAATTTCATTTACCTCTAGTGGTCCAGTAAAGGAATTATTGAAGACATGGAATATATACAGAACCAAGGTCTCTAAGGCATACGTAGAAATAAGTCCATGATGGGCCCCAAGTATGCGGCTCTCATAGTAGCACCAAGCCTTTATCAATATGATGCTCCGCTTAAATAGGTGGTTTTGGTCTATCAAATGATCAACCTACAAGAATTGAAATATTCATGCATAAGCATCAAACCAACGTCAAAGGAACTTGCGAAGAATTTTCTTCAAGTTTAATGAATCATGTATATCCATGATCATAACAACCAGCATACCTCCTCAAGAAAACAAAGCGTACATAACCCACCAAGCTGATTAAAAGATATATCAACCACAATGTTTTCTACAAGGCACTTTATAATCTTCACCTGCAGAAAATGAAAGCAGACAGCATCAACACCTAAACCTACGTAAGTTTAACATATAGTCCGAGATTCGGAATTAATTATGGATCCAAATAATTGCAACATAAACACGGAATACTAAGGATGTGCATAGTGATGATAGGTTTCTCAACAAAAGTGGAAGGTCAAGAAGAAAACGAGTTCTTTGAAAGTCTTTAAATTTCAAAACATAACTAGACCTCTTAACAGCTCTCCTCCCCCCCCCCCCGTGTACCTGTGTATGGTTGGTCCTAGGCACAGATAAAGGAGGAGAGTTGTGTTAGGTAGCCAACCACTAGAGTAAAACTTTGTCAGGTCTTAAGGGGTACGCCTTTTCAAGCATGAATGCACCGGATCCCATCCGAACTCCCAAGTTAAGCAAGCTATGGAGAGAATACTACTACTACTAAGATGAGTGACCTCTTAGGATGCGTTTTCAAGCATGAATGCACCAGATCCCATCCAAACTCCAAAGTTAAGCATGCTTGAGCAAGAATAGTACTAAGATGGGTGACCTCCTAGGATGTCCTCGTGTTGCACCCTCTAGCCTACTCCACTTAGTGTGGGAAAAGGCTTAGGTAAGGTAAGGTAACTACTAAGTAATCAATAGCGCACTATAGCGGATGAAGAATCTATAGTGTCCCTCCAAGGCGTTGTTAGCGCCGCTATAACTGTTTTAATGTAAAGACTCTTTGGGTCGGGACAATCAAATATCCATTGGATCGGTCCGAACCCAGTAAATAAAAGACCTAACCCTACCTCTAGCGTCTGCCTCCCACCTCTTGAGTTTGCTCTCTCCGCCACCACCTGGTAAGCTCTCTCTTCTTCTCTCTTCCTTTCTCTTTCTTTCTCCGCCTCCACCTCCATATATGTGTGTCTGCGTACATATGTGTTTGTGAATGTTGTTCATCTTTGTGATGAGATTCATGGTGCCTATACAAGTCGACAGTCCTTTCGTCCGAGGCTCTATATAAGCCTGATTCCACTCATTATGGCTGATACCCATGATGTATGTCCATCTTTGACTAAGTGCCAAACAAATCATTGAAAAATGTGGCTGTCGTCTTTATATCAAGAAGAAGGTGGTTGTGTATTATGCAGGTCAACTTGCTGTTATTTTCAAACTATCTATGCAAATAAGTAATTATCTTTGAGTAAATAAGTAATTATATATTTTTCTTTTAATTTCTTTGCTTAATGCTTAGAATAACTTTGTTACATTTATGTTTTTGTTTTCTAATTTAAGGTTAACAATTCAATATGCATGTGCCACATGAAATTTATTGTTTGTTTCCTTAAAAGTTAGAAGTAGAATTTGTTTATTTAGTTTGATTCATATTTATTAAAGAAGTGGTTGTGTTTCTTGATATTTCTTAGAAATTAGAGAATTCATTATATATATATATATATATAATTTTTAATTATAAATAAAATATATCGTTAAATCCGCTATATCCCCGCTACCGCTAACCGCCAACAACACGCTAACTGCTATTGATAACATAGGGTAACTAGACCCCTACCATTAAATGACAAGCTGGATTCTTGAAGTCTTCAACTTTTTGTGACATTTGATGTTTGTATCCTTGACATATTACAAGAAAACACTCCTTACCTATTAACTTATAGCACGGCAGACCGGGCCACTAGGACCCAGCCCATGTTGGCCCGTGAATAGGTCCTGGCCATCCAGGTAACCGTTGGGGATGAACTAGTTTTTATAGTCATTACTGTGCATTCAGCTGAATGCATAGTAATTTCTTTCTTCTCTATGTTCTCCTTCATTTGTTGTAATTTATGCTTTACAAATAGAGCTTTAATGCATATCAATAAATATGTTGTCTTGCACCGCCTTTGTTTGTGATTTGACTTCATTGGTTGGGACTCTTGTTATCTCCTATTGTGTTCTTTATGTGTGACATGTTGGAAACTGAACTTTGGTTCAGTTGCAAGTTGTGTCTGGTTATTAAAGTAGTTTATATTTGAGTATAATTTATATTTAAAGATAGATTAAGAGAATCGGGTCCTTTAAGTAGGAGTAGTTATATCTTTCAAGTTAGATTAGCTTAAGTATAAAATCGTGTTGTTATTAGGGCTAGGGTTAATAGAGAGCAGGGGTGTAGCAGGCGGCAGCCATGAAGCAGCCAACCTGCACCTTATGTATTGTTTATCTCTTGATGTGAAATAAAGTCATCAATTTTTAGATAATCACGTGTATTTCATCATGGTATCAGAGCGGGATTAGCCTCTTATTGGAATCGGTGGAGCAAAGATTCAAGTGTAAATCGATAGTAGTTTATGACAGCAGGAAAAGAAGCAAGGCAAAGAAGATTTGGTTGTTTTTCAAGCCATTAGCAGTTCTAATCGAGCAGTTTTATTTCCTTACACTCGTGCATATTTGTTTTCAGTCATGTTTAATCTTGATCATGCTTGATCGTTTTGGGAAACATTAAGATTGTGAGGTAAATTCTGCGCAGATTTTTTTTTTTATGATGAAAGTGTGAAGTTATGTAATAGACCATGTGCAGTCACTGTGGTATCTGATTCAGATTTATTGAAATTCGAGATTATCATCTCTTGGAATATCGACAGATTTATTGAAACTCAAGATATCACTTGGAATATCGACAGATTTATTGAAACTCAAGATTCATCTAAAGTTTTTTGTGTCTTAGTTTTTCACATCCCAAACGAAGTCTAATAGAATTTAGTTATCCTACTTATAATGGAGAGATTAAAGATGGGAGATGGAAATGAACAATTTCGTCAAACAAAGGAGAAGGGTTTCAGATTACAAACTTAAAGTTAGACGGAAAGAACTATCTTCAGTGGGCTCGATCAATAGAATTGGCTATAATGGCAAGGGGGCGCTGGGATTACTTGACAAGTGATATACCCCAACCTCCAGTTACTGATTCACTCTACACAATATGGCGTAAAGAGAATACACTTGTTAGTGCATGGCTAATTCAATCAATGACACCATCAATACGCAGTACATTTATGTTTTTAGAAACTGTGATGGATATTTGGCTTGCAGTTAAGGATGCCTATGCTTAGCGGAAGAATATTGCCAAAAAATATGATCTCATTGAGAAAATTAGGAAGTGTAGGCAGGAAGGCAGATCAGTAAGCGAATATTATGCTGAACTTAGAGGTTTATGGGAAGAGCTGCAATTCTACTCGAAGACTAAATGCCAAAGTTATCTACAGGAACGCAATAAAGAGTTTGAAGAACGAAAAGTGTTGACCTGCTATGGGGTATTTCTTAAGAGTATGAGGATGTAAAGAATAATATTCTTAGTAGAGAAAAACTTCCTTCATTAAGTACAGTTTACTCTCTTTTACTTCGGGAAGAAGGCAGGAAACGGTTAGAAAAAGAAACCAAGACCAGTTCAGAGAATACTGCCTTTATGGGGAAAAATAACTCTACTCCTCAATATTCTCGTGATAGAGGAGGTTATGGACGTGGCAAGGATAGACCCTCACTTACTCCTGAAGAAAAGAACAAGTTGATTTTCTCTTATTGTGGAAAGACCATACATACTAAAGATACGTGCTGGGAATTAGTGGGCAGACCTAACTATTTTCAGAATAGAACCAATAAGGCCTACTTCAGTGGTGATCAGAGTGGCGCAACAGAAACGTGAAGGGCCCAACCTTCTGATAACCAACATAATGACAACAGTGCTACAGCTTTGGCAGATATGAAAAAGAAAATCGAGTTACTCAAATCATCTCACAATGATTCTCAAGCAACGATGGCTTATCCATTCTCCTTTATGGCTGAGGGTAATTATAGTGTTCCCTATTCCCGAATTTTGGTTATTGATTCTGGTGCGACTGATCACGTGGTTAATAGAAGAGAGTACTTTGATAAGTATGAGTTGACTCATGAATAAATTAACATTAGACTGGCAGATGGCTCGCATACTCCTATAGTGGGAAAGGGAAGTATTATTACTCCTTTTGGTGTACTACATAATGTTCTTCATACTCCTCATATTTCCGTTAATCTGTTATCAGTCTTTGTTATGACTAAAGATCTAAAATGTCGTATAATTTTTTAATCTACTGAATGTCTATTTCAGGAACTGAGGACGAGTAGGATCTTTGGTCGGGTTGTGTGCGAAGAGGTCTCTACTTGTACGAGGAACATAGGGGCTTGGCTATGCAATCATCAATCATCACAGAAAACCAGAAAGAAGTATCTCGGTGGCACCAAAGACTAGGACATTTACCTTTATCCAAGATTAGAATGTTATTACCAAAGTTTAGTCATTGTAATGATTTTAATTTGAGTTGTGAAACTTGTCAGAAAGCTAAACATCACCGTGTTTCTTTTCCGTTGAGTGAAGAGAGATCTTTAACTCCTTTTGAGATTATTCATTCTGACATTTAGAGACCTTGTTCTATAATTTCACTGCATGGGTAAGTATTTTATATCTTTTATTTATGATTGTACTAGATTTATCATGATATACCTTATGAAGACTAAGGATGAGGTGAAACATATTCTTCCCATATATTGTCAATTTGTGCAAACTCAATTTCAACATAAGATCAAAGTTTTCCGCAGTGATAATGGTGGTGAGTTCATGTCTCAAGCACTTAACTCATATTTTCTAGATCATGGAATTGTACATCAGACTTCGTGTGCATATTCTCCTCAGCAAAATAGGGTTTCTAAAAGGAAGAACCGACACATCCTTGAGGTAGCTAAAACCTTGTTAATTGGATGTAATGTCCCCAAGTATTATTGGGGAGAAGCAGTTTTAACAGCAGTTTTTTTGATAAACCGTATGCCTAGTAGAGTTCTTAATGGTGATACTCCTTTTCACCTATTATTTCATGCAATTTCATCTACTTCCCAGAGTATTTGGATATATTTGCTTTGTTCATATTCATCAGGGCTTCAGGAGTAAGCTTTATGCAAGATCGATTAAGTGTATTTTCTTAAGATACTCTTCATCTCAGAAGGACTACAGGTGTTACGATCCTCTCAGGAAGAAAGTTTACGTTACAATAGATGTCACTTTTCATGAAGATACACCATTCTATGGAGTGTAGGAAGTCCCTCAATCAGATATCTAGTCTCAAAAAGTAATACCTCTTCCGCTAGTTGAAATCCAATAAATTAATGATTGGGAAGAGGAAGATATAGTACAACTTCCAGAGAAGACGTGGCAGGTATATACCAGAGGTAACAGAGATTCGTTTTCCACGTCCACCTACTACCCAGAATCCTCTTCTTAAATAAGATTTACCTCCATCACAAGTAACATCCTCAAAATCAGACGATGAATTGAGCGATTTACCCATTGCACTTCGGAAGGGAAAACGACAAGTTACAAAGTACTCAATGGAAATATCATATACTAATTATCCTAAAGAATATAAGTGTTTATAATGAATCCAGATAATACCTATATTCCAAGAACATTTGAAGAGGCACAGTTATACCCAGGGTGGAAGGCAGGTATGAAAGAAGAGATTATAGCACTTAAATAATACATGGGAGCTAGTAGATCTACCTTCAGAGAGAAACACAGTAGGATGTAAATGGATTTTCTCTACAAAGTAAGGCTAGTATCAAAAGGTTACAGTGAGTTGTATGGTATAGATTATACAGAAACTTTTGCTTTAGTAGCAAAGATGAATACTATCAGATTTATTTTGAGTGTGGCAATTAATAAAAAATAGGAATTATGGCAACTGGATGTAAAGAATGCATTTCTTCATGGTGATCGACGAGAAGATATTTATATGACTTCTCCCGGGAGTCTTTTTCATCATCTCAAGGTGTGTGCAAGCTCAAACGATCCTTATATGGTTTGAAAACGGGCTCCCGTGAGCATGATACGAAATTTCGGTTTCTACTCTTCTTGGGTTTCCTTTACTCAAAGAAAGTCAATATGAATCGTCTTTGTTTCATTTCATCCTTGCGCTTCATCGGGTATTGTTCGTTTTACATTCTCTGTGTTGATGATATGGTCATTGCGGTTGATCATGCCTCCGTACGGCCCGGCTTAAACCATACAATTACGGGCCTTATTTGATTTAAAAGATTTGGAAAGGTTACATTATTTTTTAGGCATAGTGGTGATACATTTTTGGGCATAAAAATGATCAATTATTTCTAGGTCAAAGAAAATACATCCTGGATCTACTAAAAGAAACAAAAATGGAGAATTGCAGGGTATGTTCTACTCCCATGGAGATTGAGAAGGATAACTCACATGATTTGTTAGAACCTTATATGAAGATATTGGAAGATACCATAAACTAGTTGGAAAGTTGATTTATGTCACTATTACGAGGCCGAATATCTGTTTTGTAGTTGGATATGTCAGTAGATGGATGCATATTCCTTCTAAATATCATGAGTACTGTGTTTCATATTATCAGATACTTGAAGTCAACAATTACTTATGGCCTACTATATGCTCCACATCGTACTCTTGATATAAAGATTTACTCAGATGCAAATTGGGAATGTTCAAAAATGGACAGAAAGTCAACTTCTGGATATGTAGTATGTCTGGGAGGTAACATTGATTTCTTGGAAGAGTAAGAAACAAAACGAGTCACAAGATCAAGTGTCAAGTAGAATACTGCACTAGCCTCGCTACTTGTGAACTCATTTGCTAAACAGCTACTTTCAAAAAGCTTCAATTTGAGAGATTATGCAAATGACAGCCCATTCAGGATAATCAAGCTGCATTGCATATCATCCTCTAATCCAAGGTTTCATGAGACAATCAAACATATTGAAATAGACTGTCATTTTATCAGACAAAAAATTTCCCAAGGATTATTCAATCTTACTCATATGACTTCTGAAAATCAATTAGCTGATATTTTTACAAAAGTTGTTCCTGTTAATGGATTCAAAAGAGCACTTATCAAGGTAGGCATTTCAAGTCTTCTAGACCCAACTTGAAGGGGCGTGTTGGAAACTAAACTTTGGTTCAGTTGCAAGTTGTGTCTGGTTATTAAAGTAATTTGTATTTGAGTCTAATTTATATTTAAAGATAGATTAAGAGTTTGGATCCCCATGGATCAGATTTGATCTATTGGGAATCGGGTCCTTTAAGTATGGGTAGTTATGTCTTTCAAGTTAGATTAGCTTAAGTATAAAATCGTATTGTTATTAGGGCTAGGGTTAATGAAGAGCAGGGGTGTAGCAGGCGGCAACCATGATGCAGCCAACCTGCACCTTATGTATTGTTTATCTCGATGTGAAATAAAGTCATCAATTTTCAGATAATCACGTGTATTTCATCATGACATCCATATTCGGATGTTTTGAGATCTTGGAATTGCAACGTTGGCGATTCAACCTTCGATTATCAACAATTATTTACATTGTATCAGAGCCTCGTATTGAAGATTTTGAGTACATTGGGAAGCGTGCGAAGATTGTGAATTTTGTGAAATCACTCCAAAATTGAGATAAGTCTAAAACTTTTGTTTTTGCATAAAATGGAAAGCAAAAATGAGTCTTTTAGATGCATTCTTCACCCAAAATTCTATCAAAGTTGGGCAAGGACTATGAAAAAGTATTTTTTATCAAAAGATTTTTGGGATTTTATTGATGGTACAATCAAAGAACCGATTTTAGATATTGATCGTTTAGATGATGATGATATTGTTAAAGCATATGAAAAATATAAGCAAGATCTAAAAACTTGAGAAAAGATGAATGATAAAATAACTTGGATTATTTGTCAAAATATAGATGAAAAACTTAGAAATAGAATTAGTGTTTTCGAAAGTGTTTTTGAAACGTGAGAATACTTGAAAAACATTCACTCTCAAGATGATTTTGTTTTCCAAATTGATTTAATGGAAATGATGATAATGCTTAAGTAAGGGAACTTAAGCATTAGAGACTATCACAATGAGTTTTCGAAATTATGAAAACTTAAAAGTTTTGATAAATTCGAAAAACTTCAAAATTTGGATGAATTTAAAGAGTTTTTTATAATCAATTTTTTTTTGTTTATGTATGGTTTAAGAGACGAATTTGAAAATATTAGATCAAACTTAATACATAGAAAACCTAGACCAAAAGGAGACTCGTTTTTTGCCGATCTAGTTATGGAGGAAGCAAGGTTGAAAAATATCAATGTTGCAAAAGAAGTCGTTCTTACTGCCTCCAAACCGGGAGCTAATATGAAGATGTATAAACCTCCGCATGTGAAAAACTTCGAAAGGAAAAACAAGAAACCCACGAGACCATGACCAACCAAGGACACCATATATCACTATTGCAAGGAAAGTGGGCATATCAAAACCACTTGTCCTCTTTTTTGAAGGAAATGTGGTAGTCGTAGAAGATAAAGAAGGAGGAGTCTTGCCTACCAACGTCAAAACATATATAGAGGAAATGTTTAAAGAAAAAGCAAGCTTCTCCGGAAACGCTCTCTCCACCTCTCAAGGTATGTCTTGGTTTTTAGATTTGGGTGCTTCTTTTCATATGACTCATTGTGAAAAATCCTTAAATGAATCTCATGATATCTTTGGAAAGCATGTATTTACGGCCGATGGTACAAAACTTCAAATTAAAAAATTGGAAATTTTGAAAAAGAAAATTTTAAAATCCAAAACGTAAGCTTTATACCTAAACTCAAATTTGTGATAATGATTGTATAAACACTTTTTAATCCAAGCATTGTGTCATCCAGGATCACCTATCGAAAAAGGTGATTGGTGAAGGTCATGAAGAATGTGGACTATACAAAATTTATTGTTTAGTTATTCCAAATTTTGAATCTTATAATGTAACCCAAGATGCTACCCTTTGGCATAAATGACTTGGACATTTGGATATACATAAATTGTATAATTTTCCTTTATTGAAAAAATTGGAGAACAAAAGTTTGAATGTAAAGAGTGTTCTTGGAAAAATGTTGTATCTTCCTTTTGATGAAAGAAATTATGTACCAAGCAAAGCTTTTCAATTAATACACTCTGATGTTTGGGATCCTGCTCCTCTTATCTCTAAGGGAGGAGTTCAATATTATGTGATATTTATAGATGATGTTACTCGCTTTAGTTGGATATATCTTTTGAAGCAAAGTCAGAAGTGTTTGAAAAGTTTGTAACCTTTTATAATATGGTTAAAAATCAATTTGGCTCCACTATTAATATTTTTATATCTGATTTGGGAGAAGAATATGTGTCAAATGAGTTTAAAAAGTTTGTCGAAACTAATAGAATTTTGCATCAAAAATCGTGCACCAAAACCCCTCAACAAAATGGCTTGGCTAAGAGAAAACATAGACATATCATAGAAACATGTCGAACTATGTTAATTGACAGCAATATTCCTAAGTTTTTATGGGCAGAAGCTACTCTTACTGTTGTATATCTTATTAATAGAATGATTTCATCTAAACTTGAAAATATTTCTCCCCTTGAAAAACTATATAATCTTCTTCCTTATTACGAAAGACTTAGTTTTTGGGTGCCGATGCTTTGTTTATATGGACAAAAATGAGAAATTGTCTCCTAGGGCCATTGAATGTGTATTTCTTGGTTATGGCATAGACAAAAAAGGTTATAGATGTTTTGATCCTGTTAATGATAAATAAAATGTTTCTAAGAATTCTTTGAGAATGATGCTTACTATAAGTCTAAATCTTTAGAAAGTTCTGAATCATTTATATTTCAAGACTTCTTTGATCTAGAAGAAGACGATGATTATGACCTTGAAGATCGTTAAGATAGTCCTTTTCAGCGTGGTAGTGTCCAAAATGAAATTGTTGATCCTCAACCCATCATTGAACTCTTCTCATTACATTATACACGACATCATAGAGAATCTGATAACACATTTCTAAAACCTAAAGTTTCAAAACCTCCTCAACGTTTTGTTTCCTATGAAACTTTTGAACCTCAACGCAAAAATTTGATTGCAATTCTTTATCAAGTCAAAGTACCTAAGTTCTATCACCAAGCTAATGGTATTCCCGAATGGAAAGCTGCTATGAGTGATGAACTTAGAGCCCTAGACAAAGCTCAAACTTGGATCATTGTACCTATGCCTAAAAATATGAAGGTTATTGGATGTCGATAGGTATATAAAATTAAAACTCATAGTAATGGTAATATTGAAAGATATAAGGCTAGATTGGTAGCCAAGTGATATGCTCAAGAGCATAGAATTGACTATGATGAAACTTTTGCTCCTCTTACTAGAATGACTACTATTAGAATCTTAATCGCCCTTAGTGTTATTCAAAACTGGGATATATATCAACTTGATATTAAAAATGCATTTTTGAATGGATATTTAAGTGAACACGTTTATATGACTCTTCCTCCCGGGTTTAACTTTCCCCAGGATCATGTTCTCAAACTACAAAAAGCATTGTATGGTTTAAAACAAGCCCCTAAGGCTTAGTTTAATCGTTTTGAAAAATTCATACATTTGCATCACTTTACGTCTTGTTATACTGATACTGCATTATTTGTGAAAAGATCAGATGCAGGTATAGTAATTCTACTCTTATATGTGGATGATATGATCATTAAGTGATAAAGCTGACATCTTGCAAGTTAAAAGTGATCTTCACAAAGAATTTGGAATGAAAGATCTTGGTTTGCTTAGTTATTTTTTGGGAATTGAAATTATACGTAATGACAGAGGATACTTTATGTCTCAAACAAAATTTGTGAGTGAAATTATTGATAGGTCAGGTGTAACCGACGAGACGAAGTTGGATACACCAGAGGTTCTTAGAACAAAATTGAAAGCAACAGATAGAGAGAAACTGGATGATCCTACCCCATACAGACAACTTATAGGAGCGTTGACCTATCTCACTATCACCCGTCCAGACATATCACATGCCGTACACACTGCAAGCCAATTTCAATAAGCTCCTACTAGTGCTCACATGAGTACAGTTATTAGAATCATCATATAAATAAAGCACTCTATGGATAAGAGGGTACTTCTGACTTCTTCCTCTTCACTTGATTTGACTGCATATACTGATGCAGATTGGGGTGGAGATGTCAATAATCGACATTTCACCACATGTTTTTATATATTTTTAGGTGAATCATTAATATCCTGGAGATGCAAAAAGCAACAGAAGGTGTCGCTTTCATCCACAGAAGCGGAATACCGAGACATGGCAACTACTGTTACTGAGATCTCATGGATTACAGAGGTGTTGAGAGACATGGGGGTCATCCGTGAATAATCTACTCTATTTTCTACCAACAAGAGTGTCATGTACATCGCATCTAACAACACTTTTCATGATAGAATGAAGCATATTAAGATAGACTGTCACTTTGTTCGAGATGAATGCTTGAAGAAAAAGTTCATTTTATGTTATGTACCCTCTCAAATGCAACTGGCAGACTTCTTCACCAAGTCATTATCGGCTCCTAGATTTAATTTCTTATTAGACAAACTTTCGATATACATACCGTAAGTTTGAGGGGGAGTATTAACTTGTAACAGGGCAGGCCGGGCCCCTAGGACCCGGCCCATGCTGGCCCTTGGATAGGTCCTGGAGGGCCCTAGCCATCCAGGTAATCGGGCTCCCAACGGCTAGTTTTTATAGCCGTTAGTGTGCATTCAGCTGAATGCACAGTAATTTCTTTCTTCTCTCTATTATCCTTCATTTGTTGTAATTTATGTTTTATAAATAGAGCTTCAATGCATATCAATAAATATGTTGTCCTGCACAACCTTTGTTTGTGATTTGACTTTATTGGTTGGGACTCTTTTTATCTCCTATTGTGTTTTTTATGTGTGACATCCATATTCGGATGTTTTGAGATCTTGGTGATTTGACGAATTGCAATGTTGGTGATTCAACCTTTGATTATCAACAATTATTTACATTACCTACTTGTTCTCGGTCTTAGAACTTTCCATTTCTAACTGGTATTTGACAACTTTGAGATGCTTAAGACTTCACAAGGTTCCCCCTTAATAACTTCTCTATTACAGGTCTGCGTGACTTGCATAACCCAGTTGAGTTTAAGAGTGGATCTCGTTTAGTCATAAGCACTATGGTGATGTTCTGAAACCACAGCCACCATCTACCATATGTGTCAAACTTCATACGACAAAGACGAAAAGTTGTACAAGTGGTAGAAAAACTGAAATTGATTCAGGATGCCAACACGTAACAGTTTACAGATGAAGAAAGATACAGTGTTTAACATAAAGATTCCAAAACACAGATCGCAGATGACAACAAATAAAGGAAGACTAAAAATCAAAGATCTGGACGATTTAAATTTTCTCTCACACTGCCAAAAATGAAATAAGTAAAATGTTTATTGAACATGTGGTTACATATTTACATGATTTCTTTAATCCAAACAAAAAGTTAGAGACATTCTTTTCTAAAAAGGAAAAGGCAGCAGTTTCACTGGACATCTGTGAATCAAAAAAGCAAGGACGAAAAGGTTACCAAGCTACTCATATTAATAGAAAAGGCAATTGAAAATAACTCTTTAGAAATTGAAGATCATAAGAAGAGACATAATAGACATACTTCAGCCTCAATATACTGAACTTCCTTTACATGGAACTCTGCATCCTCTCTCTTCTCTTCAATTTCAAGAATATCTCGAACATCATTTGCCCATGTATCCTTTAGATTCTGGTCCTTGCTAAAGGCTGTCAAATCAATATCTCCATCAGGCAAATAAGTCTTCAGAGGAACAGACCCAAATGTGAACACCTAGAAATCATAGAAATGTTAGACGGGACCAAATCAATATGAAACAAAAAAGAATTCACAAAAATATATTCAAGTAAGCATAAGAAATACAAAACAAACTTATTTATCCACAAAAACCAAGACTCCTGAATAAATGCAAGGCAGATGAATGAAGCTACATAACCAAGCAGCACAATGCCACTATTATAGGAACACCATAGTCTTATCTAACAATTTCTCTCAATTAATAAAAAGAGGTGATTTTATTCCATTGGTTAATGTTGGCAATGGCATTTGTCACTTGAATGTAAAGAACTGGCACCATTGGATAGAATATGTGTATCATGTATCAAAAAATCACCTCCCTATTACAAGGTCCACCTGTCGAGGCATATGCACTGTGCTCGTGGCAGTCTGAATTCCAGGATGGGGACAGGGATAGTTCTAGGAGGTAAAATGAACGAATAGTAGGAGGTGAATTACATCGAGATGTTCTTCCTCCGCCTCTCCCTCTTCTGTTACACGTTCTCTCTTCCATAACCCTCTTCCGGTTACTTGCTGCAGCTCTAGAACTATCACCCCTTGACCCAACACTGAAATTAGTACTATTGTCATCGTCTTCCTCCTCCACATCCACACCTGTTGTAATCTCTTTTGCCTCCTCTTCATTACAGCCTTTACCAATTGTAAACTTTCCTTTTAGGGATGCAATGTGTGACAATTTTAATTTCTATGTCCTTTGAAATAACCAAATGATCAAACTTACATTCCATAAAATTATCAAACTTACATTCCATATATTCTGTATTTGTTGTACAATGTCATAAGCCTTTACTTTCTAATGTTTCTCCCCATAGTTACAATTTTCTATTAACTTTTTCCTTAGACTCCTCCACTAACACTATGACATCTGCAAATAACATACACCAAGGTACTTCATCTTGAATATGTTTTGTTAACTCATCATCATCATCAACAACAACAACAACTAAGCCTTTTCCCATACTAGACGGGGTCGGCTTTAACTCATTAATCACCATTATAAATAAATATGGACTTAAAGTTCATTTTTGATGTAACCTAATATTAACTTCAAAGAAGTTAGTCATTCCTTTATGAGTTCTCATGCATGTTTTTGCACCACTGTACATGTCTTTTATAAGGTTTATGTATGTCAATTGGATACTTCTTTTTTCCAAGGTTCTCCAACAAACATTCTTTGGTACTCTATCGTAAGCTTTTTCTAGATCAATAAATATCATGTAAAGGTCTTTCTTTTTTGGTCTAAAATATTTCACAAGACGTCTCAAAAGGTGAATCGCTTCAACAATAGATATGTCTGACATGAATCCAAATTGGTTCTTTATTGTACTCGATACTTATCTTAACCTACGTTCGATAATTCTTTCCTATAATTTCATAGTATGGCTCATTAACTTGATACCCCGATAATTTGCACAATTCTTAATATCTCCCTTATTCTTGTATATGGGTATAAGTGTACTCACTCTGCATTCCTTTGACATTTTTTGGTTTCTCTATATTTTATTAAATAGTCTTGTGAGCAAAGTGATTTCAGTCTCTCCTAGGATTTTCCAAACTTCTATAGGAATATTGTGTGGTCCTATAAATTTATCACCTTTCATATGTTTAAGAGCATCTTTTACTTCATCTTTGTTAATATGTCGATAGAAATTATGGTTTATATACCTTTTTTATTTGACTAACTCTCCTAAGCTAATACTAACATCTTTATTTTCATTAAAAAGCTTATAAAAATAGTTTTCCCAACTATTTTTTATATCATCATTTGCCACTAGAATTTTCTCATCCTCGTCTTTGATGCATCTAATAAAATTAAGATCATTAGTTTTCTTATCTCTAACTTTAGCTATCCTAAAAATATCTCTTTCACCCTCTTTTGAGTTGAGTTTTTTTATATAAATCCTCTCAAATTTTAGCTTTGGATTCACTAACGCAACCCTCCTTTTTTTGCTTGTTGTTGGAAACCTAAGCCAACCCTCCTCCTTTTTTCGGGCTTGGGACCAGCCATGCAAGGGTGATCCCTTACATGGGCGGAGTTTATATCACCAATTTCTCTTAAAAAAACAACAAAATCCCACACTACATGTGTGAATGGGAGAAAAAGGGAGATATCAGGTCCCTAAAAGGCCCTAATATAAAATCTGGTTTTATATAGGAATCTTGTTTTATATAGGAATCTGGTCTTTGAATGTCTTATCGGCAGTATCAAGCAATACAGGTGGATATGGCCCATCTTTTGTATCATATGACACAAACCAGATTTTTTAAATGATACACTTTTTATCACATTGATATTTCTATTGATATGGATAACATTAAGTTATACAAAGCACCTTTAAGAGCACATCTTCTTTCGCTTCACTTAAAGCACAAGCACTCCCCATATATGAGGTATCCAGAAGATACTCTCAACACCTAATCTAAAGTCCAGTCTAATATTTGGAGTTGAATTATCAACGCCATAGGCACATTACTTGCATGATCCAAGTTCACCATTTAGAATATGAACATCTATTATATAATAGAAACTAGAATCATAATCTGCCTATTGCTTGCCAAGTTCACACCAATTGGAAAGGTATAAAGTTAACAAACATCTTCCCTAAAGATAGATGTAGTGGATACCATCAGAACTCAGAAGCATAAAATATATCTTGTCATCCAAGAAAACAACTACTACAGAATAGAAACTAGAAATCATGACCTGCATGGCAATTTCATCATCCTTCTTAAATTAAATTTAGAACAAGGAAACTATTTACCTCAACACGTTAAACTTAGTTGTGCATTTGACCTAGGGCACTACCTGGAATATGTCTCCAAGGAGCAACCCCCACTAAAAGTACTTAGCAAACACCAGAGAAGGAATCAACACTAAAGTCCAAGTTGTAAATTGAAAGTCTGTTTTGCATACTACCTTCTCCTAAGTACGTTACGTAACAGTGCCTCACATCTATTAGAAACCAAGTTTCACTCTTTCATGTCGACAAATGACATATTACTCCAGTGAATAACATGAGGATAAAGAAGAAGAAGGAAAGTACAGATGTGTAAAAATTCACCGACAAGTACTGAAAAGTTGTGCAAGAACAAGATCCGAAAAGACACGGAGCATCTGATTTCATGCCAAATAGATTAGCATCAAGTACGTGATGCCCCAAGGGTCATGGACATAACCAGAGTTCAGCACCTTTCCACAAAATTCATGTGTCGTTAAAACAAAGGCAATGAAAAAAGCAAAGCAAAACAAAACAGCAAGGGAGCATATAGTTGAAAATATACCTGGCATGGAAAGCACTTCACGATTAGTCGCTGCACATAATCAGCAACTGCATTCCTTCGCTCTTCTGAAGGTTTATTTGGCTGGATACATGCAATCAATTCTGCAGTTCTCTCTTCTGCTAATAACCATCTGTCGTGGTCGAGCTTTTGTGTTAGACTCGCTGCAACATTGGGCAACAGGCCATTTGGTTGCACCCAATCTTCATGATCACCCATGCAACTTCCTGTAGCTAAGCCGTGATGTTAATTTGCTACTCCCTCTAATGAGAGAGAACCCTCGTCCCTTCGGGATCTCAGAGAGTAGTATCCCACAGCGAAGCATACAATCGTTCGAGCATTAGATATTTCTGCTATAGTGATCTTCCTTCCGTGGAATTTTACACAATGCTCAACAATTATCATGCCTGATCCTCACAGCACTCATTCATGTACGTAGTCTGCATCCTATATGAAATCCGTCGTGCATCGATTACAGAAAAATGTACACAGATTGATTGATCAGCTGAAAAGAAGTGCGATGTCTCCCTCATAACAAACACTCGCCAGAAGATTTTACCCCTAGGAATCCTATTCAGTACAACACCATAAAGCTACCAAAACATACACAGAAGCGAACAGCAATTGCAAGTTCCCGTGGAATTTAGCACCTCCACAGCTATAACCAATGGAATGATTCAATCCTTAAACCCTTCCTGCATCAACAAGCAAAGGAAAAACATGAAAGGAATTCCTTGATGCCCTGACAATGCAATGAGAAACTCAAATTCTAATAATCAATTAAACCTAAACATCAAAAGAAGTCATGAATTCGATTTCCGCAAATTTTCTAAAGAACCAGAGATTAAAGCGGCAAAGAAAAACAGTCCTCCCATCAATCAAAATTCAAATGGAACCTGACCCTTAAAGCTCCAAAAAATCAAGGGAGACACTCTTAGAAATCCAATAAAAATGATTAGCCGACGACTGAAAAAAGAGAAGCAGGAGAATAAATCCCGCAAAGTGGGGTGAAAAGTAACCAAGAAAAGAATTATTAGCGACGTCGAAGCAAGAGACTTCTACAATCCCAACCAATTAGCGAATTCTCCAAATGATCCCAGAACAGAAAAATGTGTGAAAGCACGCGTGAAAAGTCCCAGAAATTGACTATCTGCCTTCAGAAATGCTGCATTCACGATCGAGGTAGTTTCGGAGAGGAAAATCAATAACAGGAAATAGAGGAAAATGAAAGATAAAATAGATATCAGCTCGTCGGAGGGCCAATCAATATGATTACCGAATGAGGGGCTTGGTGGCCGATCGATTTATACACAACCCTTCTCTCTCTCTCTCTCTCTCTCTCTCTCTCTCTCTCTCTCTCTCTCTCTCCTTTTTTGTTGGTAATTTTTTCTTCGGTTCTGTTTGGACGAATGGGAAAGGAAGAGGGAGGACTAAACGGGAAGCAATTGTGGAGAAACCACAGATTTCAGCATGCGTCGTTAGGGCTGTAAAACCGAAACGAACTTCGGCTGTTCGTATCGTCTGAGATACTGAACCGTATCGTGTCACCAGTGTCATCTGGACACTCGGGTCGTGTCTTCTAACTGGCTACACGTTCACAATTATGCAAAAGGAAAATATCTCATGTCATCGCCATATTAACATAGACACGGCCAGTTGCAGGTAAACGGGGATGCGGTTCAAAAGGGCCGATGCCAGTTATGGTTCGGGTTTGAACCAAAAACCCAAAAAGGATAAAGAAGAATTCTTTAAAAACTTATAGAAAGGAACTTGGCTCCGGTCACAAGTCTAGTTCTAGTTTTTGGCTCGGTTTGGTTCTGGTTCAAACTGCCAAGCCAGTTCCAAAGTGGCCATGTCTAAATTAAACACCCCAAATTCGCATTCTGCCCAAATGGATTCTCAATGAACCACATATCCACTCACATATTAATTATTTGAGTGTACACATACATTGAATATGAAAAATAGTAAGTTTTATACACTTGGAGCGATAGCTTAGTAGGTTAGGGGGCAGAACTCACAAGCTGCATGTCAAAAGTTGGATACCCAACCACCACATTGTAACACAAAAAAATGCTTTAAAATACAAGAGCTTAGTTTTGTTGATTGTTTTCGTCAAGAAATCATGGCTCTTAGCTTTATGATCTCGAAAATAAGCTCTCATAAGAAAATACTTTGAAAAGAGAAGAGAAGGATAGAAGAGAGAGATTGAAGGCATAAACAAATGAAAAGTGAGAAAAAAAACGGGATGGTGGTTGAGAACCGAACCATACTCGAATCATCAATTCAATTCGGTTCTGATCATGCCACGATTCTCTAAAAAGTCGAACCTTGAACACTTCTAGCTTAAACAAATGGAAAGAAGAGAAAAAAACACATAAAGCTATTTACAGCATAACCTAGATTCTTAAAGTTGACTTGCATGGAGGTTTGACTCTCAAACCAGACTAAGGATTTTAAACAAAAGCTCTTTTTGAATTCTTACTCCCAATTTACATAGACTCCTATCATTAAAATTCTAAAAGAGCATGTGGATCCAACTTGAAGGATGCATCATTTCTTTTTTATAAAATAATGCATTGCACACACACATATACATGGAAAAATTGGATCCTCCACAACTTCCGACATATCTACTCACACCCATCCATTATTTATTATAATGGCATAAGTATAATTTAAATTTTTAAAATTTTTAAGTATATAATTATTACATTTATGACCCCCAAAGGCAATGATGTGTATTTAATAAACAACATCAATATACATTTATGCCCAAATCACTATATATATATATTCTTCATCAATGTCAAGATCTCATCAATTCTTCATCAATATATAAAAAATTGATATACAATGTATTTTAAAAAATGAGACTTTTAAATATTCATGTAAATTTTTCACATGGATTGAAGAATTGAGGAAGATATCATATATAAAATGTAATATATAAAAGGAAATATATTACTAGAATTAAGAATTCAATGTCGTAATAAAGCAGTACTATATCTAATATCGCTGTTTTGGATATTGGATTCGAGACATTTGTCGATCTGATCTAACCTTAGAAAATATTTGTGGATCCTATTTAGGCTTTATTAGGTCATTTCTTTCCTTGCATTTCATGTTTAATATCTCATTACTTATCACATTCCATCATCGAATATGAAGAATTTAGGTTTTTAAAGGAAATTTTCTATGCAGTCCACGTTTTTTCTGATAATTCAATGTCAAGCAAAACTCATTCCTGATTTTCTAAAAGAGCAGACACTGAATCAACCAATCCAGATCTGTCGAAAAGATCATTTTTTCAAGTGAAATGAAGAGACAACTAGTTTGAAGACGTTTATGTAAACCGTGAGGGGTCCCATGTGACAATTCGGAACGAACTATCTAATAAATGTTTTCTTGGTGAAGAACATACCACCGGTATCTACAAGTCTGAACTGCCGCAACTAATCGGTCTCGAGCCTAGTCGGCCCACTATGGGTATAAAGCTCGCACCGCAATGGTTATCGAATTAACAAGGATGGAACTCAAGACCATAGCTTAAAAGGAAGCAACGATGTTCTTGTTTCTTGAATGAAAAGGCACATACATCTCTCTCTCTCTCCTTATATATATACAAGTCTATAATGTCTTCTGGTGCAAAAACATTTCCACGGATTTAATCTCCGCAGTTGTACTTTTCGCACAAGTTTCTTCAATATATACGCTTGCACACAATACTTGAATGAGGTTTCCATCTTTGTTGAGAAAATAGTTTCTATATTTGTTTTAGTACGGACATGTTGGGGGAAATTAATACAAAGGCTTAGTTATCATATTGTATTTGTTTAAGAAGCAAGTCAACCCGAATACAACCCGATTTTTTCGCAACACTTCAAGTGGATGAGCATAGACTTCTAAAACTTTGAGTCGGGCATTCAAATTTTCTTCAATCGAAAATGAAGTAAAAAATAAGCTTTATTATAAAACTTAAAAGGGTTGATCAGTTAATTACCATTGAAATCACCCCATCAGTTAGGTTTAGCGTGCTCTCCAATTGCATATGTGGGCAAAACATTACATATTACTTGGCTAGGCGTATATGAGCTATAACCCGAACCAAACAAGCATTCCTCATGTTCAAAAACAATTTCTGACACGACACGAAGCCAAACAGGAAATAGTTTTATGTATAACAATTTCAAAAACTATTTCCAGCGTAATCTAGGTTAGGATAACCAAACAAGCATTCCTCATCCTCGGGTAAAACAATTTCTGACACGACACGAAGCCAAACAGGAAAGCATGAAACAGGCAAGATGACTCGAAGAGAAAGAGTTTGTATGCAACCAAAACACCCTTCCTTCACATGCACACAATGACCAGGAACCTAGGGCTAAATATAATCAACATAACACGAACTACAGATTCTGTTGACAGAAAGGAGGTAAAGAACCAGGAACCTAGGGGATTGGCAATGTCCGGGTCATGTTCAGGTTAGCCTAACAACTAGACGTATAACCAAAAACACGAAATCATCAAACGGTTTCTATCTTAATAAACTTAAAATGTACAATTCTTTTGGATTAAAATCAATATTCTAATCCATATAATAGAAAAATAGGACTACATGGTCGAAATTTTAAAATTACATATATGAAATATGTACAAGCCTATAGTCCACGTACACACCAAATATGCTTACACATTAAATATAAATACAAAATATATCGATGCTTTTAAATTCAAATCTCCAATAAGGAGATTGAGATTTGAGCGTTAGTATAATGTTTAGATATAGGAGCATAATGTTTAAATCTTTGAGTAGATTTGAGAATGAGTGTGCCCATATACCAACTTCTTTAAAGTATGCGCATACACTAATTTCTCCAATGTGTACCTATATACATTTAAAAGTTACCTTTATACATTTATATCAGGAATAGAATAGAATGAAGCTACTATGAGGGACGATGTATTTGATCCCACACGAACCTCAAATAGGCATGCAGGTGCAAAATCAAAAGATAGAAATGTAGAGCTCCCTTCAATCCAAAAAAGGATACGAGTAAGAAGGTGGTACAGCTACTCCAACATGCAATCCACAGTGCTATCTATGTCCAATCTCCATGCCTTATAAATAGTACAGTGGAATCCTTGGTCGAGTAGCTATTTTTCACCTCCTAGCCCATTTTTGGACAGAATAGAGCTCTTAACACATTAAGTTAATCTTTCTCTCTCCCTCGTGTGACTACCACGCATCAAAATAGAAGTGTAAACAAGAATGTGGGAAAGAATCACTGATAGGGCATATAACACAGACTGCAATCCTTCTCATGGTACGGAGAAGAACAGAAAAGGATAAAAGAAGAAGCAAAGAACATATATGTATATATATATATATACATATATATATATATACATATATATATATATACATATATATATATATACATATATATATATATATATATATATATATATATATATATATATATACATATATATATATATACATATATATATATATATATATATATAAAGCACGCTGGATAGCACAAACATATCGACTACATCTCTCTCTCGACTACCATGCATCAAAAGGAAAGTGTAAAGAGGAATGCGCGAAAGAATCACTAATAGGGCATAGAACAGAGACTGCAATCCTTGTCATGGTACCAAGAAGAACAGAAAATGATAAAAGAGAAGCAAAGAAAATGAACAGGAAAGAATAAAAAGAGATGCAAAGAAACCATATATATATATATATATATATATATATATATATATATATATATATATATATATAACAAGTTGGATATCACAAACATATCGGCAAGGAAATACATTTCTCTCTCTGGACTATCATGCATCAAAATACAAGTGTAAACAACAATGTGCGAAAGAATCACTGATAGGGCATATAACACAGACAGCAATCCTTCTCATGGAACCAAGAAGACAGAAAAGGATAGAAGAGAGGCAAAGAAACAACATTTATATATATATTGAATATCACAAACATATTGACAAGGAAATACATCTCTCTCGCGCGCGCGCGTGACTACACGCATCAAAATACAAGTGTAAACAAGAATGTGTTGAATCGCTGATAGGGCATATCACACAGACTGCAATCCTTGTTATGGTACCAAGAAGAACAGAACAGGATAAACGAAGAGAGGCGAAGAAACACGTTGGATATCACAAACATATCGATAAGGAAACTGAATCAACAACGATATTGCTCAGTCCCTTTGACTTTCAGTCACCCGGCGCTTGCATCACCTGGTTGTGACGACATGAGTTGAGAGAAAAGAGAGGCTGAGACTCGTTTTTATAGATTTCACTTCAGTACGTTCTCTGTCGACCGAAATGATGAGGAGAAGATCGAAATGATGGAGTACTAATAATTAAACCTTCTTTTTCCATCTGGGTATCTTTTCTCTCTTTAGCGCAGTACTGATAATCACATCGCTGCCTTCCTTTTCTCTTACATACAATTGCACGCAAGCATATCGCTGAGACTCGCATAATCATTACGACTCGAACCGATTCGGGCTAAAATGAACCGGCGGCATATGCCACTCACTATAGAACAAGCAAGAGATTTGTACAAGAACAACTCTCTTTTCACTGGACTCACTTATTTATAGGTTTTAATAGCTGCCTTCCTTTTCTCTTACATACAATTACATGCACCAAGGCAAACTTTTGTCCACTTCATCAAGAAAATGATGGTGACAAGAATGAGAATCAACGCAAATATAATGTAAAACAGGAGCGTCGCGAACGATCAAGATGTTATTGAAGGTTTCCATGGATGAGATCTTGATGATGCCAATCCTTATGTTCGCTACACCGACCAAGAATGCTATGGCATTCGTGAGGATCAAATCATGCTTAATTGAATTGTGGATGACAACAACAAAGAAAACAATAGCTAATTAGCGGTTCACCTATGAACAGAAACTTTTATGATCAAAGCATCACAAAACAAACGCGTTCCTGTTGTCACATATCTTTCTAGCATGGACACAAATAAGAATCGGATGAGTGATCCGATTCGGAAGTATTCCGATTCAAAGGACGACCCGCATTGTAGTCAAGAGGGGTGGCGTTTGAGTAAATAAGTGGGCTTCAAGTGAGCATATTCGGCTATCCAGGTGGATCCAATAGAGAAGACTAGGGGCAAAGAAGTAAACCGCTACTGACTTAACCTGACACAACCGGTCAACGTACGGTTGAAGGGCCCTCACCACGCTGAGAGTGTGATGATCTAGCCCTAGATTTTGCCTCAAAAGAAGGGCACCGACACGTCACTCTCAGCAATCCTACCCCTATCTGAAATTACGGAGATAGGTATCTATACAAACCGGGGCAGGTTTCACTTTGCTAGAATTAAGAGTCAGATCAGAACCGAGATTGGGTCGGTTTTGATTCTGGTTTGAGGTTCAAACCATTTGAAATTGGAAAAAAATATTAAATTTTTGAAAATTTAAAAAGCATAATAAAAAAATAATTACTCGTTTCAGTTTCACGAAAGGTGGAACTAGAACCGAATCGGGTGGTCCCTGGTTTCATGTCTGGTTTTAATGGTTCCAGTTCCAGCCCATTTGAAACCTGCGATATCTACATGGGTCCAATGCACTCAAGGGAGAAAGGGTTGTTGTGATCCCAATAGAGGTGGAAGTAACCCAAGTTGCTCACAGGCTATTCGAGCCCAACCCCCACGAAAATTCGAACTCCTCTCAATCCAACTTGAACTTAAGTTGCTTCCATTTGGAGCTGGAGCAAATAGAGAGTCTGATCAAGCTTTATATCGTAAAAGTTTTATATAGTTCAGTCATTTGCCTAAAATTGGAGTGTCCTACAAACGTACCAATGTGTCAGGGGAAACAATTGTGGTTGCGGGTTTGGTATCTTTCGGGTTGGATTTCTAAGGAGCTGGTTCAAAGGGGAATGGATCCAAGGAATGTAGTTTCTCTGCCTATGTGCCGCGCGGTAGTAATGCTTTTTCTTTTTTGGTGTTTTCACGTTGAAACTATGTGGTCATTTATAATGAACTTATGGCAGATTTGGGTTTCGTGTACATTAGTCAGTTTAAAGGGTAAAAGTCATTTTTTCTCTCCTTTTAGCCGACCCGAACAGGTAGAGTATGGGTTTGGTTTTGCACGAATCCAACCCATCGAGGCCACCATGTTTGAGGGTTCATACGATCCAAACAAACTAGACCCACAGTTTAGCTCATCTGGAACTCGTTCGGATTTAGTTCAGCGAGTATAGAGCTGATAAATGAAATGAACGAGCCGAGCGTGTCCTTGTTTGTGATTCGTTCCCAAAACAATATTTTGGTATTTCCTAGAGGTAGACATAGCCGATTTAGAACCCACCCAGTGGATCAAGCCAGAATTGAGCCAGGCCAGGAGCCGGAGATCACTCAATTCGGTTATGGTTCTACCTTCCATGAAACTGGAATTGAGACAAAACCGAAACTGGTGGTTTCAAATTGCCACTCCCGCATTTCTCTTATATATAATATGTTCAAAATTTCACTTTTGTTAATTTTTTTTTGGTTTAAGACTCCAATTGAAACTGTCCTAGTCTCATTTCAATTTCAGTTCCTGGTTCCAGAAAAACCAGAACCGGCCATGTCTACCATTACCATTACCAAAATGGGCAAAAGCCGGTAGTGATGTCTCGTTTAGGTGCCTTAATTTGTCCCTTCTTTCAATTTATTGTCAAAAGGCAGGTGCTCACATTGCTCTTGTCCTTCTTTAAAAACTTTTAATTTTTTAAAATAATACTCATGCCACCAAAAACCAACGGATGTGCATGTCAGAAATAGGCATACTCTATTTTTCATATATATATATATATATATATATATATATATATATATATGTATGTGTATGTTTATATATATGTATATATATATATATATATATATATATATATATATATATTATTACCTAAAGGAAAATACATATTTCACATGTAATTATCTAGGATAAAATTTAAAGAATCAAGCATTGTGGAGAAAGAAAAACTTGAAATAAAGGCATCTTGTGTCACAATGATACGGCGTTACAACAAGACAAGCGGTTGACAAATAGCTCCTTTTTCTTTTTAAAAATGTTGGTGAGCTTCACGAACGGAACTGAGCCAATGTCCATGTTCGGCTCAGTTAAGCTCAGGAACCAAACATAAACGAGCTGAAATAAGCAATCTAATTAGACACTCATGCTAGGTTCTTAGAGGTCAGGCCAAGCATCATGAAGCTGTATAAATCAGCTTGATGCATTTCAAATAGCCTGAAAATTCGTCGGACTTTATTGGTATGTACTCCATTTTATGGTTGCCTTTGCATTCACATTGGTGGTTGATCACTTCCCAGCACACTCTGGTTCACATGGATAGGTTCAGTTATATAAAGGGAACCATGCTTAATTTTACCAAAATCAAATTTATCGACATCACCACATTTGAGGGCCAATTGGGATCGAGACGAACTGGATAAGCTCAAAATAAAATAAGTTGCTCGCAGATTGGCTCATTCCAGGCTCGTTCGTGTCATGTTCCACAAGTAGTGGGTCAGGTAAATGAGCTGAATGAACCAAACAGGGGCTGCTTGTTTCCTAGAGAGGCTGGCTTGTTTTTGTATATCTAGTTCGAACATATTGACTCGAACTCAAAGTTCTTTGAGCTTGTTTGCTTGTTTTGACATGATGTTTGTGTTATTTTTAGCTCATGTACAAAATGGTATGCTGGTATTTCCTCGAACTTGTACATTTCACCACTAAATGTCATGTACTGAAGTGGTTTTTGTGCAGGAACCTAGTTACACAACCATAGACAATTTATGGTGGATGGATTACATAAATATCTATTATTATAACCATTGGTGGATCCAAAAACTTATTTTGAGTCGTGCATACTTCATGTTCGGGTAGGGTGAGCTTTAAAAATTTCAGTACATAACTGAAAAATTTCAGAATTTCAACCCCGCCACAACGAGGATATGCCACTGATTGTAACCATTCCACTGAGCTTACCACAAGACCAATAATTCTTAGCAGTTCACGGCCAGCTTGCCCTTTTTAACGAGCCCAATTTGGTGTTGATGAAATGTTTGTTTGATTTTAATTACCGAAAGGAAGGAGACGAATAGAAGCACTGGAATGGAGATCTCCTATTGCTGCCTCTGTTTCTTTTAGAGAATTATATCACACTTGCCACCAAACTTTCCTTGTTGAAGGAAGCATACGTTTGTGCGGATTTCACATTTTCTTGCTCATTTCCATATTATGATTTAGATACGTAGGCGGATGGTTTGAAGCCGGCCAAGTGGTTTGAACTATAATTAAACTGGGCCTAGAACTGGCGAAATTTGGAACCATCCAAACAGAACTGTAACCAAGCCGGTTGTGCGGCTATTCTCGAACTATTATTTATTTAGTCTTTTCCTTTTATGTTCTTTCCTGTTTTCTGGTTCAAACTATAACCGAGCCATAAACAGAATTGCACTTAATGATTCTAGGCAAACCAAAACCGATGGTTCTTAACTATGTTCACTTGGTTCCTGTACAAACTAGCTTGTGTTCACATATACGAACAATAAACGTTCAAACAAGTTTGTGGGTTGCTCATTATTTAATAACAAGCCAAACTCGAACTTATTTGAATTCATTTATGCTCGTTGAACTCGTGCTTGAGTTCACTAATTTGCCTCATGGCTCTAATAGCTCCTGGTACCACAAAAGGAACATGTATATTTCACATGTAATTATCAAACAAAACCAAGTCTCTCCATAGAGGAGGTCACTATATGGATTCTTTGTTTCCGGAGGGTTCAACTCGATGCTATTATTCTAAGAATTCACTCAAACAAAGCTAAATCATTATTTATTGTTTCCTTTCAAAACTTTTAAGGCCTTCTTTGTCTTTCTTTAACATATTCAGTATCTAATTTTTTACACCTTCTTACAAAAGTCACCTTTAGTAGCTTTTACACGTGTCCAAACCACTTAAAACCATTGTATCACTATTACTCTCATTTTGTCTCTGGTAACATCATTAAGTATACAATCTGTTTGTTTCATTTTATCATCTATTGGTATCACTATTACTCTCATTTTGTCTCTAGTAACATCATTAAGTATATTTTGTGTGATCATATATCCATCTCATCTTCATTTATGCTACAAACATATTTTCCTTATATAGATAATTAATCACTGAACACTCAACACCATATAATATAGCAGGTCTAATTAATGTTGTATAATATATACCTTTTAACTTTAATGATATCTTCTTGTTATATATAATACTTTATACACCTCTCCATTTTAACCAACCTACATTATATATGATGTCTCCATCAATTTTTTCAATCGCTTTAAAAAATTAGTCGTGGGTACTTAAACTTAAAAAATTGATCATAGGTACTTAAAAACTTTTCTTTTAAAGGATCCAATGTTTGTCATTCTTTGTTTTCACATAACCAATAGTAACCAAACACTCATACTTATGTTATATATATATATATATTTTTATTCTACTATGTCAAAAGACTTTATTTTATAATGTTTCTCTTTATAATTCCAATTTCTTGTCACCTTTTTCCTTATACTCATCTACTAACAAAATGTCATATGCAAATAATGTACACAAAGGGACTTCATCTTGAATATACTTTGTTAGCTCAACAATAATAAAAGATAAATAAATACAAACTTTAAGTTGATCATTAATATAATCCAAAAGTATCTTCAAAGAGATCCATTACATTCTCATGATTCCTTATTCATGTTTGTGCACTATCATATATATCACTTACAAGATTGAGATATATCAATAGGATACCTCTTTTTTCCAAAGTTTTTCAAAAAATATTTCTTCGTAATCCCTATTATAAATATTTTTTAAATCAATAAATAACATGTAAATGCTTTCCTTTCTTATTTTAAAATATTCCATAAGATGTCTCAACCGGTGAATAGCCTTAATAACATCTCTTTTATATATATCCAAATTTGTTCTCCAATATACTCGATACTTGTCTCAACCTTCATTTAATAATTATTTTTCATAATTTCATCATACTACCTCAATAATTTACATAATTCTAAAGGTCTTCCTTATTCATATATATGAGTATAATTATATTCTTCCATCATTCCTTACGCATATGTTATTTTCTCTATATTTCATTAAATAATTTATAAGCTAAATAATACCATCTTTCTTAAAAAAGTTCATACTTTATAAGAATATTGTTTTGAGACTACAAATTTAATAATCCTCTTTTGACTTCATTCCTTTGAATACATCAGCAAAATTATAGTTTATGTATACTCTTGTGAGTGATTAGCTCTCTTAAGCTAATATTAGTACCTATAATTTTCTTAAAAAATCTTATAAAAATAACTTTTCCATCTATTTTTGTAACATCACTTGCCATTAAAATTTTCACATGTAATTATCTACTTTAAAAATTGAACAACCAAGCATAACACAGAAAATAAGATGGCTCCAAATTTGCATCATGATGCTATAATGCAGCCAAAATACCTGAAAGATCAAACTTCATTGGTATGGCCCTATTTCATGCTTGCTGTTTCTTTCGCATTAGTTATACACTTCCGGCACATGCTGATCTTAGATGATAGGTTGAGATACACAAAGGGCACATCATGTTTAATTATATCAAAATCAAGTGTGCCCAAGTTTATAATGGTTCATGCAACTAGGATTCTGCAATATTGCAATCTATCAGGTTACAGATCATATTATATTTCTATAAGTTATAGACCATACAGTATTTATACGAGTCATATACCATATTATATTGCTCGTGAACTGAAACCGAATGTAGTTCTACCATGAAAATCAGAGATGCAGCCATGACAACTGAAGCTGTAGTGCCAAGAATTAGTTCTGCTTGCTTATTGAAGGTTGAAAAATTTTCCGTGTCTACAAAGGTGCACCATGAACCCAAGCGTCCAACTCTTCCATGCTCAAAAGGCCGTTGGTTCGGCGCCGTACCATCTGTTTTGAACTTAATGCTCAAATTATTGCTGCCAGTTCCGAAGTTCGTAATTCCGGGCAAAACAGAGTTCCCCTGAAACCAGTCACCATCAACGACTGTTGGGATGTCGAGGGAGCGGCATAAATTCCAGGAGTTGAGATGTGGAGCAAGAGGACTTTGTTGTAGAAGCTGATGATTTACAATGTTAGAAAGAGGCCCTCTCGCAGCAACCAATTCTTGTGCCAGTTTCACATATGTGACAATTCCTTTGCCTGATTCCGGCCTTTTTCGAGCTTTAGGTATGTTGCCGTCGAGCTCTTCAAGGTACGCCTACAACGGAAGATCAATGTGATTTTGTTTTGGTTTCGAGGTTTTCTCACAGCAGATTTTTTCTGGGAAAGTACTCATGTTTTTCTCTGTGTGTTTGTATATTTAACTGTATGTGCTACTCTGTATTTATAGAGCAGCGCATGCTCCTCCTTTTCTGGTTTATCCTGCTTGGCTTTCCTCTTTAGAAGCCCCTGTATCCGGATAGTTACTGTGATCTCTGGTAACAGTCCGACTGTTATGATATTGTTATTGTTACGGCCATCTTTCCTATAATTGTGAACACACGTAATGGCTGGATGGCCAGTCCAGCCGTTACCATGCTGGGTTACCGAGAATGGCTACAACCTAACATCTTCCACTTGGCCATTCGAGCCAAGTGTACTGACATACTCGTTTTTCTCCCACTTTTTCAGGGTTTACCTAGTAATGTCCTTTCATGATTGCTGCTGCAATGACTACTCGTTGTGTGGTTATTTTCCTACACAACATATCTCAAGCCCATGTTCGCAACATGTTTTGAGAAAAGTTCCTATGTTATGCCTTTAGTCAAGGGGTCTGTCAACATATCATTTGTTGTCATGTATGAGATGGATATTTTCTTTCTCATAACCATATCATGAATATAGTGGTATTTAACCAATGTATGCTTGCTTTTTGAGCAATCAGCTCCACTATTGATAAGAATAATTGCTGTATTGTTATCACAGTAAATGACAACTGGCTTGTCGGTTATTTCTAACTTCAAATCATGTATGAAGTGGCTTATCTAGACTGCACTGGTTGTAGCCATACAGTAAGCCACATATTCAGCTTCATATGTATGCAATGCTACATAGCCTTGTTTTTTACATGCCTAAGAAACTCCACCACCTCCAAATAAGAATATTTGTCCCGAGGTAGATTTGTTGTCATCTTTGCTTCCAACAAAGTCAACATCTGAGTACCTACCACTTTCAGTTCATCTGCTTGAAAACACAGTTTGAAGTCTCTTGTTCCTTTCAAATATCTTAAAATCCTTTTTACAGTTATCCAATATTGCCATCGAGGATTATTTTGATATCTACTCACAAGACCAACAACAAAGCTGATATTAGGTTTTGTACACAACATAGCATACATCAGGCTACCCACAGCTTGTGCATAAGGAATGTTAGGCTTATCATCTCCTTCACCGGGACAATCAACCTTACCTAGTTTAACCCCTTTTGCAACGGGAGTAACAACAAACTTGCATTCACCCATTTTGAACTTCTTGAAGATATAATCGATATATCTCTCCTAACTCAGGCATAAGAGTTTGGATTATCTATCTTGAGAGATCTTTATACCTAGGATATAGGATGCTTTCCCCATATCCTTCATTTCGAACCTTGAGTTTAACCATGACTTGGTTTTAATATTCATCTCATTGTCATTCCCAGTGAACAATATGTTATCTACATATAATGATAGGATGACAAAGTGGCTCCCACTGTTCCATATATATACACAGTAATCAAGTTTATTAGCCACAAATCCAAGTTCTATAATGGCATTTTGAAAGGTCAAATACCATTGACGAGGTGACTATTTCAGGTCATATAGGGATTTTCTCAACCTATATACTTTATCTTCATGGCCTTCAACTATAAATCCTTCAGGCTGCTGCATGTATATGATTTCATCTAAATCTTTGTTTACAAAAGTTGCCTTTACATCTAACTGATGTAAGCCCAAATCATAATATGCAGATATTGTCAGGATTATCTTTATGGATGCAAATTTCGTAACTTGGGAGTATGTCTCAACATAATCTATTCTCTCCTTTTGCGAAAAACCCTTTGCAACCAACCTCGCTTTAAACTTGTCGATTGAACCATGAACCTTGTATTTCTTTTTCAGAACCCATTTACAACCTATAGCTTTCCTTCTTTTTAGCAAATCAGTCAATTCTCAGACTTGGTTTTTCTTAATTGATTCAATTTTCTCATCCATGGCTTTTCCCTAGTCTGTTGCTTCTGATAAGTTCATAGCTTGCTCATAAGTCAAGTTATCAGTCAACTAATCTAAATCCATCGAATTACACACTTCTTCTGCAAGATAAGTGTGATAATCCTTTAAGTAGGATGGAGTGACCCTAGGCCTTTTATGTCAACTTAAGATTTAAGTTGTTTCAGGAAGATCTTCTATGAGTTCTAATGATGATTGATCTAGGTCTACTAGATCATCAATATATTTATCATTATTTTCCAAGATGTCATTCTTAGTATCTTCTAAGAATTCAACATCTTCGCTTTCTATCAGTCTATGGTCCTTATGATAAAATCGACATCCCTTTGAACCTTTAGGATATCCAATGAATATACATCTCAAGGACCTACTGTCTAGTTTGTCTCTATACTGATAAAAGATCTTTACATGTACAATGGATCCCCACCTTCTGAGATGACCTAGGTTGAGTTTTCTTCCAAACCACATCTCATATGGTGTAGTAAATACAACTTTATATGGTACTCTGTTGAGTATATATACGGTTGTACTTATTGCTTCTCCCCAAAATATCCTTAATAGAGAGGCATCAATGAACATTGACCTTGTCATATTTAGCAAGGTTCTGTTATATCTTTCAGCTACATCATTTTGTTGAGGTGTCCTAGGCATTGTATTTTGCTTTGCATTACCAAAGTCTTTACAGAATTCAAAGGTATATTCACTCCCTCTATCTGATCTTAAGAATTTGATTGAATGTCCTAGTTGGTTTTCAACTTCCTGCTTATATTCTTTAAAGGCTTCTAGTGCCTCAAATTTATGTGCCAAGAGATATAAATACGTATATCTCAAGTAATCATTAATATAGGTTATAAAATAAGTCTTTCCACAATGTGACCTTACTCTAAATAGTTCATATAAATCCATGTGAATGACTTTCAATAGGGCTGTTAACCTTGTTGACTCATTGAGAAAAGTTTTTCTTGTCATTTTTCCTTGTATACAAGCTTCGAACTTTTTGAAAGTATTTTCCTTAAATTTAGGCAGTAAGTCAAAGTTAGATAGTTTTCTCAACTTTTCCAAACTTATATGCCCAAGGCTTTTATGCCACATATTCACATCAACATTAAAGGCACAATCAATATAAGTAGAAGGATTTTCATTTTCATTATTATTTAATTTAAATAATCTATGTTCTACATCAAACTCCCTAGAGAATAATATTCTCCCATGTTTTCCCACAATCACCTTGCTAAGAATAAACCTGACCTCAAAACCTTTGTTTACTAAGGCAATGATCGAAGCCATATTACTTCTTATTGATGGCACAATTAATACATGAACTAGTACAATCGGTTTGCCTTGTACAAAGATTCTGAAGGACCTAGTACTCAAAACATCTGAGAAAGTGTTGTTTCTCATGTACACCCGATGTTCTCCTGGTTTGTATTCCTTTAGATCCATTGGCCCTTCTTTGGTCTTTGAGATATGTCTGGTAGCTCCAAAGTCGATTTACCAACTATCACCGGGCGGTCCATATACAAACATTCTGATATCACACAGATTATGTCCTGCTTCTCTAATTGTCCGTGTTGTAGGTTGTTTTCTCCACCTTTCCTGTTATAGCAATCCTTCTTGTAGTGTTCCATCTTTCCACAACTGAAACACTTGACCCGAAAAGCGGTTTCCTGCATTTTCTTAAAGGCTTGACAACCCTTTTTGTTATTCTTGTCAAACCTTTTGTTTGGTTTATTTTTCTTTTGGTTGGGTTTAGAGCTAGACCCTATCTCATCTTGTACCACTAGCAACTCTTTTTTCTTGTTTTTGTTCATGTGTTCTTGCTCTATTGCTAGTTTCAAAGGCAATTCAAAAATATTAATTTCTGGCCCTAACTTGAGGGCAGTGGTGACCATGTTCTATAATGGGGGTAGACTGTTCAGTATTATTGATATTTGCATCGGTTTCGGGATAACTAACTTTACCACAGCTAGGTCCCTAGCCATTACCAACATCTGATTTATATGTTCTACTACATTGTCTCCTTCTTTCATTTTAAAAGAATTGTATTTCTGTAGTAGCAACTGTACATACAGTTTGACAATTGTATCGTATTTGGCTGTTATTCAGTCAAACAACTCTTTTGCGGTCTCGTATTCTTCAAAGACCCTAATCAAGTCATCCTCCATGTGTGTCAACATGACAGTTCTTACTATTGTGTCATCTTTTAGAAATGTTTTATACATTTTTATTTGTTGCTCAGTTGCGTCTGGTGGTGGCGGATGCATAGTTTCCTTTAATACATACTTAACACCTTCAAGTGTTAGAGCAAGTGGGATTCTTCTCTTCTATGTTTGGAAGTTCATATCGTTTAGCTTTTCAGTTTTTGCCAATTCCAAAACACATATTCTTGAGTTCATTTTTATGTGTTTGGTAATTATAACAATTAAACGGTCTAAAAAGGAAACAATAAATGAGCAACAAAACACACATAGTAGGAATCTAATTAGAACGATGCAGAATATCGTAATAACGAGCTGAAAATAACTCATTTCTAATATATAAACAACTTGAGATAAATTTGTAATTTTTCCAAAAATTTCTTCCTTTAATAATTTCAAAAAATACTAGGGGCAAAACTATAATTTTAACTATCTGTCTGCTTTTGTAATTTTTTGAAATGCCTAAGGACAGACCCGTAAAATTATATTTGGTATTTCTATAAAATTCGTAATTGATCGGGCGTAAATCTATAATTTTACCCCTTAGTGTGAATCTGAAATTTTCTCAAAAGGACAGAAACAAATCTGTCTTTTGACATAGTGGCATTATTGTAATAACTTGAATCAAGAAGGATAATAATGTAAAATAACAACCTAATATTTCATAATTTTCACAAACTACTGGAGGGTAAAATCAACTTTCCGCTCAATAAAGGCAAAACAATCTTTTTATTCGAAAATATCTGGATATTTTCATAATTTTTTTCGATAGCGATTTCGTAATATCTAAAAACCGGCCAGGACAGAACAAACTTTTAGTCTGCTGCCCGAGGTGATTTTCCAAAATCGGGACGGTTTTAGAAAACCGTAAGCCCCACGATTTTCTGAAACCACCTAGCGGTTTTTTAGGGGAATAAAACCCTGGAGGAGAGAGAGATACGGAGACTGAGAGTGAGAGGCGGCCGACGATACGCCTCCTGGCCTGCAACGCTTTGTGGCGACCGACGACTTTTTGTGGCTTTTTGCCTTTCAGCCTGCAACCTTCTGTCGCTTTCTGCCTTTCGGTCTACGGCCTTCTGTGGCTTTCAGCCTGCGACCTTCTCTGGCTTTCGACCTGTGACCTTCTGTGGCTTTTTGTCTTTCGGCTTGCGACCTTCTGTGGCTTTCTATCTTTCGGCTTATGGCCTTTTATGGCTTTCTGCCTTTCGGTTTGTGGCCTTCTTTGGCTTTCGGCCTTTTTCGGCCACCCGCGGTGTTTGCCGCAATTGTTCTTCCTTTCTCCTTCTCTTTTTTTTTATGTGTTCTGGTCGATCTTTGCCCCGTCTTGACTTAGGCAGGGTTTACCCTCTTCCCTGTCATGACTCACGCAGAGCTCTCAAATAAAAAAACAAGAAGTTCTCTCTTTTTCTATTTTTTTTCATCGTAACACTAATCGTGTACCTATTTTGTAGGATCAAGAACGAGGCCCTGATACCAAATGTAGCGATTCCTTTGCCTGATTCCGACCTTTTTCGAGCTTCAGGTGCGTTGCCGTCAAGCTCTTCTAGGTACGCCTGCAACAGAAGATCAAGGTAATTTTATTTTGGTTTCAAGCTTTCCTTACAATACTTAGATGTTTTTCTCTGTGTTTGTGTATTTGACTGTATGGGCTGCTCTGTATTTATAGAGCAGCATGTGCTCCTCCTTTTCCGGTTAGAGTAAGTTCAAAATAAAATTTAAGACAGCCAATTGCAAAATTTGAAGGTAGACATAAAGATAAACAGAATATACCAATGTGATAAACCTTTAAGATCATAAAAAGAAATCGAGGAAGCTTTCTTTGAGAAAGAACCTAATGAAGTTAAGAACATGGCATTGACTAAGTCCACAAGTTGCAGTGTCGGGAACCTTGAGTATTCATATAGAATGCAGAAGTTAAGTGAGTGTCCATGTGGCATGGAGTAAATCAGATGCAAATTATTAAGGAGAATGCCGTTAATGTGCAACTGATGATTAACTTTTATGGATGAAAAAGGAAAAAGTAAATAATGACGACAGGTCTCGGTATAAGGCGTACAGTTGCTCTTAAGGCCTCAACATCTGAGTTAAGTGCCCGGTTGTTTTGTGAAGCATTATCACACTGCTGCCTTATCTCCGTCAGCTGCTTGTATAACGTTGAGTTCTCTCCTTTTAGTTGATCCACCTGAGCATTCAACAAAAGGAAGACTAAGTAATCACATATATCATGAGAATCGAAGTTGAAAAGGATAACACAAGCACACAAACGTAAACAGAGGTTCAGAACGGTCAACCACAGTGAATTCGTGCCAAGAGAAAGGAAGTATAATAGATGTATTATCCAATATCTTACTCTTTATTTACCTTTGTACGTAAAATCTGTTGTGCCCTCATAAAAGAATTGATCTAAAGTAACCACAAATAATACACCTCTCAAGAGAAAACAGAGGTTTCTGCCCATGAAGTAGGTCCGGTGACTGAAGGATGCAAACTGTGTTTGTTTGTAGTTGATGTCTTGTTCATTTCGTCAGTCCTTTTTCCAAAAGGATATTTTTATTTAACATATTTAATCTACTCATCTTCAAACATACAAGTTCACTTTGATATGCACCACAGGGAACCAAAATCAACACGTGGCCCTTTTCCCACATTACACCGGCTTAGCTACATGGATCTTGTGAAGGTTTGTTCTGATTGGCCTTCGAGCATCCCCACTTTGAAAGATCAAAATCACATTTTCGGTGTCCTGCAAAAATTCTTTAGCCCTTCCATAGGATCTTTTGCACTGCATCACGGCTGTGGGAGGTATAAGGAAAGGTATAAGAAATTACGTACCTGGGATTACGGCTCAGTCAATTGTGCTTGTTTTTTTCTCCTCCTTGATCGCCTAGCAGACTCCCTGTTGGATACCATCCTGTAACATGCAATGATTGAACTACAAATAATATAGAATATTTCAAACATCTGTGACTCATTCATCTCCAAAAAAAACTAGCAACTTTAATCTGATCGCACTTATCGACTGAAACAACCGCATCTAGCTATAAAACATCAACATGGCTGCAGATGCACAGAAATCAACCAACGATATATGACGCATTCTAGCATGACAAGTAAAGGAGACTTGATACAGTGAAGTAAAAGAGGCAAGACTTATTACCAGCGATCTTGTTATTTTGGAAAGCCTCGCAATGGAGTAAATAAGAAGCTGTTCTACTAAACATTCCAATAAATCAGCTATCCCTCAGTGAGAGATTCAGCCAAAATAACGAGAAGGTGCTCAATGGATGTCAGCATGCTTGTAAAGTCTGGAAGGTTTCTCTTATTCAATTCAGTAGGCACCAACCATTCAGCCCATGCCCGAACAAAGACTTCTGAGAGAAACGGGACATGTCATCACCGTCCTACACGAGAGAACTAATATGCTTCATAAGCTGAATTCACCAGCTTTGCTTCAGTGCCTTGGACCTTCTAATAAACCATAGAGCTGTGATTCCCCTTGGTGTTTGCATTTGTCCTTGCAGTCCTCTGCTTCAACTTGACCTGGTCCGTGCTCCCTAGCTGCAGCCGTCTCAGGGGCCTTTACTATCTGCCATCTTCTTTTTGATATTCTGTCAGACAGGCTTTGTTGTTCCGGGATATGAGGGCCCAAGATAGCAGGATCGTTTACACTAGAACTTCCTGCGAGAGCATTCATATATCGATGGGGAAGACAACCAAACGGAACCTGTCGTGGTTTAACAGTTCTCCAGAGAAGATCTTTGCAAAGCAGAAAGACGGACTCGCACAGGAGGCCTTATAAAAGAACAAAGCCTTAAAGCTTCACATGAAAATTCATATTGGCCAAGTAGGTTATGATGATTGATCATCATCAAAATGGTATTCTTAATCATTGGAGCACTTACGAAGCTTCTAATCTAGTTAACTGAAAACAAAAGTGAAAATTTGGTAACCACATTGCATAGCCTATAGCATACACGCTGATTAGTATTAATTTGACAATTTACAGAAAATGAATATTTCTTTTGAATCTGCAAGAACCATCCGCATAATTGACAGCACCAAAGGGTAAGTGGTAACATACTACAGTCGTGAACTAAAAGTACGAGTGAACTGAAACTAATTGGGCCCGAGGAAGAGAGTTCAGGAACAGACAGCCAAAGACAAAAAGTGTAGACAAGACAGCGGAGGCAACTCACTGTCTGATGCGTTTCAACTCATTGTTGTCCATGCTTTGTTCACTATATATATATATATATATATATATATATACATTCTCAGCAAATTAGTCGGGTAACGGCTGGACTGGCCATCCAGACCGTTACTTGGAGAGGAGTTACGACGGATAGGGTCAGGACTGTAACCGCCGGACCATTACCGGATTTTCCGGTAACAACCCGGATACACTGCTCAGAAGAGGAAAACCCAGCGTGAAAGCCAGGAGACATGGAGCAGGGTGCATATACAAAACAGAGATACATAGAGAAAAACACATAAAGACAGAATACTGAGTATACGTTGTCTCCTTGGGAAGGCTGCTATGAGGAAACCTCAAAAACATACAACCAATATATTTCCGCTGCAAACTGAACGAGGACAGGAAGATGTCAGACACCGACTACCGGGAAGACGAGGCATCAGTCGACTTCTGGGAATGCGGCCAACACTGGTATCAGAGCCTTCGTTAGAGGTTGAAAACGCTGCACACACAAAAAACAAAAACCCACAGTTATATGTACGCTTTCTGTTAACAAAAGAGAAATAAGAGGGAAAAAGAAAAAGAAATACAAAGAGAGAAGAAGAAAGGGGAAGCCGAAAATCGACATAAACCAAGACAGGCTGTATATCGGCAACAACCATAGCACAAACGGAAAACCACAGCCCAAGCATGGTGAAAATAGAGGGTCAGGCACCGAAAACCGCACCCTAGGAGAAAAACCGTAGCCCAGGCACGGTGAAAACCGAAGGCCAGGCCCGGAGAACCGCAGGGTAGATGGTGAAAACTGGAGGACAGGCGCGGAGGTCCTCAGCCAAGGCACGGAGGACCGCGGCCAGATGTGGAGGGGCTGTAACCCAGTCATGGAGCTCGCCGCGAAACTCTCTCTCACAACCTCCCTCCGTGATTTCGCTCTCTAGGGTATTTATACAAAGGCAGTTTTCAGAAGACCGCGGGCCGAAACCACGGTTTTTCGAAACCGCCCATGGTTTTGGAAAATCGCCGGCGGTTTCTTAGAAACCGTCTCGGGTAGCGGACTGAAAAGTTCGTTCTGCCCTGACCAGTTTTCAATTATTACGAAACTGCCATTGGATAAAATTATGAAAATATCCAGATTTTTTAAGTAAAAAGACAGTTTTGCCCTTATTGAGCGAAAAGTTTGTTTGACCCTTCGACAGTTTGTGAAAATTACTAAATACCGGGACTATTGTTTTACTCTATTGCCCTTCCCAATTTAAACTATTATAATTTTGCCAAAAGATAGGTTTGCCCTTGTACTTTTGAAAGAATTACACATTCGGGTTGGGGTTAAAAATTACAGTTTTAACCCTAAACAATTTTGAATTTTACAAAAATACCAAAGAGAAATTTTACGAGTCAGTCCTTAGGTTTTTTGGTAAATTTCAAAAGTGGACAAATAGTTAAAATTACAGTTTTACCCCTGGTATTATTTGAAAAATACAAAAGGCAAAAACTCTTTGAGAAAATTTCAAGTTTGTCCCAAGATGCTTATGAAATTGTCTTTAGATTGTTTTCATGATATTATGATCGTTTTAACATGCTCCCTGCTATGTGTGCTTGTTGCTTTATGTTTATTTCTTTTTTAGACCGTCTAATTGTTAAAATTGCCAAACACATAAAAATGAGTTTTGGAATATGTGTGTCTGAATTGGCAAAAACTGAGAAATTAAACGGTCTTAACTTCTAAACATGGAAGAGGAGAATCCTACTAGCTCTAACACTTAAAGGTGTTGAGTATGTGCTGAAGGAAACTGTGTGTCCGCTACCACCAGAGGCAACTGAGCAACAAGTAGAGATGTACAAAACATTTCTAAAAGATAATACCATAGCTAGGACAATAATGTTAACCTACATGGAAGATGACTTAATCAGGGTCTTCGAAGAACACGAGACTGCTAAAGAGGTGTTCGATTCAATAACAGCTAAGTATGATACAACTGCCAAATTACATGTGTAGTTGCTACTACAAAAATACAACTCCTTCAAAATGTGAGAAGGAGATAATGTAGTAGAACATGTGAACCACATGTTAATAATGGCTACAGACTTAGCCGTGACAAAGTCAGTTATCCCAGAACCGATGCAGATATCAATCATATTAAACAGTCTATCCCCATTATAGAACATGGTCACTACTGTCCTCAGATTAGGGCCAGAGATTAACCTTTCTGAATTGCCTCTAAAACTAGCAATAGAACAAGAACACATGAATAAGAACAAGAAAGAAAAATTGCTATTGACCCAAGATAAGATAACGTTTAGCTGCAAAACCAACTAAAAGAAAAATAAACCAAACAAGAAGTTCGACAAGAATAACAAGAAAGGCGATCAAAATTTTAAGAAATCGTAGGAAACCGCTTCTCGAATAAAGTGCTTCAACTATGGAAAGATGATACACTTTAAGAGGGACTGCCGCAACAAGAAAGGTGGAGGAAACAACCCGCAATGCAGACAATCAGAGAAGTAGGATATAATCTGCGTGATTTCTGAATGCGTATACGTGGACCGCCTGGTGAGAGGTTGATGGATCGACTCCGGAGCTATCAGACACATCTCAAAGACCAAGGAAGGAGTGGGAGAAAGCATCCTATATCTTGGGAATAAAGATTTCTCGAGATAGAGAATCTAGACTCTTATGCGTGAGTCAGGAGAGATATATTGACTATATCCTTAAGAAGTTTAAAATGGGTGAATGTAAGTCTGCTGATACACCTGTTACAAAAGGGGTTAAACTCAGTAAGGCTGATTGTCCCGGTGAAGGAGACGATAAGCTTAATGTTCCTTATGCATAAGTTGTTGGTAGCTTGATGTATGTTATGTTGTATACAAGACCTAATATTAGCTTTGCTGTTGGTCTTGTAAGTAGATATCAATGTAATCCTGGATGACAACACTATATAACTGTGAAAAGGATTTTAAGATATCTGAAAGGAACAAGAGACTTGAAACTGTATTTTCAAGTAAATGAACTGAGAGTGGTAGGATACTCAAATGCTGACTTTGCTAGAAGCAAAGATGACAACAAATCAATCTCGGGACAAATATTCTTATTTGGAGGTGTTGTTGTTTCTTGGGCGTGCAAGAAATAAGGTTGTGTAGCTTTGTATACACAAGAACCTGAGTATGTAGCTTGTTGTATGGCTGCAACGAGTGCTATTTGGATAAGACGCTTCATACGTGATTTGAAGTTAGAAATAACCGACGAGCCAGTTGTCATTTACTATGATAACAATGCAATAATTACTCTTATCAAGAGTAGAGCTGATTGCTAAAAAAGTAAGCATATAATGGTGAAATACCACTATGTTCATGATATGGTTATGAGAAAGAAAATATCCATCTCATATATGCCAACAAATGATATGTTGGCAAACCCCTTGACTAAAGGCATAACAGAGGAACTTTTCTCAAAACATGTTACAAACATGGGTTTGAGGTATGTTTGATTGTTGTGTTGGAAAATAACCACACAAGAAGTAAAATATTGTGTAGGAAAATAACCACATAATGGATAAAATGTTGTGTATGAAAATAACCACACAATGAACAGAATGTTGTGTAGGAAAATAACCATACAACGGGCAAGTTGTTGTGTAAGGAAATAACCACACAAAAGGTATTGATTGCAATAGTAATCAGGAAATGACATTACTAGGTAAACCCTAGAAATGTGAGAGAAAAACTAGTATGTTAGTACACTTGGCTCGAATGGCAAAGTGGAAGATGTTACATATATATTACAGTAGTCATTCTTGACAACTCAGCCGTTACTAGGCCTGGCCATCCAGACTGTTACCCAGAGAGGAGTTACGAATAGGGCTAGGACTGTAACCGCCAGACCGTTACCAGATTTTCTGGTAACATCCCGAATACACTTCTCAAAAGAGAAAAACCTAGTGTGAAAGCCAAGAGACATGGAGCAGACACTGCTTTATAAGAGCAATGCATATACAAAACAAAGATAGAAAAAAAACATAGAAATACACAATACTGAGTATACGTTGTCTCCTTAGGAAGGCCATTGCAAGGAAACCTCAAAAATATACAAACAAGATATTTCTGCTGCAAACCAAATGGGGACAAGAAGATGTCAGACACCGGCTACCAGGAAGACGAGGCATCAGACGACTTCTAGGAACGTGACCAATACACTAGGCCCAACCTTAGTTTCCATGTCATCGTCATCTGATAGATCCTCCAAGTCCTTGCATCCATACGTTAATGCACTGCCTGTCGATGCCGGACCTACAAACATTGTGGAGTTTTCATCGACTCTCTCGCTGGTTCTGTCCTTCCGGTCGACTCTCCGGTGTTCTCTTCTTTCATGTATGCAGCAGCAAATCTTGAAACAGGTACATGTGTTTCAGTATTTTTCAAGTTTCCTCTCAATAGGTTTTACTTGAAAGTATTGACTTCACTATGTTTCTATGTGTTTTTTTTCTCGTCCACTGTTCTCTATTTATAGGGCAGTGCCTACTCCTCTTTCCTTTCGGATTTTCTACTAAGCTTTCCTTTCCTAGAGTCCCTTATCTGATCAGTTACGGATAAGCTTCATAACTATCCGACGGTTTCGACCTTTGAAAGTCGTTACAACCATCCTTTCCACAAATAATGGTTGAATGACCAGTCCAACCATTTTTGTGCTGAGATTGCCGATAATGGCTATAGTTTCCTTACATCTTCCACTTGGGCATTCGAGCCAAGTGAACTGACATACTGGTTTTTCTCTCACTTTTGTGGGACTGCTATTGCAATCTCCACCCGTTGTATGGTTTTTTACCTACACAATAATCAAACATATCTCAAACCCATGTTCACAACATGTTTTGAAAAAAAATCTTTTGTTATGCCTTTAGTCAAGGGGTCTGCCAACATATCATAAGTTGACATATATGAGATGGATATTTCCTTTCTCATTACCATATCATGAATGAACATAGTGGTATTTAACCATTATATGCTTGCTCTTAGAGTTGTCAACTCCACTCTTTATGAGAGTAATTACTGTATTGTTGTCATAGTAAATGACAACTGGCTCATCGGCTATCTCGAACTTTAAATCTCGTATAAAACAACTTATCCAGACACCACTCGTTGCAGACATACAGTAAGATACATACTCCAACAACTAAGCTGATATCAAGTCTTATATACAACATAGTATATATCAAGCTACCCACAGTTTGTGCATAAGGAACATTAGGCTTATTATCTCATTCACCAGGACAATCAACCTTACTTAATTTGACCCCTTTTGAAATGGGTGTAATAGCAGACTTGCATTCATCCATTTTTAACTTCTTGAGTATATAGCTAATCTCTCTCTCTCTCTCTCTCTCTCTCTCTCTCCTGACTTAGGCATAAGAGTTTAGATTCTCTATCTCGAGAGATCTTTATAGCCATGATTTATGATGCTTCCCTCATATCATTCATTTCGAACCTTAAGTTTAACCATGACTTGGTTTTGACAATCATCTCAAAACCATGAGATAACCTAGGTTGAGTTTTCTTTCAAACTACATCTCATATGGTATAGTAAATATAACCTTACATGGTACTCTATTGAGCATGTATACCATTGTACTTACTGCTTCTCTCAAAATATCTTTGGTAGAGAGGCATCAATTAACATTGACCTTGTTATATTCAATAAGGTCCTGTTATATTTTTCAGCTATACCATTCTGTTGAGGTGCCTTAGGCATTGTATTTTGCTTTGAAATACCAAACTCTTTACAGAATTTGAGAAATTCTGCAGAGGTATATTCATCACCTCTATCTGATCTTAAGACTGATTGCATGCCTCATTTGATTTTCAACTTTCTGCTTATAGTTTTTAAAAACTTCAAGTATCTTAGATTTATGTACTAGGAGATATAAATATGTATATATCAAGTAATCATCGATAAAGGTTATAAAATAAACATTTTCTCGATGTGACCTTACTCTAAAGGGTCTACATGAATCCGTGTGAATGACCTTCAATAGGGTTGTTGTGCTTGTTGTCTCTTTGAAAAAAAATTTTCTTGTCATTTTTTTGTATACAAGCTTCACTCTTGTTGAAAGTATTTTTTTGAAATCTTGACAATAAGTTAAAGTTGGATAATTTCCTAAACTTTTCAGACTTATATGCTCGAGGCGTTTATGCCATACATTCACATCAACATTAAAGGCAAAGTCAATATAAGCAGAATGATTTTCATTCTTATCAACTTTCAATCTAAACAATCCATGTTTTACATCAAATTCCCATAAAAAATACTCTCCCATGTTTCCCCACAATCACATTGCTAGGAACAAATCTAACCTCAAAACCTTTCTTCACTAAGGTAAGAACCGAAACCAGATTGCTCCTTATAGATGACATAATTAATACATTAGTCAATACAATAGGTATGTCTTGTATAAAAATTTTAAGGACCCAGTACCCAGAACATTCAAGAAAGTATTATTTCCTATATACACTCGATGTTCTCGTGGTTTTTACTCCTTTAGATCTATTGTCTTTTCTTTGATCTTCGAGATATGTTTGGTCACTCTAAAGTCAATCCACCAACCAATCACGAGGCAGTCCATATAGGGATATTATGATATCACGCAAATTATGTCCTGCTTTTTTTATTATTCACATTGTGGGTTGTTTCCTCCACTCTTCTTGTTGCAGCAATCCCTTTTGTAGAGTTTTATCTTTCTACAACTAAAACACTTATCTAAAAAGTGGTTTCTTGTATTTTCTTAAAAGATTGACCGTCCTTTTTATTATTTTTGCCAAACATTTTGTTTGGTTTATTTCTCCCTTGTTTGAGTTTGGAGTTAGACCCTATCTCATCTTATACTACTAGCAATTTTTTATTTATGTTTTTACTCATATGTTCTTGCTCATTTGCTAGTTTCAGGATAATTCAGAAAGGTTGATTTCAGCCCTAGTCTAAGGACAATGGTGACCATATTTTATGATGGGAGAAGACTGTTTAACATTGTGGATATCTACATCATCTTTGGGATGACTGATTTTGTGACAGTTAGGTCTCTTGCCATTATCAACATATAGTTTACATGTTCTACTACATTATCCCCTTCTTTCATTTTGAAGGAATTATATTTTTGTAGTAGCAATTGGATATGTAGCTTGATAGTTATATGATATTTAGTTGTTATAGAATCGAATAACTTTTTCGTAGTCTCTAATTCCTCAAAGGCCCTAATCAAGTCATCCTCCATATACGTTAACATGACGGTTCTTGCTATTGTGTTATCTTTAAAAAATATTTTATACATTTCTATTTGTTGCTCTTTTGCGTCTGGTGGTGGCGGACGAACATTTTTCTTTTTGACACACTCTACACCTTCAAGTATTAGATCGAGTGATATCCTTCTATTGTATGTTTGGAAGTTTATACCGTTTAACTTTTGTCTTTGTTAGTTCCAACACACATATTCTAGAGTTTATTTTTATGTGTTTGGCAATTATAACAAATAGATGGTCTAAAAAGAAAATATTTATCAAGCAACAAACCACAAATAGCATAACTCTAATTAGTACGATGCAAAATATCACAAAAATGAGCTAAAAATAACTCATTTTTAATATAAAAATAAGTTGGGATAAATCCATAATTTTTCTCAAAAAGTCCTACATTTGTTAATTTTCCAAAACACCAGGGGTAAAATAATAATTATATTTGTTTGTCTAGTTTTGTAGTTTTTCAGAAAGATCAAGGACAGAACAATAAACTTGGTGTTTGGTATTTTTGAAAATTCGTTATTGAATGAGGGAGGGTACATTCTTAATTTGGCCCCTCAGTTCGAATTTGTAACTTCCTTAAAAGGATAAAGACAAATATGTCTTTTGACACAGTGACAGTATTGTAATAAATTTACGAGAAAGGGTAGAAAAATAATTTAATCTCTCAGTTTTTCATAATGTTCATAAACTAGTGGAGGGCAAAATTGACTTTACACCCAAATAAGGGTAAACTAGTCTTTTTACCTAAAAATATCTCGATATTTTGATAATTTTATCCAGTAACAGTTCGTAATTTTCAAAAATCGACTGGGATAAAACAAACTTTTGAGTCCACTCCCCAAGCGGCGATTTTTTAAAACCGGGAGCGGTTGTCTCATGCGTTAAAAATGCGGAGGAGAGAGAGAGGGAGCGCAGTGGCTGCCTCCTCGCCTATGACCACCTGTGGCCTTCTAGCATTGGTTCCGTTATGGTCGACCTCTGGCTTCATGGCCGAGGTTCTGTTGGCCAGCTTCTTGTCTTATGGCCGACCTTTGTCTTCCTAACCGAGGTTCTGTCGGCCCGCTTCTTGTCTTACTATCGAACTTTGGCCTCCTAGCTGAGGTTCTGTTGGTTCACTTCTTGTCTTGCGGCCAACCTTTGGCCTCCTAACCGAGGTTTTGTCGGTCCACTTCTTGTCTTGATTCAGGAAAGCGGTTTGCCTTCTGCCCTGTTTCGACTCAAGTAGGGTTTGCCCTCTACCATGTCTCGACTCAGACAGGGTTTGACCTCTGTCCTATCATGACTTCGGTAGGGTATTTCTCCTTGGCCCTATCTCGACTTAGGTAGAGTGCTTTCTGCTACTTTCGAAAGTTGCACAGAAAGTTCTCTCATCCTCTTTCTCTTTTTTTTAGACTAATGCGTACCTTTTCATAGGGACAAAACGAGGCTATGATACCAGATGTGGAGTTTTCGTCAACTCTCCGATAGGTTTTACGCTTCCGATCAATTCTTCGATGTCCTATGCTTTCAGCTTAGGTATGCAACAACAACAGATCTTCAAATAAGTATGTGTGTTTCAGTATTTTTGAGGTTTTCTCTCAGTCGGTTTTGCCTAGGAGGAAGCTATTGACTTCATTGTATTTCTTATCGTGTTTCTCTGTGTTTCTTAGTGTTTTCTATGTGTTTTTGTTCTCATGTGCTGCTCCTCTTTCCTCTTAGATTTTTTACTAGGCTTTCCTTTCCTATAGCCCTTTATCCGATTGGTTACGAATAAACTCCATAACTGCTCTATGGTTTCATCCTTTAAAAGCCATTACAACCATCTTTTCCACAGATAATGGCTGGATGACCAATCCAGTTGTTTTTGTGTTGGGATTGACGAGAATGGCCATAGTTTCCTTATATTTTTGTCTTGCGGCCGACCTTTGGCCTCTTGACCGAGGTTTTGTCGGTCCACTTCTTATCTTGTGGCCGACCTCTAACCTCGTGGCCGAGGTTCTATTGATCCGCTTCTTGTGTTGTGGTCGACCTTTGGCCTCCTAGCTGAGGTTCTTTCGGTATGCTTCTTATCTTGATTTAGGCAGGCAGTTTGCCTTTTACCCTGTCTCGACTCAGGCAGGGTTTACCCTCTGTCCTGTCTCGACTCATGCAAGGTTTTCTCTCTGTCCTGTCTCGACTCCAGTAGGGTATTTCCTCTTGGCCTATCTCGACTCAGGCATAATGCTTTCTGCCACTTTCGAAAGTTGCATAGGAAGTTCTTTGACCCTCTTCCTCTTTTTTTTTTTTGTTTACACTAATGCGTACCTTTTTGCAGGGATAAAACCAGGCCTTGATACCAGATGTGGAGTTCTCGTTGACTCTCCGGCAGATTCTATGCTTACGATCGACTCTACGATGTCCTCTGCTTTCAACTCAGGTATGTAGCAACAATGGATCTTCAAACATGTATGTGTGTTTTTGTATTTTCTAGGTTTCCTCTTAGTAGGTTTTGCCAAGAAGGAAAGCTATTGAATTCATTGTCTTTCTCAGTGTTTTTGTTCTCATGCACTACTCTCTATTTATAGAGCAGCGCCTGCTCTTCTTTCCTCTCAGATTTTCTACTGGGTTTTCCTTTCCTAGAGCTCCTTATCCGGTTGGTTACATATAAACTTCATAATCGCCCGATAGTTTCGGCCTTTGAAAGCCATTACAACCATCCTTTCCATAAATAATGGCTGGATGGCCAGTCCAGCCATTTCTATGCTGGAATTATCAAGAATATCCATAGTTTCCTTACATACACACTAGGCCATTTAGTTTAGGCTTCAAGACAAGAGAAAAAAAATTATTAGAATAAAAACCATTTCCTCCTTTTCATTTTCAACTTTTGAAGATCCAGATAGTTTATATATAATCAGCTGAAACCAAATGCATATGAAAATTATAGCAGTCAACGTGCTAGAATGCAGTTATGTCAAAAAATATTTGGAGACGAAACTACTTGGTTATGAGGATTCTTATCTATACAAAACGAGGAATACAAGCAACCATATAAGGTGCAACAATATAAGTGACATCAGTGCACCCTTTTATGATCTCGACCAGGAAAATGTCAAAACCAAAACCAAGCCAAGCCTTTAACATGGATTTTTAGTGCCAATGTCAATCTGCCTTGGGTCATAGGTACATCTAAATCGATAATAATGATAATAATGCTATGGTATTTATGGCTTCCTCTTAACACTTTTTAGGTCCTTACCATCGTCTTGCTGTGCTCCACATCTTACGTCTCAGATAGAAGTTCTCCAGATAGATAAAGTCCAATTTTTATGAACAAAGCTAATCCTGAACTTTGTCACAAGTAGCACATATACAATTTTCCCTTTACAAAATTCAGCGTAGTACAAACTTACTTTGGCCAAAAGGCACATAGAACGATATAAACTACGCAAAGTGAAAGTAACCGATACGGTGAAATCAAAGATATTTAATCTCAATTATCCGGCGAATGATTGAGATTTGTAAGAATATAATAAATATTGTAACATGCTAAAGCATATCAATCTCTCTCTCTCTCTCTCTCTATATATATATATAATATATATAACGAATGGTTGGGGAGTCGGTGAGTACTTGTTGACTCCCGGCTGTTGGATCGAGCAGGTCGGAACGTTTGTAAGGAAAACAAAATTGCTTTTCTTTTTTTACTTTTTTACACACATACGGACCACTAATTGGGCTCGATCCAACTAATGAACATACTTGCCCTTTCCCATCCTCACGTGGCGATTTGTAGCATATAGCTTGATGCTTAAGTGGTTCAGAGTGCTGACAATAAATTCGAAGGTAGTTTGAAAATTAGCGTTTTCTATCATCTAAGCTCGTTGCTATTTTTCTAAATGCGCGTGGTATTTTTCTAATATTCATGAATTATTCTTACGCGGAAAACAAGCTCAAGGCATTTGGGTTCAGACACGGACCAGTGAATAATTTGCACAACGCGGCTCAGTGAGTAACAAAGCCAGTTTACTGGAATGAAGCGAGATTAGGCTCAACTAGATCCTTACAGTAGCTGAATTGGTATTTGGGTTCGGACACGGACCAAGGTCCATCACAAGATCCATTCAGGTTGGAATCGCCGACCCTGTTTCAAACTGGTCATGTCTAGATTTTACTGTTGCATATGTTGGGTGATATATCGGCTAGGTTGCCTCGAGATCAATCAGGTCGTGTTGGTTGTGCCTGGTGGTTTCAAACAGTTGGTTATAGATTTCCAAGATTCAAGAACTGGAACTGAACCAAGATTGTCTTAGTTCAAAATTGTCGATTCTCGTTTTAGTTTTAGTTCTAAACCATTTGGAATGGGAAAAAACATTAAAATTGTTGAAATTAAGAAAAAAAATTGACGGCTTGGAACAACCAGTTCTGATTCCTGTCCAACTCTGGTTCCATGGAAGGTGGAACTGGAGGCAAACTGGGAGTCCTTGGTTTTGGGTCCGGTTAATTTGACCTGTTTCACTTCCAACCGGTTCCTGACCCGGTTTGGTTCTGGTAGGAATTGCCAAACCGGTTCCAAACCAGCCAAATCTAGGTTAATGATGTGCCAGAGTCTAGGCTGTGGTCACCTAATTCCCACACCATATATAAGCTTCAAACGGTGACTTTCAAGTCCAAATAAATGGATTTCATATTTGGATTGTAAACGATGGCTCACTTTACTGGTTGAGGATATGAAAGGTAGGGACTGATGGTGGACTATTGCACAACTTATTGATAATTGGATCTGGTTTCATGTTGCACTGAGATCCGAATCAACTCCCGTTGGCATGGATTTCCGGTTCTAGTACGTCTATTTAATGAGCAATCACTTAAAGCTAATCAATTTGAGGTCTGCATTTAACATTCTTCCACCTATATTCTTTTCAACTCCACACTTCAATCAAGAAATAGATCCGACTAACTTCTGCATTGGGAGCCAAATCCAACCTAAGGAGTTCCACCAAACTGCAGTTGGATCTGAGAGCACAAACTACGAGTGGTGTGTGGCCGTAACAAAATTGTTGATGGCAACAATCCCTTCAACGAAATTTTGTCAAATTGTTGAAGAATTCGAAGTCAATAGTGCTCCTGGGCCAGAAGGTTTCTTGGATGTTTCTATTAAACCAATTGGCATATTGTTGCAGGATGTCACAGGAGCAATGCACGGATTCGTTCAACGAGGATCACGCATTTTAATAAGGTTTAACTGCACTAACATTATCTTTGTAAGTTAAAATGCATGACTATGGTCACATTTAGCCTCACAATTGTGTTCCCGTGAAATCAGAAAAGAAGGGCCTTCTTTCCTCACTTCATGAGATGCAATTTTTCCTTAATTATAAAACAAATTTACAAAAGAAATATTATTGTACTAAACATGAGGATGAAATCGAAAAGCTGTTTCTCTCATGCTGGAAACGGTTAACTCAGGATGGAAAACATTAAAGGGAAAAGGAATATATATATATATATATATATATATATATATATATATATATATATATATATATATATATATATATATATATATATATATATATATGAGACAAATCTCTTGTATCTTTACTTACAAGAAAAGTATCCGATTATATAAATCTTCCTCAAAGCAAACCGTGCCGGGAGATTTATAGTCTCATGACATTCTCCTCAATTCCTCCATCTGCCAAAATTCAATCTGCGGTAGTTAATGGCGATTGAAGACCTATTTTGGATAACATGATTAGTGATAATCAACAATCATTTCTTGGGGGGGAGAAACAGTCAAGACGACATCCTCCTTGCACATGAATTGGTTCACTCCTTCAAAGCTAGCAAGAAGAAACCTTTGCTTATTAAGACCTATTAGTAAATTAAGGCCTATGATCATCGAGTAAGCTGGCAATTTTTAGAAAACTCATCGTCATTCTCCATTGTTATTTCATTGGGAGGAACTAATAATGGATTCGTTTCCATCCCTTGTCTGGCATTATTAATGGAGAGGCTTTAACTCAATTTAAGAGCGGACGATGACTTAGACAAGGAGATCTCCGGTCCCCTTATTTCTTCCTCAACATTATGGAGCTGCTCTTTGTCTTTGATTAGATTAGATAATCGATTATTTGGACAAGAAAATACTACATTAAACCAACAGTATACTAAATGGGGTCGGCTACATGTATTCTTTGTTTCTATAGAACCCGATAATATATCATGCTAACAATTAACTCAACATATACTGTATCATTCTTATTATTTCCTTTCAATATTTTTCTAGTCTTCTTTTTTCTCTTCTAATATTTTTATAATCTAGTTTCTCATATCTTTTTATCGGACCTTCCTTTGGTTGTCTTTCTATATGTCCAAAGAATACATGACACAATTTTTCCTCATTTTATCATCTATTGGTGTCACTCCTAATTTGTTTCTAACAACCTCATTACGTGTTACTGCATTATTCAAGCAAAATTATAGACCAAGCTCACATTTAACTACCTACTTCCGAGCAGCACAATTAATTTACAAGATCATCAGGTCCAACAAGTGCCAAGCTTTAGTAAGGAAAATATGGCAGTTGAAGAATGACTGATCTTTAGGGATGCTATATTTTTGAAAGACAAATTATCTATGCAATGTCTATATGCAACAAGAGAGTTGGTAATCCAAATTTTACATATCTAACACTCTTTGGTCTGAAGACGACACAACCTCAATTAATGGAGCCCCCGGAAGTAAGATTCGTGAGGATAAATATCATGGGGAACGATGTATTTGGCATATGATATTTCACCAACTACAGTCGGACACTCGAGCAATTTTAGATACTTCAAAACATTCAAGACACGATATGGTTAGTCCCATCAAAGCGGGGTTAGAGGGCCAATAGAACACAAATTCCTGCGAGTATCATGTCATCTATATTGCACTTGTGTTGTTTTCATATTTAAAGTGCAAGCAATAGATCCAATTGTGTCTATTTGGCGAAATTAGTTAAGTTGGGACTGAAGAAATCTTGAAAGGATCATCCTTCAGTCTTGTACCCAACCGTTGTATAAACTGCTCTTTTTGAGGGACATAACTAGTAAGAGCCTTCCTAACCCCGCCTACCTTTCAACAAAAGGAACCTACAACATAATATTTGTAAATAAATATCAGCAGGGCCGATACCTAGAATTGCTTTCTTATACAATTCCAATTGTATGGTTGAACCGAATGTGTCCTACATGTGATTCAGATTCCTGTTTTGTTTTTCACGTTTTTGGGTCTGAATTTAGACACACCAAATCCAATCTTACTTATCCAAGTGCATCTCTCGCCCTGTGTGTGACTCCGTGCGCATGTGTTTTAAGTAACCTTTTGAAAAAGGAAACAAATTTAACATATCTCACTTCTGGTGGAAAATATATCATTTTCACAATAGAGTTATTGACATGTGACATGGTCCTCCTTAACATCTTAATGGTGTGGTCTTAAAATGGAATCCAATTTGTAGTCGAATTTACAATAAGTACATACAAGAACTCTATTAATATTCCGGCTTTCAGTTGGTCTTGAGGAGAAACTGCTCTTGGAACGCCCTGCAAGAGAAAGCGAGATATGCACTTAGACGTCACCAAGATGACTCAATTATTGTAGTTTAATCAGGTTCATTCCCAAATTGATGATTACAATAACGAAATCCAATCTTCCGGTGCCGGAGGGCAATTGCCCGAAAATGCAATCATGGTGAAATTATCACAATATCCTATCAAGAAAATGACAGCACCTGTTTTCATGGAATTTTGTGGTACTTAGGAAAAATGAAAAGAGAGATGAAGAAGAAGGCAGTTTAGGAAAAATGAAATGACAGAGATGAACAAGAAGGCAGTTTGGACGTTCAAAGAGGAGGTTAGATGGAGCTCCAATGAGAAGGTACAAAAAAATTAGATGACAAGCACTTCCAAAGAAACAAATGGAATTAACAAAATGTGATCGTTTTCTCTATAGACAAATGCTAATTTGAAGCTAGATAAAGCACAATGGCGACGAAGAATTCATGTAGCCATCTCCATTTACCTTGAGAGAAGGCTTAGTTTTAGTTTTGGTATCTAAAAAGGTACTCGGATCCCGGCACGAAGATGCTCAAGTTCTCCAAACTTAATTGGTTGGTGAACACAGTGGGCAAATTAACCATAAAAGGATTAGGCAATTGACCTTATTTCTCATCAGAACTGGTTGTATATACACTAGCGAATCCCTTTCCTATGAATATCTCGGTCCACTTCCAGGCAAAGATGATGTGCTTGAATGGCTCTTCATACTCTCATATCCAGATGATACAAGAGGGTCACTGATCATTTCCTGTAGAGAATATCAAATTGCCAACAGCGAATAAAGATTCCAACATATACTAACTAATTCTTATACTGATGCAGATAGCACTCCAGTTTAAAAAGTATGTCAAGCTTCTGTTAAAAAGAGGTAAAAAATGTTGAAAGGAAACAGTAGAAGATGATGATGCTTTCCTACAGTTAAATGTAATATGACACAAGGGCAACTAACAATCTGTGCAGCAGCCTCGCTTGGTTAATGTCGCATCAAAGATATGATGTTATTGCACTCAGAGCATTAGGTCACCTGGCTAGAGGACTCTAGTTCACAAGTTAAGGTTGAGTTCGATACCGGGGGCATGCATACCTGGCTTCGGCCTCCCCATTGTAACCAAAAATGGTTACAAATTGGTGTAGGAGTTGAACCAAGTTATGTTGTGCCTTTCTCATCCAAATTGGAGTCATTATGAAGGATAAATACTGTATTGTACAACTATATATGAGATAAGCTATGAAAAATAACCAGAAACTGTCAATTTCTGTTTACCTGGCGAATCATAGTGATGCTATGGTTAGGAGAAGCAATAGGACTTGCACAGAACATATGAGGCGTCATGCTCCCTTCCGCAAGGGCTCTCAATCTTTGAAGCTCGGGTAAGACCACTGAACCAAGATCAGGTCTGTCTTTCCTCTTCAATTCTGCACAGCGGAGACATATTTTAGCAAATGCCAGTGTCTCTTCCACAGGCCAATCAGGAACTGTTGGATCCAGAAACTCTGCAAATGTCCCCTTGTTGATTGCCCGCTCGACATAATGAGTTAGACCCATTGGTGGTTTTGCTGTAATGATCTGTAGTAGCATTATTCCTAGTGAATATATGTCTGACTTTACACCAAGCATCCCAGTTTGCTGATATTCTGGATCAATATAGTAGAAGGTACCGGCAGTGGAAGTCATTCTATACTGAGTCACATCGTTAGCTACACTAGGTGGTACAAGTCTAGCCAGCCCAACATCACTGATCTTGCTAACAAAGTTCCTGTCAAGCAAGATATTTGCTGGCTTGAGATCTCTATGGACGAGAGGGTCCGGTTTGGTCTGGTGGAGGAACAGCAGAGCGGTTGCGATCTCTGCAGCAATTCTGAATCGAAGTTGCCATGAGAGAGGGGGAGTGTTTCCTCGCCTGAAGAGTCGATCCTCCAAGCTGCCCTTGCCCATGTACTCATACACTAAGCAGCCATATTCTGGGCATGCACCGAGAAGCAAAACCATGTTGGGATGTCTTATACAGCTCAATATTTCAACCTGTTGATTGTTTCGATTAATCATTATTGTGGTCTAATTCAATATTTTTACATTGGAAATGGATTCAAATTTCAACGATTGCAATATACACATTAATATATACATTAATATACATTAATGTGTTCCTTTACATCTTTGACAGTCATGCCTTTCCTTCACTTTTAGGGGCATCAGAGTACGATCGTTTAGAATTTTAAAAAGGTATTTAAAAAAATAAAAAACAACTATATTATATTCTTGTCTTTAAAAGTAATGAGTGGTGTCACTGGGGCTCATGAACAAGTTAATATACCTTATATATATTGGGTGAGTTAATATGCTTGTCATATTTGTTTTATATCTTAACTATTCGATCAAGGAGATTGGATAATTAAAATAAAAAAGTAAGAGAGTGAAAAATGCACATCGAGTTTCATCCGTCATCACTTTTTACTGCATCCCATGGCTCGAGCCATCCTCTGCTCTAAACCACCTTCTACTAAAATAGTGACTGCCAAACCTGAATTCCTCTCTCTCTCTCTCTCTCTCTATATATATATATATATATATATATATATATATCGGGTGAGATAGGAGGGACGGGAGAAGGGCCTTGCTGGGGTGTCTCGAGGATGCTGGAGAAAGGTGGCTGAGGGTGATTTTAATGGCCAAAGGTGGTTAGGTACTTATTACAGTTTTTCTCTCTCTAGCTCGTGCACACGTCTGACACTAAAGACTCGTATATATATATATATATATATATATATATATATATATATATATATATATATATATATATATATGAGTGACTGGATGCTGCCACCACTGACACTACGTAACACCAAGTCACGTGTGCCATACCTCTTGTTGGAATTGCATCTTGCCTTGAGCTGCATCAGGCCTAAGAACTTTGACGGCAACAGGTGTATGGTCAAGATAGCATTTGTAGACAGGGCCATATCCACCCTCACCGATTTTTCTCGTTTCTGAAAAGAACTCCGTAGCAGGTTCAATCTCTTCAATGGAGTAACGCCTATATCGAACGTTGGTAGATAATGCATCCAGAGCCTTCCTCTTTTCTTCTGCTTCTTTGAGAGCTTTATTCTCTGCATTTGCTCTCTTCTGTGCTTCAAACGCTGCTATCTTTTGAGCAGCCTCTGCTGCCTCCAGGGCTGCCCTGCACTTGGCCTTTTCCATCTCTGCAAGAGCTAAGGCTGCTTCCTCAGACAACCTCGCCTCCTCCATTCTGTGTTCTTCCTCCATCTTCCAATGATGAAGCTCCTGCGCCTATCCCATGCATGGCCACAGATATGTGCATGTAAGGACAAAACCTTATAATTTCATGCTTATAATCTTCGTAGAAAAAACTTTTAGTGGTGTATATCTTGCTGTAAAATAACTCCAGCTATGAAGACATTGAAGAGTGCTTGCCTTGGTATAGCTGTTGTGAAGCTCAGATTAAGGAAGGTCATGGTACCATAAAAAATAAAAGCGAGGTCAAATTAGGTAGCTGGCAACCACCATAAAAGTTTCTCTGATCCTTTTAGATGGGGTGCAATTTTTATAGCACTATACATGGGATATGATAACAACTCCAAAGTTAAATGAGTTGTTTGAGAGTGTTACTTATAAGATCATGATACACCCTCCATCTGATTTTACCTGGTAAACACAAATTTCAGTAAACTAAGAAATTGTTGCGACTGTTCAAAAAACAGGCTATCTTTCACAGATTTGATCTAGATAAAATGCAGTAGGGATATTTTGGACCTAGAATACAGTCAAAGATGTAAGAAATTGGAGAGCACACGGTAAAAGGAAGGGCATAAAATACCAAGAAAGTGCTGAGAGAAAATCATACAAGATCATCTAACTCCTTTGGATTTTAATTGTGAGCTAACACAAGACACATGACGTTTAAGAACCATCTAGTATTTCCGTTGATCTTGGAAAAAGGCTTACTTGGTTAAAATGATTAATAGAAGTCGCTTCTGTCAACAAACTAAAAGGGGAGAACAACTATCGTCTTCGTTCCCTTTGTGTTGTTCAACTAGAGAACTGATTCAGAGACTTGTACACACCTTCTTCTTTGAAGCCAGTGCTTCTTTGCATGCCTTACTGTACATATCCATTGTTTGCTTCAATTCAAGCTTAAGTCTCCGCATTTCAGCTTCAACACCGTCCTACAGATTGAAAACAACGTACAAGTTAATATTAAAGGAATGGGTTGATCATTCTCTGGATGCTGTTGCCACCTCTTGAGCTCAGATTGCATAATGGAGACTCACCGCAGAGAGAGATGACCAAGAAGTGCCACTGCCATGAGAAACGTAAGAATGCTCAGTGGAGTACTGGAGTGATTCAAAGCTGCTTCCGTTATTATCAGAGAATAAGGATTCTCCATCAACACTGTGGCCGTTTGATATCCTCGGAGTCCTTGACGCCATGAAGTCTCCATCAATGCTGTATTCATTTAATTGCATTGGAGTCTTTGCTGATTCATGTTGATTATATAGTGAAGGGATCAACCTATCTGGAGTGACACCAACAAAAGATATGTCGGATTCTGGAAATGTCATCTCCATGACAGACCGTGAAGCCAGGACATTCTCTAATCTAGTGAATGGAGACCTGATTGCACCAATAAAAGAAGTCAAATTCTTCTCAACATTTTAGCCAATGCAACCAGAAGATCAACCATCATCTTTACTTACTTGATTGTGTCCACATCATCAGTATCAGCTGCAAATTCAAGTCAACCAGGGTGAAAAGAGTGAAGAATCAAGCTTATTAAAAGCATAGTAACAGAACTACAGTGACCTGAAAACTGGAATGATTACCAACCGTTCGAGCTAGTAAGAGGTTTGGTCTGTATGTGCTCAAGCTTGTGAGATGGTTGTTGATTGATGGGTTGCCGTGGAATCAATGGTGCCGGTCGGGAGGCCGACCTAACAGAAGCAATCTTGCCTTTTGAAATGACATATACGGTGCAAAAATCAGGTGCACCTTTGGAAACAGTGCTCGAGACATCTGTGCTCTTGAATCTTCTGCAAAGTGGTTTGTAAATTGAAGTACATATCACACAAATTACATGAATAACAAATAAAAGCACATCAAGATGACAACAATGAATATGTCTAAATTTCATACAATTGATTGATTATAGATGAAATCACATCTAACATAATATATGTGGACGCATATAGAAGTGCATCATATGTATGGCATCTGTTGGAATCTACCAAATTTGGAGAGATAAGACTTTCATATTTAATGAATCTGAATGATTTCTAAACCGTAACTTGTTATCTTACCTAGTCTGCTTAGATAAATCTTGTAGATCTACATTTCTTTTCATATATGCCATATGAATATGTGACTTGAGAGCTTGAATTATGTGAGAATACCAAGGGATCTGAGTTCCCTTTTTGTGAAGTAGGCTTATGACTCAAGCACATGTATGATGAGTTTTCTCTTGATTTTTCCTTTATGTTTCTTTCATTTTATTCCATTAATTTGAATGTCAGAAACAGGTGAACATATTTTATACGAATAGTCACAAGTGATTTTGACATTTACTTTGTAGTAAACATGTTCTTCAAAAAGTGGCAGCGCATTCAATTACTTATAATAAAGCTTATCTAAAACATAAAATGACTATTTCACTTGGCGGACAAAAGATCACACTAAAAGGTCATGCCAAACAGCCCATTTAAAGGAAGAGAGTTAAAGTGGCACTTGAATTTGGGAAGACCATGGACAGATAGCTCATACAGATAGAGAGATTTTGGAAGAGACGGTTACCATTTGTCTAACAAAATCGTTCAGCTGTTTAACATCATTGAAGAACACAAATATGTTGGAGAAAGAAGAACACAGTGACGCTTATCTATCAGAAGAAGAAATATCTAAACAACGCCAACCAAGTAGCACTAAATTAATGAACTATGCTATAAAACTATAAAGAAGAGATGCTAAAAAGAATGATGAAGTATCGAATAGACCTTGCAAGCATTCTAAACTTTGGACTTAATATATTACTACATCCACTCATTTGTTAAGATTACCCATTGAAATCCTTCAGGAACAAGAAGAACAATGTTCATTGATTTAAACAATGGCTCTGACATGGTTTCAAGAGATCCTTTTTGAAGAATAAAAGAGTTACCTATATGCACATCAACATCATAAAGAATACATGACACAAGGAGATATGTTAAGACTTATAAGAGAAAAATTAATTCCTTCATGTTAATATTCGATTATAGCAAAGATGAAAATTTGGACATATTTTAGTCATGGATGAACTAACAACCATATAGGAAAGAAAATATTCATAATGAGGCTAATAGGAAAACGTTGGAAAGGATAAAATAGGAGGCAAACTTAAGCTTATATGGACATTGAGGCCACGAATTGAAGCTTTGATGACGTTAAATAATTACATGGTGAAGACCTGAAAATAGGTAAAGAAAAGCCTTCAAAGTATTGGAAGAAAACAGTTGAACATTATCTTGATAACTCAGAGTTAAATTCATATACGACACAAGTTCAAACCAGAAAACAACTAAGATTAATCCATGCAGCCGATCCCACCGATCACGGGAGAAAGCTTTCCCTTGTTTTAGTTGGAGTTGTGCGTGGCTGCTCAAAGTGTCAAGAGTGTCATGGAGATATTACCTGAAAAAACCATGTTTAGATACTGCACCCAGAACCAGAGTTTCAATTGCAGCATTAGTAACATACTCATTGATGGCCTTAGGTATATCAGTGTCCTCTAAAATTACATTCTGACATTGTACCTGAGTTCACAAAAAGAATGAAAGATACAGATTTAGCATGGCAGTAGCTGATGATCTCACAGGAAAAACAAGTCCTGCTGAAGCTGAAAACACAATTTCCTATCAAAAAATCCAAGCCTCTTTGTAACTGATTGAGTTTTGAACCACTAGGAAAGCATAATGAGCTTAAGAGATCCAAAAGCTGACCCATTATGTTTGACTACGTAGATAACACTACAGAATGGGATTCATGAACTAAAATATATGGCAGCACTAAGCGGTTTACAAGAGAGAGAGAGAGAGAGAGGTTTAATGTCAGATAAAGTCTGCATATCTGATTTAATCAGATAAACACTGTATTTGCCCCAATTAAAGACATGGTTCGGGCTATGTGAGGGCTTGATTCCTAACTTGCAGAAATATCTTATTTACAAAATGAAGTAGAAAGAAAGGGAATTCATACGTCTTTTCGCCTGCAGTAGCATCGGAATGGAAGGAGCAATTCCTTGATCTGGTTGTCTACCTGTTGCTTGAAGGCCATGGCTACCTCTTCACTCACCTCTATGTCCACATGAGTTCCCACTGCGTATGCAAATCAGCACATAAAACGATCAGCAAAGAGGCGGGATTGTTAGCTATTTCTCTACACGAGCGCACATGGAAATTCAAGCAATAGGGTAGAAGGGCGTTTAATATGCAGCAGCGATGCATGCTAGCTATGCTTTCCCATCATTCATCTCGCAATTTCTCGAGATAAGCACGGTGCATATACGTCACGATGCATGAGAGGTGCATCTTCTCACGCATAATGGCTGCAAGCATATTCTATTGTACCATTTATAAACCAGCGTACGTAAGTAAGCATCCGTGTGTGCGCACATACACTTCTATTACACACACACACACATATATATATATATATACAAAAACATAAAAAAAAACACTCTAATTATATTCATGACTTCCAAGTAATTCAATCTCTCTCTCTCTATATATAAATTGGATTCATGAGTTTAGGAAGTTACAAGATATTTTGTATAATACAAACCATCCTTATTAAAGTTCAGCCCCTAAAAGTAAAAAGTAGTCACATGTGTGACTGCGGCAAGAGTTTCCAAGATATATAGAGAGAGAGAAAGAAAGAGAAGCTGTAATATGAAAACTGGATACAAACCTAAATGTATATATAAGCTTTTCTTATATATATATATATATATATATATATATATATATATATATATATATATATATATATATATATGTGCATGTATCTCTCTTTCTCTCTCTCTCTCTATATATATATGTTTTGATGCAAGACCAATTGCATAAATATATATGCGCATGCGCATGTATCTCTCTCTCTCTCTCTATATATATATATATATATATGTTTTGATGGAAGACCAATTGCATAACGAGCATGGCTTTCGTAGCCTCACGGTCACTCATCTCAAGAGTCTTTAAGATGTGCTCGATGAAGATACTTGGAAGGCCTGACCATAATGCATCTATGATCTAAGAGAGTTGCCTCATACTGTTACACGTATGTACATAAAAATGCACACATAAGCAAACTACTTGTGCATGCAATAATCTTTGAGACGTTATAAGAAGTCAGTTTTTGTAGAATGTAAACAGTAAGAGAGACAAAGCATGTACATACATGGGGTTGGGATGGTGAGGATCTTCTGTTTAACGTGGATGAGGGAGAGGATTTGGCCTTTGTGAACCAGGTGCTCCACCGCCCATTTGAGCGCATATTGGCTGCTCTTGTCCTTGTCCACTGCTACTGCAACGCCACCACTGCCACTATCCCACTTCTTCTGATAATCTCGCTCTGGCATTGGGCACCACATCTCTCTCTCTCTCTCCCCTCCCTCTGTGTCTTGTCTCTTTCTCTCTGTTCTTAAAATAAGGTACGGAGTTTGTTAGGGTCTAAGAGTTAACCCCTTATCATTCTCTGTTTGGTCTTCTTCTTAATCCTGTTTTTCTCTTCTAAATCTTCTCAGTTTTCCATAATTAATGATGAACAGATATTCTTATGTTGAATTAATCCCTGGCTGACCGCAGTTAACGGGGAGAGAGAGAGAGACCGTTGTCTTGCGACCAAGAAACCATCTCTCCTACCACTTTGGGTAATGCTATTCAAGCACGTGTAAAACAAAGCAAACATACCTGGATACGATAGTGGATACGGTTCTAAATCGGATCACGTATTCTCAATAGTCCGCTACTCATGAACTGTCAAGTGGTAAGTTCCGAGCTAGCTGAAACACACGCACGAAAGCGATGTGAAACTTGCACCACCCGACACCAGATCGAACTTGAATGTTTTCGGGTGAGGTCAACTATGCATTATAGCTTCATGGATTCCACCATGAGCTATAAACTTTAAGTTGATTTTCGAAATTTAAGGTAGCTCAATGTAGATTTGTCACTGACTACACTGTGGAAGAACCGCACCATCAACCACCAACCATGTCCGCCATTGCATTAGCAGGGAGTCACTCGTCGTCTCCTCTCTTCCTCACCCTGTCCCCTCTCATGTAGTTGTGTGAACCTCCCCCACCATGGGGGAGGCGTGCAACCTACCTCTCACACGTAAAGCGTAGCTTATATCCTGCACCATGCAGATTAAATCCTTGAGATAGATTCGATCCACAAACCACTCTGAACGCGTTCGGTGACTTGGACGCCACTCATTCTTTAGATCCTAGGCCATAAGTAAAACGCAAGGAAAGGAGGAAGAAGACGAGGGCCCACTTTGATCATGAAATATTCTTTCTATTGTCCTGTTTTTTAAAATAGGCACATGAAAAATATCAAGCGGTGTTCGATTGGACCTGTTTTTTTGACACGAAAAAGAATCAACACAACCAAAACGGCAACCAGCAATGTGGAATTGCTGAAACTAACATACCGTAAAAACCAAGACATGGACAAAGACCGAAGGAGTCGGAGCACATGTGCTAATACCATGAAAAACAAGTTAATATTTCGGGTTGATCTGCTTGTGACACAAACATGAAATGACATAACAATGACACCAAACAGCCCCAATCCAAAGGGTTCCTTATGAAGAACTTAAATTGTTGGGGTTGGAGGCTTCTTAAGAGGTTGGTTTTTGGAGATTGGAGTTTCGAGTTTCGAGTTCTGTAAAAGGATAGTAATGGGCAAATATCTTTAAGGCGGGGGTTATACTAACCTTTACGCTTATTCGCGGGCATCAAAGTGTTAAATACAAAGGGTATTGATGAATTGCAATGAAGACTCGTTGACTCCCTTACAGTCGTGCAGCCAAGTGAATAGGATACAATAGGAGAATGCAAGGATAATCAGTGGAAGTCTCTTCCAATAGTTTATCCTCTTATTTATAGAACAAACAGACTACTAAAAAATCAGGATTTTTAGGCCTTCCACGAGTCTGAAGATATCCTTGATTTTCATACGAGTGATGTGGCTTATTTTCAACCACATATAGAAGTTTAGAAGTTAGTTTTGAAGGGATTTCGGCTCTTACCTTTTGGTCTTCTGGGTCGCCGGAGACTCAGTAAGCGCAGCGGATGTTGAAGATGTTGTGAGGTTTCCACACGAGGGTTTTCTCATACGACTGTGTTTTTCTATATCACTGTGAATCTTTATATCTGTGAATGTGTATTTCTCCTTGTAAATGGTTGCCTTTTTATAGGCACCCACTCCCCCGTCGTCTGGCTTTTTCCTCTCGTGGCTTCCCTCGTCTCGGAGTGATAACGGATGGCCGTTACCGGATTTTCTAGTAACGGCTATCCGTTACTTATCCGGCCTCTCCTCAGGTAACGATTGGATGGCCAGTCCAGTCGTTACCCGAGCCGAGAATGGCCATTTCATTGTAACATCTCCCACTTTACCATTCGAGCCAAGTGTATCGACATACTAGTTTTCCTCCCACTTTCCTGGGGTTTTCACTAGTTATGTCGATTCCTGATTACTATTGCAATCAGAACCTATTGTGTGGTTATTTCCCCACACAACAAATCACCCGTTGTATGGTATACAACAACATATCTCAAACCCATGTTTCTAACATGTTTTGAGAAGAGTTCTTTCGTTATGCCTTTGGTTAAGGGGTATGCCAACATGTCTTCTGTTGGCATGTATGAGATGGATATTTCCTTTCTCATAATCATATCATGAACATAGTGGTATTTTACCATTATATGCTTGCTTTTTGAGCAATCTGCTCCACTCTTAATAAGAGTAATTGGTGCATTGTTATCGCAATAGATAACCACCGACTCATTTGTTATTTCCAGCTTCAAATCACGTATGAAGCGACTTATCCAGACAGCACTTGTTGCAGCCATACAACAAGCAATATACTCAGCTTCCTGTGTATGGAACGCTACACAACCCTATTTCTTACATGCCCAAGAAACAACAACACCTCCAAATAAGAATATTTGTCCTGAGGTTGATTTGCTGTCATCTTTGCTCCCAGCAAAGTCAGCGTCTGAGTATCCTACCACTTCTAGTTCATTTGCTTGAAAGCATAGTTTCAAGTCCTTTGTTCATTTTAGATATCTTAGAATCCTTTTTACAACTATCCAATGCTGCCAACCTGGATTACCTTGATATCTACTGATAAGACCAACAACAAAGCTGATATCAGGTCTTGTACACAACATAACACACATTAAGCTGCTAACAGCTTGAGCATAAGAAACATTAGGCTTATCGTCTCCTTCACCGGGACAATCAGCCTTACTTAGTTTCACCCATTTTGCAACAGGTGTATCTGCAGACTTGCATTCACCCATTTTGAACTTCTTGAGGATATAATCTATCTATCTCTCTTGACTCAGGCATAAGAGTCTAGATCCTCTATCTCGAGAGATCTTTATACTCAGGATATAGGATGCTTCTCCCATATCTTTCATTTCGAACTTAGAGTTCAACCATGACTTGGTTTTGACAATCATTTCATTGTCATTTCCAGTCAACAATATGTCATCGACATACAAAGATAAGATGACAAAGTGACTCTCACTGTTCCAAACATAAACACAGTGATCAAGTTTGTTAGCCACAAATCCAAGTTCTATAATGGCATTTTGAAAAGTCAAATACCATTGACGAGGTGACTGGTTTAGGCCATATAGGGATTTTTTCAACCTATACACTTTATCTTCTTGGCCTTCAATCACAAATCCTTCGAGATGCTGAATGTATATCATTTCTTCTAAATCGCCATTTAGAAAGGCGATCTTTACATCTAACTGATGTAAATTTAAATCATAGTATGCAGATATTGCCACGATTATACGTATGGATGCAAATTTTGCAATTGAGGAATATGTCTCAACATAGTCTATCCCTTCCTTTTGCGAAAAACCCTTTGCAACCAACCTCACTTTAAACTTGTCAATTGTACCATTGACCTTATATTTCTTTTTTAGAACCCATTTACAACCTATAGTTTTTCTTCTTTTTGGCAAACCATAAGAGGGTACATGGATTATTTGTAAAACTTGTATCACTTATTATAATTTATGCTAAAATTATAATAAGATACAATAAGCACGTATATTATACCCTTTTTTTGTCACTATTCTCTTATGTTGATATTTTTTCATCTAGTTTTACAAATATTGTAAAACTTTGTCAAATAATTTTACAATATTTGACAAAAAATTGTTTGCTCAAACTTTTTGACTAACAATACCAACAACAACAACTAAGCCGTTTCCCATACTAGATGGGGTCCGCTACATGGATTATTTGTTTCCATAGAGCCCTATCATAATTTGTAAAATTCATGGTAAATAAGCTCGACAAAGTTTTACGTCGGCTGTTAGAAGCCTAACTTAACCCTTCTCCTTTATGAGGGCTCAATTTGAATAATAATTCTCTTTTCTAAAAATCTTTTTCAACATAGAGAACATTTATCTTCAAACAACAAATACAATATTTGACAAAAAATTGTTTGCTCAAACTTTTTGACTAACAATACAAACAACAATAACTAAGCATTTTCCCATACTAGACGAGGTCGGCTACATGGCTTCTTTGTTTCCACATAGCTCTATCATGTGCCATGTTAGCAGTTAACTCACAATAAGCAAGATCATTCTTTATTGTTTCTTTCCAACACTTTTGTGGTCGTCCTCTACCTCTTTTAATACTTTCAAAATCTAGTTTTTCATAACTTCTTACACGTTCTTCTTTTGATCTTCTTTCTATGTATTCAAACCACCTTAAACGATATTCTCTCATTTTATCCTCTATTGGTGCCATACATAATTTATTTCTAATAACCTCATTATGTATACAGTCTTTTCTTGTATGACCACTCATCCATCCCAACATCATGAATAAATTCTTACGTTATTATTCTAGTGTAATGCCATTCCCCAACAACCCTTGGTTGGTTCAAATTGTTTCATTAGTGCAGAATGCCCCATTACTTTTTCTCGATTAACACATTTTTAAAGAAAAAGAAGAAATGTAAGAAATCCCCCGATACTTCACACTTCTCGATACCGTACAAGAGGGGATAGTTTACAAAAGTACTTGGAGGCAAATCCACTTTGCTACCTTTTGGTGTCACAGTCGTTAGCTTAATGTAGTATTTAGAATTAAAATGAATTTGTAATAAAATAATTAATAAATAGAAACTATGCTATCCTGTTAATATTTTTAGGTTAAATGTCAAGTTACAAAAATAAATCCTTGTTTATTTCTAATTATTGACTGAAATATATTATCTTATCTAATATTTATTAATTAAGTAATTGATTGTTAATTTGGTTTTAATTTATATTATTATATAATATGATTTTTTTTCTTGTTTAATTATGAAATCAATTGTATTAGTTAATTAATATTATTCTGTTAAATGCTAATCTAAAACAATAATAATTTGTTAGAAAATGAATTGAATAATGCAAGATGTCAGACACGCGTGGTATGATGCTGATGACCTAAGTATGAATTACCTGAGCAGTTTAAATCATTCCCCTAATTGTTTAACATTGATGATCCCAAGTATGCAGCATTATTAAATTGGGCGTGCTCAATTCCATTCTTTTGCGTCACTTATGGGAACAATCTCTCTCTTGTGCGTGTTGTATGTGCATGTGTGTGGAACCTATACTGTAGCACTAGCATTATTTTTTATGGGCACTGGCAAGGATTTCTTTGTATTGGATACAAGTAGGGAACAATATTTTTATGCGGTAAGGAAATATAGTCTCTTGAAACATTTTTAAACAATAAAATACCATTAGCAAACACCTTAATGCATATAAGAAGCATAAAAATAAAAAATAAGACCAAGTTTTATAAGTGAATATATATATATTTGTTACAAAAGTAGGTCGAATCCTAACATATAAACACCACACATGTACGTTCTGAAAGTCGCACTCCCCACCAGCAGTAGAGTAAGCTAGCCAGGTGCGCTACCGGGTATCAAACCCACGAGCTTCCTTGTCAGTCGAGTACACTAGCCAGGTGAGCTATCGCTCTTAGTGCTAAAAGTGGAATTTTCTAATAACTGTAGGATGATTTGCTTACACCGCAAACACCATCTACCTTCTTTAGCATGTGCTATCTCCCACAACGTCGCAGGAAGATCTCTGTATCCATTTGAAGGATCCTGTAACTCATGATAATATACACTTTTCCAAATTTATAATGAAATATGTCGGGGGAAAAAAGGTTCCAAACGTTGAGAAAGAGAGATGGTGTTTACGTATTTAAAAAAAATCTCTGTTTACCCATCCTATATATATTATGTTATATATTATATTATACATGATATGTAATGCGCATGTTTCTCATAGACCAACACACACATGTGAGTGCCTCACAGAGAGAGAGAGAGAGAGAGAGAGAGAGAGAGAGAGAGAGACTTGAGTACTAATATGACACTAGATTGAGCTATTTGATGTCATGTATCTAACTGTGCCTAATGTGGGAAACATTTAATTGGGGTGGTCATTGAGTATAATGTAAATGTTTCTCATACACAGCCATAGAAGATAAACATACGTACCTATATGTGTGTGTGCGCGCGTGAGCGAGAGATGAAAAGGTTCAAATATGTTAAAAGGAAAGCGCATACTTTTGAAGTTAAATATTAATATGACACAAGAACGAGTTGTATGATGTCAAGGTATCCACCTAATGTGTGAAAGGCTGGTGGTCATTGGGGTACATTTCCCAATGAATCCAGGATATGCACTTCCCAGGGATCGAACTTGAGACTTTTTGCATGAAAGCTTTTTCAAGTCTACGAAGGAAAACGGTGTCTCCTTGTGCATCATTAGCATCGATAGGGAAAAACAATCTAAGAGACCTTTTTCTACACAATCCTCAAATAAGTCCTTTGGAACCGGTTCGGAGGTTTCAACGGAAACCAAAACCACTAAAACGGGTTCTAAAACTGGGGACCACCCAGATCGGTTCCAATCTCACCTTACATGGAACTAGAACCGGCTAGAGCAAAAACTATGAGTTTCATATTTTTTTACAATACAGACTTGACTTGATTGGATTCAACAGACTTACCAGAGTCAAAAGGCCAAACAACGGGTCAGGCCTATCTGACCCATACCCAGCCAACTCGAAACCATAAAAGCACCAGGAAAGATCGAAGAAAGTAGGCAGGAATCAGCTGAAACAATTAAAACAATTTCTTTTGGATCTGGTTCGGATCGTTCAACTGATTTAGGCCAATTCAGACAACATCGCTAGAATTTATTGCCACTATGATTCTGACCTAAACCGGATTCGTAGTGCCTAAGCCAACCCAAACTGGATGGGGCAGCCAATTGCCCTGTTTAATCTAGTTCAGATACATGTGTGTTTTAGACACAGAGATTGAATTATCAAAATTTCCACCATTTAACCACAATATTTTTCAATAATTTGAGTTTAATTTAGGATTATTTGATTTTAATGAAACATAATTTTACTTTTAATAATGTTATCTCTCTCACACACATGCACATGTGTGTGTGTTAGATAGACAGGTTGAATTATCAAAATTTAGACCACTTAACCATAAAAATTTTCGATCGTTTGAGTTTGATTTATGAATGATTTGATTTTAATTAAACATATGGTTACTTTAAAAATGTTATTGTGGTTGGAATTTGGGAACAAGGTGTCACGTACTGGGCCTATTATACATGGAGAAAAAAAGACCCAAGTACGCATTCAGGCAGGTAAGGATAGATTTGGGGCACATAAATGAGGTTCGTATGGAATTGGGAATAGGTATACCTAGAGATGTTCGGTTCCTGTTAGCCCAGAACCTAAAGCCGTACCGAACCAGTTTGGGGCCGGTTCAAATTAGGAAAATTTTGCACCACGCTTTGAAATCGGTAATTTTGCTAAAAAAATTTAATGTTCCAATTTTATAAAAGGTGAAACTGGAACTGAACGAGGTGGTCCCTGGTCCCTAACCCTGATCTGGATTCAGTCAGTTCTTGATCTGGTTCGATTCAGGTTGGAACCATTGGACGGTTAGGAACTAGGCATGTCTAGGTATACCCTTCTGCTATTCACCCATTACCATCTCTAATGCAATTTGAAGGTTGGCAGCAACAAGGGGTCAGGCCGACCCAACCCAACCCGGGTCACACATTAAGTGGGTCCGAATGTTCCGTGCATCCAAAATCTCCTCTCTCTTTTCACGAGCCTCGCAGATCTCGTTCTGTGGGGACAACTCTAATAATTATTCCTCTTTATCTAATAATAAAAGGCAAATTGCATCACCTTCTTGGCACTGGAACTTAATAATGCTGCAACCTCATGCGAATCCATTTACCTTTTTTTTCATCGGAATAGTTCAAATGAACCCTCTCTTTTATCCGCTTCCAGGTATGGTTCTCCCTTTTAATAGGGGCAAAACTGAAATCACAGTAAAACAAGTGTGTAGGTACTAAAAAGAGTGTGCGCGTATTAATTCTCACATCAAAATATACCTTTTGTTTTACTTCCCTTTTAAAGCATTTGGATTTCATGCATGAGGAAAAAATTCATATTTCCTCGTTAAGACAATATGGATGTTTGATTATATTTTGACGATATAGACTAGATATCAATTCCACCCATGTAAGGGATCACCCTTGCATGGCCCGTCCGAAGCTCCAATAAAGGAGGAGGGTTATGTTAGGCTTTCGATAGTGAAGGTAAAACTTTGTCGTTATACCATAGATTATACGAATTATGAGTATTGCTTTTTGCGTCCCCTCTTTGAAACGCACTTAAGAGCTCTAATGCAGTAAAAAGTAAGGAAAAATTTCTATATTTTTACCCGGATGTAGTGAATCAATTGTAGAGAGGGTTCCTACATCATGGACGGGTGTAAGTAAAGAAGTTAGTCTCACTACATTGTCGCTCAAATGTAGTAAACAAATTACACAGAGGGTCTCCGCATTTTCAGCATAGATAGATGTGGGGATAAGGAAGCTAGTAATAGATAACAATATTCGTATTGGTTCTTAAAATATTGGAACATTATCCGGTAAGCAAATGCTCGTGGTAGATACTATGATTTGGAGAAGGATTCATATCCTATGTTTACAAGAGACAAAATGGGTTGGAGAAAAAGTAAAGGACATTGAGGATAAAGGTTTTAAATTATGGTATTCAAGAAAGGAAAAGACTCGAAACAGAGTTAGTATTATTATAAATAAAAATTTAAAGGATAACATAGTAGACATACAATGATATGGTGACCCAATAATAACGTTGAAATTAGTGCTAGGAGTAGAGATTTTGGATATAGTTTGTACTTATGCACCCCAAGTAGGACTAAAAGATAGTATAAAGATGGCTTTTTAGGATGAGTTAAGTAAGATAATTCAAAGAATTCTACAAAGGGAGATGATTTGTTTTGGAGGAGAATTAAATGGACATGTCGGTAAAGAGGCATTAGAATATCCAGGCATTCAAGGAAACTATGGTTTTGACATATAAATGAGGAAAGTCAGAAAATTTTAAATTTTATTATGGCATTTGATCTGTTTATAGTCAATACAATCTTCAAAAAATGAGATAAACATTTAATTACTTATAAGAGTGGGTTATGACAAACACAAATTAATTATTTTGTTTATAGGAAAAAAGATAAATTATGTTGTAAAGATTGCAAAGTAATTTAAGGAGAAAACTTAACCACCCAATATTGACTTTTAATTATAGATTTATAAGTAAAAAAGTGAACAAAGAAGAAAAAAGTGCATCAAGTTGTTCAAACTAAATGGTGGACCTTAAAAATGAGAAAAAGATATATTTAAACATAAAGTCCTTCAAGGAGATGCTTGAAATTATGTTAGTACACCTTGTAATATGTGAAATATTAGAAAAGTGGCGAAAGATGTTTTAGGTGAATCTAAGGAAGGTGAATCTAAGGACGGTGTAAGATAAAATCAAGGCAAAGATGACATGTTACAAATTACATTTTACTAAGAGATTAGTGAAACTTTAGAGGCTTATAAAAAAGCAAAAAAAAGAAGTAAAAAAAGAACTTAATGAAGTAAAAGCTAAAATTTGGTAGGATTTATATAAAAGGTTAAATCAAAAGAAGGTGAAAGAGATATTTTAGCATAGTTAGGGCTAGAGATAAGAAAAATAAGGATCTTAATTTTGTTAGATGCATTAAAGACGAGGATGAGAAAATTTTAGTGACAAATTATGGTATAAAAAATAGATGAAAAGTTATTTTGATTAACTTTTTAATTAAAATAAAGATATTATTAGCTTAAGATAATTAGCCAATCAGAAAACTATATAAACCACAATTTCTACCGACATATTTAAAAGAATGAAGTCAAAGAGACTCTTAAACATATGAATGTTGGTAAATCTATAATACTAGACAATATTCCTATAGAAGTTTGAAAAATCCTAGGAGAGACAATAATCACTTGATTCATAAGTCTATTTAATGAAATATGGAGAAACCAAAAGATGCTCAAAGAATGAAGAAAAAGTATACTTGTACCTATATACAAGAACAAGAGAGACATTCAAAATTGTGCGAATTATCAAGATATCAAGTTAATGAGCCATACTATGAAATTATGGAAAAGAATTATTGAATATAGGTTAAGACAATTATTGAGTACAACGGAGAACCAATTTGGGTTCATCCTAGAGAGATCTACTATTAAAGCGATTCACCTTTTGAGACGTCCTATGAAACATTTTAGAGCAAAAAAGAAAGACCTTCACATGATATTTATAGATCTAAAAAAAGCTTATAATAGGGTATCAAGGGATGTTCTTTGGAGAATCTTGAACAAAAGAGGTATCTCATTGACATATATAAACCTTATAAGAGACATGTACGATAGTGCAAAAACATGTATGAGGACTCATGAAGGATAACAGACTTCTTGGAAGTTAATATTAGGTTACATCAAGGATCAACTTTAAGTCCATACTTATTTATAATGGTGATTGATAAGTTAACAAAACATATTCAAGATGAAATACCTTGGTGTATGTTATTTACAAATGACATTGTGTTAGTGGAGGAGTCTGAGGAAAAAGTTAATAGAAAATTGGAACTATGGAGAGAAACATTAGAAAGTAAAGACTTTCGACTTAGTAGAACAAAGACAGAATACATGAAATATAAGTTTGATAATTTCGTTACTTTAAAAGACACAAAAATTAAAATTGGCATACACTGCATCCCTCAAAAGGAAAGTTTTATATACCTAAGATCAAATTTTCATAGTGATAGAAGAATTGATGGAGATGTTATGCATAGAATTAATGCAAGTTGGTTAAAATGGAGAGAAGCATAAGGTATTCTTTGTGACAAAAAGATACTATTATGTTAAAAGGTAAATATTATAGAGTAGCAATTAGACCTACCTTGTTTTATGGTTATGAGTGTTGGGTAGTTAATCATCAACATATACAAAAGATGTTTGTAGCAAAAATGAAGATGTTGAGATGGATGAGTGGCCATACAAGAAAAGACTGTATTCATAATGAGGTTATTAGAAACAAATTGGAAGTGACACTAATAGAGGATAAAATGAAAGAATATCATTTAAAATGGTTTGAACATATAGAAAAAAGATCAAAAGAAGCGCTTGTAAGAAGGTATGAAAACTAGATTTTGAAAGTATTAAAAGAGGTAAAAGACGACCACAAAAGTGTTGGAAAGCTACAATAAAGAATAATCTAGTTTATGTTGAGTTAAATACTAACATGGCACATGATAAGGCTTTGTGAAAACAAAGAATCCATGTAGCTGACCTGTCTAATATGGAAAAAGGCTTAGTTGTTGTTATTGTATAAACTAGATATGGCTCATTTCAGTCCAATAAGAACTGCTAACTTAGAGCCTCACCGAAATGGAAAATTAGGAAAAAAAAAGGTTAATCTTTTTATGAAAAATAGAAACTTCATTCAAGAAAAAGAAGATACGAAAATTCTCTTTCAAGAAACATACAATTAAAAATAAAGATCTCCTGATAAAAGATTGAGGAAATTTTCTATTATAAAATGTTAATAAAAAAGAAACAAGAAAATTACGCACATGATAGTAATTATCAATCTTTGCAGGCCATATTGTAGATGATCACAATATGATTCACTTTGCTTATCAATCTTCAACACACAAACAACTTACTCATGATCCTAAAAAACCTCTTATAAACAAAATTGTTCAGTCATACACAATAGATCTTCTTGGGTAGAAAAAAGGAGGAGATTGTAGGGAGTCAATAGTAGGAAGCCGACTCACACCACAAAGTTGAACCAGGAGTTTTGTACTCTCTGGTTCCAAATTTGGTTTTCAAAGGTGAAAGGATAACTAAACTGCAGGTGTTGAAGAACCCGTTAGAACCAAACCAAACCGTGAGAATGGAGCCAAACTGGTGGTTTGATTTGGTTTTAGATGTCAAGTAGTTTGGTTCTAACAAGAAAAAATTGATGGTTCGGTTCACGGTTTCAGTCTTGTAACCAAACCGAACCAGTTTATACACTTATATATATGAAAAAATTGATTTATAAGTTTATATAAATTAATTTAATAACCTCATATACATATTAAATTGGGACCATGATCATGGAACTGAAACAGATGTTGGGGAGTTGAAGATTAGATCAACGAAGTGTTTAGCAAGTTTGACCTTGGGGTTTTATATGTTCGTGAATATAGTTGGTTCGTTGATAGTTTTGGTTTATTTTAAAGTGATCCCTAGTGCAAGAACAGTACTGGAAGGAAAGGGTCTTAACATAGTGACCTTCTCTGTCTTCGCCACGGTTTCTTCGTTTGTGAACTGTGGATTTATGCCTAACAATGAGAATATGGTAGCTTTTGTGGGTGACTCAGGCCTCTTATTGATGATCATGGCTCAAATTCTTGCGGGGAATACCCTCTTTCCTCCTTGCTTGACTCTTATTCTGTGGGCTTTTAGGAAACCGAGTCCATTAAAAGAGTTTGATTGCCTCTAGAAAGGAGGCTAAGAAGCAGGCTACACACATTTGTGAAGGGGATTTTGGTGCTTACCTTTTGGTCTTTTGGGTTGCCGGAGATTCAGTGAGCGCAACAGATGTTGATGTCGCGAGGTTTTCACATGAGGGTTTTCTCAGACGACTGTATTTCTCTGTTTTTCTGTGTATTCTGTATATCTGTGAATTTCTATCACCTTGTAAATGGCTACCTTTTTATAGGCACCCGCTCCCCCATCGTCTGACTTTCTCCTCTCGTGGCTTCCCTTGTCTGGGAGAGGTAATGGATGGCCGTTACCGGATTTTCCGGTAACGGTTGTCCGTTACTTATCCAGCCTCTCCTCAGGTAACGGTTGGATGGCCAGTCCAACCGTTACCTGAGCCGAGAATGACCATTTTATTGTAACATCTCCCACTTGGCCATTCGAGCCAAGTGTATCAACATACTGGTTTTCCTCCCACTTTCCCGGGGTTTTCACTAGTTATGTTGATTCCTGATTACTATTGCAATCAGAACCTATTGTGTGGTTATTTTCCTACACAACAAATTACCCATTGTATGGTTATTTACCTATACAACAACATATCTCAAACCCATGTTTCTAACATGTTTTGAGATGAGTTCTTTCGTTATGCCTTTAGTTAAGGGGTATGCCAACATGTCTTCTGTTGGCATGTATGAGATGGATATTTCCTTTCTCATAACCATATCATGAACATAGTGGTATTTTACCATTATATGCTTGCTTTTTGAGCAATCTACTCCACTCTTAATAAGAGTAATTGCTGCATTATTATCACAATAGATAACCACCGACTCATCTGTTATTTCCAACTTCAAATCACGTATGAAGCGACTTATCCAGACAACACTTGTTGTAGCCATATAACAAGCAATATACTCAGCTTCCTGTGTATGCAACGCTACACAACCTTTTTCTTACATGCCCAAGAAATAACACCACCTCCAAATAAGAATATTTGTCCTGAGGTTGATTTGTTGTCATCTTTGTTCCCAGTAAAGTCAGCGTTTGAGTATCCTACCACTTCTAGTTCATTTGCTTGAAAACATAGTTTCAAGTCCTTTGTTCCTTTCAGATATCTTAGAATCCTTTTTACAGCTATCCAATGCTGCCAACCTGGATTACCTTGATATCTACTGACAAGACCAACACCAAAGCTGATATCAGGTCTTATACACAACATAACATACATTAAGCTGCCAACAGCTTGAGCATAAGGAATATTAGGTTTATCGTCTCCTTCACCAGGACAATCAACTTTACTTAGTTTCACCCCTTTTGTAACAGGTGTATCTGCAGACTTGCATTCACCCATTTTGAACTTCTTGAGGATATAGTCTATATATCTCTCTTGACTCAGGCATAAGAGTCTAGATCCTCTATCTCGAGAGATCTTTATACCCAGGATATAGGATGCTTCTCCCATATCTTTCATTTCGAACTTAGAGTTCAACCATGACTTGGTTTTGACAATCATTTCATTGTCATTTCTAGTCAACAATATGTCATCGACATACAAAGATAAGATGACAAAGTAGCTCCCACTATTCCAAACATAAACAAAGTGATCAAGTTTGTTAGCCACAAACCCAAGTTCTATAATGGCATTTTGAAAAGTCAAATACCATTGGCGAGGTGACTGTTTTAGGCCATATAGGGATTTTTTTAACTTATACACTTTATCTCCTTGGCCTTCAATCACAAATCCTTCGGGTTGCTGCATGTATATGATTTCTTCTAAATCGCCATTTAGAAAGGCGATCTTTACATCTAACTGATATAAATTCAAATCATAGTATGCAAATATTGCTAGGATTATACATATGGATGCAAATTTCGCAATTGGGAAATATGTCTCAACATAGTCTATCCCTTCCTTTTGCGAAAAACCCTTTGCAACCAACCTCGCTTTAAACTTGTCAATTATACCATCGACCTTATATTTCTTTTTCAGAACCCATTTACAGCCTATAACTTTTCTTCCTTTTAGTAAATCAGCCAATTCCCAGACTTGGTTTTTCTCAATGGATTTAATTTCCTCATCCATGGCTTTCTCCTAGTTTGTTGCTTCTGATGAATTCATTGCTTGCTGGTAAGTCAAGTTATCAGTCAATTCATCTAAATATACCGAATTACACACTTTTTCTGAGAGATAAGTGTGATAATCCTTTAAATAGGATGGAGTGGCTCTTGGCCACTTATGTCCAATTAAGGTATCGATAGTTTCAGGAAGTTTTTTTATAGGCTCAAAAGATGATTGGTCAAAATCTACCAAATCATCAACATACTCTTCATTGTTTTCCAGGATGTCATTCTTAGAATCTTCTAAGAATTCAACATCTCTGCATTCAATGAGTCCTTGATCCTTATGATAGAATTGATATCCTTTTGAACCTTTTAGATATCCAATAAATATACACCTCAAGGACCTACTGTCTAGTTTATCTCTAGATTGTTCAAGGATCTTGACATGTGCGATTGATCCCTATCTCCTGAGATGACCTAGGTCGGGTTTTCTCCCAAACCACATCTCATATGGTATAGTGAACACAACTTTATATGGTACTCTGTTGAGCACGTAAACAGCTATACTTACCGCTTCTCCCAAAAGACCCTTGGTAGAGAGGCATCAATAATCATAGACTTTGTCATATTCAACAAGGTTCTATTGTATCTTTCAACTACACCATTTTGTTGAGGTGTTCTAGGCATTGTATTTTGTTTAGTAATACCAAAGTCTTTATAGAATTCTAAAAATTCTGCTGAGGTATACTCACCTCCTCTGTTTGATCTCAAGACTTTGATAGTATGCCCCAATTGATTTTCCACTTCTTGTTTATATTCTTTAAATGCTTCAAGTGCCTCCGATTTATGTACTAAAAGATATATATACATATATCTAGGGTAATCATCGATAAAGGTTATAAAGTAACCCTTTTCTCGATGTGTCTTTACTCTGAAAAGTCCACATAAATCTGTGTGAATAATCTCTAACAGGGTTGTTGCCCTTTTTGTTTCCTTGGGAAAGACTTTTCTTGTATGCAAGCTTCATATTTGTTGAAAGTTTTTTCCTCAAATCTTGGTAATAAGTCAAAGTTGGATAATTTCCTTAACTTTTCCAGACTTATATGCCCTAGGCGTTTATGCCACATATTCACATCAATAGAAAAGACACTTTCAATATAAATAGAAGATTGATAACTTTCATTATTGGATAACTTGAACAGTTCATGTTCTACATCAAATTCTCCTGAGAATAAGATTCTCCCATATTTTCCCACACTCACCTTGTTAGGTATAAACCTAACTTCAAAACCTTTCTTTACTAAGGTAGGGACCGAGACCAGATTGCGCCTTATAGATGACACAATTAACACATTGGTCAGTACAATTGGTTTGCCTTATACAAATATCTTAAAGGATCCAATACCCAAAACATCTGAAAAAGTATTGTTTCCCATGTACACACGATGTTCTCCGGGTTGATATTCCTTTAAATCAATTGCTCATTCCTTGGTTTTTGAGATGTGTCTTGTAGCTCCGGAGTCTATCCACCAACTTGTAATGGGGCGGTTCAAGTATAGGCATTCTGAAATTACACAGATTATGTCCTGCTTCTTCGATTGTCCACACTGTGGGTTGTTTCCTCCACCTTTCTCGTTGCGGCAGTTCCTCTTATAGTGCCCCATCTTTCTACAGTTGAAACACTTGATTCGGGAAGCGGTTTCCTGAGCTTGACCGCTTTTCTTGTTATTCTTGTCAAACTTTTTATTTGGTTTCTTTTTTTGGTTGAATTTGGAGCTAGATGCCAACTCATCCTAGACTACTAGCAGTTTTTCTCTTTTGTTTTTGAGAATATGTTCTTGCTTAATTGCTATCTTTAGGGGCAATTCCGAAAGGTTGATTTCAGGCCTTAACCTTAAGGTAGTGGTGACCATATTCCATGATGGAGGTAGACTGTTCAGTATAGTTGATATCTGCATTGGTTCGGGGATGACTGATTTTGCTATAGCTAAATCTCTAGCCATTATCAGCATATGATTCACATGTTCTACTACATTTTCTCCTTCTTTCATTCTAAAGGAGTTGTATTTTTATAGTAGCAACTACACATGCAACTTTGCAGTTGTATCATACTTAGCTGTTAACGAGTCAAACAGCTCTTTTGTAGTCTCAAATTCTTCAAAGACTCTAATCAGGTCATCCTCCATATAAGTTAACATTACAGTTCTTGCCATGGTATCGTCTTTTTGAAATGTTTTATACATTTCTAACTGTTATTGATTTGCGTCTGGTGGTGGAGGACGCACTGTTTCCTTTAACATATACTCTATACCTTCTAGTGTTAGAGATAACGGGATTCTTCTCTTCCATATCTGGAAGTTCAGACCGTTTAGTTTTTCTGTTTTTGCCAGTTCGGATATATATATCATAGAACTCATTTTTGTTTGGCAAAAATATTAAGCAAGTAGTCTTTTTCTTTTTAAAGGAAACAAAGAAAAACATAGAGCAAGAAACACGTTAACTTGATGCAGAATTGAAAAAACTAATAATTTTCCTAAGGGTTTTTCTGCCTCTAAACCCTTAAACGAATACCAAAGAATAAATATATAATTTTACTTATTTATCCCTTTTTGTATTTTTGTAAAATCATAAGGACAAACTCATAAAATCACTATTTGGTATTCTTATAAAATTTGCAACTGATCGGGGTTAAAATCATAATTTTAACTCTTAGGGCGAATCTGTAATTTTTCAAAAGGAACAGAGGGTAAACCTGTCTTTTGACTAAATGGCAGAAAAGATATTTTCCAAACCGGGTTGGATACTACCATAAATTAACAGCCCCCGGTATTGTTGTAATTTTAAAAAACGACCAAGGGGTAAACCTGTCCTTTTACCGTGGCAATTTTGTAATAATCAGAAAACGATGGGGGAAAGTTCTGTCTTTCTCTCTCAAAACTCAAGGCGGTTTTCTAAAACCATTGGCGGTTTCAGAAAACCGTTGGTGGTTTTAGGGAAACCGACGGCGGTTTTGAAAACCGCTGGTTTTCTCGCTGCGGTTTCTGAAAACCATATTTTTTTTAAATTTAATTTAATTTAATTTATATCGCTATAAAAGTGAAAAATAAAAAAAAAACTTTTACAAATCTAGATTCTTCTAGAGAGGGAGAGAGAGGGGTTCGGCCGATGGTCGACCGTCAGCGTCGGCTGTCAGGTTCTTCTTCTTCCAAGCACTCCAGCCGGCTGCTGGCCGTTCGTCGCTTGTTGTTTCTGTCTCGCCTTCGGGCTTTTTTCGGCTTGCCGTTGTTTTGCCTTTTTGGGGCTTTCCCCCGGCTTGCATCTGGTTTTGCCTTTGGGGCTTTCCGCCGGCTTGCCTCTGGTTTTGCCTTTGGGGCTTTCCGCCGGCTTGCCTCTGGCTTCCTTGTCCGACTACCGACCGCCGACTTCTCTCTCTTTTTAAATTTTTTTTTCTAACCCTCTTCTCTCTGTTTTTGTTTTCAGGGAACCAGGCCTTGATACCACTGAAGGAGATTTCGGTGCTTACCTTTTGGTCTTCTGGGTCGCAGGAGATTCAGTGAGCGCAACGAATGTTGATGTCGCGAGGTTTTCACACGAGGGTTTTCTCAGATGACTATATTTCTCTGTTTTTCTGTGTATTCTGTATATCTGTGAATCTCTATCATCTTGTAAATGACTGCCTTTTTATAGGCACCCGCTCCCTCGTCGTCTGGCTTTCTCCTCTCATAGCTTCGCTCATCTGGGAGAGGTAACGGATAGCCGTTACCAGATTTTCTAGTAACGACTGTTCGTTACTTATCAGCTAACGGTTGGATGACCAGTGTTGCCGTTACCCGAGACGAGAATGACCATTTCATTGTAACAATTTGTTCCCACGGAAGACGTACACGTACCTAACCTTGTCTAATATTGGGTTCACATTTTCGCAGTTCATCATGTTTGGACTGTTGCAGTGGGGATCAGCAGCAGGGATGAGTCTTTATCATATAGTGATGGCCGGAATCTTTCAATCTGTTAATGCACGGCATGCCGGCGAAATGGTTTTCGATCTCTCCTCCTTCTCACCGGCGCTGTCGGTGGTCAACATGGTCATTATGTGAGTTTCTTGATCCTAAATAGCTTCTTCCATTATGCATCAAATGTTCTTTATCTTGCTCCATGCATTAATTATTAGTGCTGCCAAAACCTGAAAAGTTAGATTACATTTGAATTACGCCTAAAATGTATGAGATATTCAGTTATTTTCTTTAAGACTTTCAGAGTTTCAATAAACTATTATTTTCATGAGACTATTAGCTTTGGAGGAAACTGAATTATATTTTTAAAAAAAGAAAAAAGGAGTTGCATTGTTTTGAATAATTCATCGAACCCTTTTCTTTTGTTTCATGTGACCTTGCACACTAATTATTTCTAGTTTAAATAATTGTTTGGATTTTAAATTTGAGGGGAAAACATTTTGGTAAGTCTTTCAGGTCTTCTCCTAATAAAAAAAAAATCTAGTTCAGATGAGTGGTCAGACTTGAACAACCTTGTTCCTATTCAACCAAAGTCAATTTTAGACCAATTTGTCGTGTTTGGATATGACTATGGATCAACTCGGTCCTGTGTTCCTACCCGGTCAGCTGGTAGCAAGTCGTATTGTCAAATGAGCCCTCTCTTTTATCCTCTTCCACATATGATTCTCCCTTTTAATAGGGGTAAAACCGGAATCACAGTAAAAAAAGTGTGTAGACACTAAAAAGAGTGTGTGCACGTATAATTCTGATATCAAAATATACCTTTTGTTTTACTTTCCTTTTAAATGATTAAGCATTTGGATTTCATGCATGAGGAAAAAATTCATATTTCCTCGTTGAGACAATATGGGTGTTTGATTATATTTAGACGATATAGACTAGATATCGCTCATTTCGGTCCAATCGGAACTGCTGACTTAGAGCCTCGCCGAAATGGAAAATTAGGAAGAAAAAGGTTAATTTTTTTTATGAAAAATAGAAACTTCATTCATGAAAAAGAAGATACGAAAACGCTCTTTCAAGCAACATACAATTAAAAAAAAAAGGATATCCTGATAAGAGATTCAGGAAATGTTCTATTACAAAATGTTAATAAAAAAGAAACAAGAAAATTACACACATGATAGTAATTATCAATCTTTGCACGCCATATTGTAGATGATCACAATTTGATTCACTCTGCTTGTCAATCTTCAACACACAAACAACTTATCTATGATCCTAAAACACCTCTTATAAACAAAATTGTTCAATCCTACACACTAGATCTTCTTGGGTAGAAAAAAGAAAGGAGGAGATTGTAGGGAGTCAATTAGTAGGAAGCCGACTCACACTACAAAGTTGAACTAGGAGTTCTGTACTCTCTGGTTCCAAAACTCGGTTTTCAAAGGTGAAAGGATAACTAAACTACTGGTGTTCAAGGACCCGTTAGGACCAAACCAAACTGTCAGAATGAATGGAAGAGCATTTTCATTCAAGGACCCGTTATATATACTACCCTTCGTTCCTGGCTTCCCCCATTCAATAGAAGGCCCATCTCTCTCTCTCTCTCTCTCTCTCTCTCTCTCTCTCTCTCTCTCTTTCTCTGTCTACCTCGAGCTACTCTACTTCATCTTCTTCTGGCTTTGTGGCCTTGGTTCTTCTTGACAGCCGAAAACCAGCTGGAGCTAACCATATCGCCAATCTGGACCTCTTCTTCATGTCGGTGTTTGCGACGACTGCGTCGATAACATGGAGGACTTCACCAATTATCAGTTCTGGGTCCTGACCTTCGTCATGTTTGTGGGGGGTGAGATCTTCTTTTCTGCTCTCACCTTGATCTTTAAATCTATCAACTTTGGTGGTGATCAGGAGTTCTCATCCGAAACCCGCACACGAGGATCTTTGACAAGGCAGACGATACCGAATCGGCAGTCCGGCCGAATCTTACTGTGATCAACAATCGGAATACTGATCATGGAACTGAAACAGATGTTGGGGAGTTGAAGATTAGATCAATCAAGTGTTTAGCATGTTTGGCCTTGGGGTTTTATAATGTCGTGAATATAGTTGGTTCGTTGACAGTTTTGGTTTATTTTAAAGGGTCATGACCTTCTCTGTCTTCGCCACGGTTTCTACGTTTGTGAACTGCGGATTTATGCCTAACAATGAGAATATGGTAGTCATGGCTCAAATTCTTGTGGGGGAATACCCTCTTTCCTCCTTGCTTGACTCTTATTCTTATTCTGTGTGTTTTTAGGAAACTGAGTCCATTAAAAGACTTTGATTACCTCTGGAAGAGAGGCCAAGAAGTTGTTGGACGATACTTTTCTGACGATTGTCAGATCCTTTTGGCATCGTCCATGAGAGTTATGTTTGTAGCGGATTTCCTCTAGGTAAGAAAAAACAAAATAAAACAAGAAGTTTCTTAGTTTTCTTGGTTTCTCACACTCGGATTTTCGAGGTTGGCTTTTATTTGATTTTTGTTTCGATATGTTCGTGTGCTTTTCTAAATTTATAGAGCTACACCTAACTCTTTCTCCCTAATTCAGGTTGAGCTTTTTGTTACGGAGCCCTTATGCAACTTTTAAATACTTATTTTGTAATAGTTTAGCTGTTACAAACTCGTAACAACCTTCATGGGAAATGGATAGATGATCGATCTAACCGTTTCTATAGGTGAAACGACCGAGAATGGTCAATTTCTCGACTTAATATCTCACTTTGTCATTCAAGCTAAGTAATCCGACATAGTGGTTTTCCTCCCACTTTTGTGGGTTTGCTTAGTTTTGTCATGAATGATGTTGTAATTATTACCCATTGTGTAGTTTCTTACTTACACAATAATTAAACATATCTCAAACCCATATTTGTAACACGCTTTGAGAAAAGATCCTCTGTTATACCTTTTGTCAAGGGGTCTGCCAACATATCTTCAGTTGGTATGTATGAGATGGATATTTCCTTTCTCATAACCATATCGTGAATATAGTGATATTTAACCATTATATATTTGCTTTTGGAGTTGTGAGCTCCACTCTTGATTAGAGTAGTTATTGCATTATTGTCACAATAAATGACAACTAGCTCGTTGCCTATGTCAAACTTTAAATCACATATGACAAGGCTTATGCAAACAACACTTATTGCATCCATACAACAAGCTACATACTCAGTTTCCTATGTATGCAACGCTACACAATGCTGTTTCTTACAATTCCAATAAACAACTCCACCTTTAAATAAAAATATTTGTCCTGCGGTCGATTTGCTGTCATATTTTGCTCCATCAAAGTTAGAAACCTTTTCACAACTATCCAGTGCTCCTACCCAAGATTACTTTCAAATCTACTCATAAGATTAACAGTAAAGTTAATATCATGTCTTGTACACAACATAACATACATTAAGCTACCCACAACTTGTGCATAAGGAACATTAGGCTTATCATCTCTTTCACCGGGACAATGAGCCTTATTCAATTTAACTCCTTTCACAACAGGTATAGATGCAGACTTGCATTTACCCATTTTAAACTTCTTGATAATATAATTTATATATCTTCTCCTAACTTAGGTATAGAAGTTTAGATTCTCTATCTCGAGAAATCTTGATACCTAGTATATAAGATGCTTCCCTCATATCCTTCATTTTAAATCTTGAGTTTAACCATGACTTGGTTTTAACAATCATTTCATTGTCATTCTCAATCAATAATATGTCATCTACATATAATGATAAGATGACAAAGTGGCTCCCACTGGTCAAATATATACACAGTGGTCAAGTTTATTAGCCACAAAACAAAATTTAATAATAACATTTTGAAAAGTCAAATACCATTGACGAGGTGATTGTTTTAGGTCACAAAGGAATTTTTTCAACCTATATACTTTATCTTCTTGGCCGTTAACTTTATATCCTTTGGATTGATGCATATATATGATTTCATCTAAATCTTTATTTAGAAAAGCAATTTTTACATCTAACTGATATAAATCCAAATCATAATATGCTAATATCATCAAGATTATTCTTATAGATACAAATTTCACAACAAGAGAATATGTATCAACATAATCTATCTCCTCTTTTTACGAGAATCTCTTTACAATCAACGTTGCATTAAACTTATCGATTGATCCATCGATCTTATATTTCCTTTTTAGGACTCATTTACAACCTATGATTTTTCTTCCTTTTAGCAAATCATCAAACTTCGAGACTTGGTTTTTTTTAATGGATTTAATTTTCTCATCCATAGCTTTGTTCCAATTTATTGATTCAGATGAGTCAATAGCTTGATGATATGTGAAGTTATCAATCAACTCATCTATATCCACTGAGTTACACAGTTTCTCTACCTGGTAAGTGTGATAATCCCTTAAGTAAGATGGTATGATTCTATGTATTTCATGTCCACTTAAGGTTTCAGTTTGTTTAGAAAGATCACCTATGGGTTCAAATGATTGATCTAGATCTACTAAATTTTCCGCATACTCATTAGTATTCTCAAGGATGTCATTCTTAGTATCCTCTAAGAATTTAATATCTTTGCTCTCTATTATTTCATGGTCCTTATAATAAAATCGATATCTTTTAAAGCCTTTAGGATATCCGATTAATATATATCTCAAGGACTTATTATGTAGCTTGTCTCTAAACTGATTAATGATCTTCACGTGAGCGATAGATTCCTACCTCTTGAGATGACTTAGGTTGGGTTTTCTTTCAAACCACATCTCATATGATATAGAAAATATAATTTTACATGGTACTCTATTGAGTATATATACAATTGTACTTACTGCTTCTCCCTCAAATATCCTTGGTAGAGAGGCATCTATTAATATTGACCTTGTCATATTTAGTAAGGTCCTGTTATATCTTTGAACTACACAATTTTGATAAGGTGTCTTGGGAATTATATTTTGCTTATTAATACTACATTCTTTATACAATTCTAAACATTTTATAGAGGTATACTCACTACCTCTATTTGATCTCAAGACTTTTATTATATGTCCTTGTTGATTCTCAACTTTCGTCTTATATTCTTTGAATGCTTTAAATGTCGTAGATTTATGTACTAAAAAATATATGTATATATCTCAAGTAATCATCGATAAAAGTTATGAAGTAAATATTTCCTCGATGTGATCTTACTCTAAAAGGTCCACATAAATCAGTGTGAATGATTTTAAACAAGGTTATTAGCCATGTTACTTCATTGAAAAATGTTTTTCTTATTATTTTTCCCTGTATACATGTTTCACACTTATTAAATGTGTTTTCTTAGAATCCTAACAATAAGTCAAATTGAGACTCCTGCTTATTTCGACAGCAACAAAAAATCTTTGTCGCATATGGGCTTTTCCTATTGTTTTATTGTTAACTATTGGATAACTTCTTAAACTTTTTCAGACTTATATGTCCTAGGCATTTATGCCACACATTCACATCAATATTAAAGGCAAAAATTCTCTGGAGAAAAACACTCTCTCATGATTTCTCACTATCACTTTGCTAGGAATAAACTTGACTTCAAAGTCCTTCTAACCAAGGCAAGAACTAAAACGAGATTATATCTTATAGTTGACACAATTAATACATCCGTCAAAACAACCAGTGTGCCTTGTATATAAATTCTAAAGAACCCAATTTTAAGAACATTTGAGAAAGTGTGATTTCTCATGTATACCCAATGTTCTCCTGACTTGTATTCCTTTAGATACATTGCCCCTTCCTTGCTTTTTGAGATGTGTCTCGTCGCTCCTAAGTCAATCTACCAGCTAGTCACAAGGCGATTTAGGTACAAACATTCAAATATTATGCAGATTATGTCATGATTCTCTAATTATCCATGTTGTTGGGTGTTTCCACCGTTCTTCTTTTTGCAACAATTCCTATTATAGTGTTTCATTTTTCCACAGTTAAAATACTTAACCCGAGAAACGGTTTTCTGTGTTTTCTTAAAAGATTAACTGCTCTTTTTATTATTTTGCCAAACTTCTTTTTTGGTTTATATCATTTCTGGTTGGCTTTGGAGTTGAACTCTATCTCGTCTTTAACTATTAACAATTTTTCCTTCTTACTTTTATTCATATGCTCCTATTCAATTACTAGCTTAAGGGGCAATTCAGAAAAACTTATCTCAGGCCCTAATCTAAGAGCAATAGCGACTATGTTCCATAAAGAGGGAAGACTATTCAGTATAGTGGATATCTGCATAGGTTCTGGATGACTGATTTGGGTACAACTAAGTCTCTTGCTATTACCAACATGTGGTTCACATGTTTCACTATATTATCTCCTTATTTTATTTTATAGGAGTTATATTTTTGTAACAACAATTGAACATATGACTTAAATGTGTACATATTTGGTTGTTATTGATTCAAACAACTCTTTTGCGGTCTCACATTCTTCGAAGACCATAATCAAGTCATCCTCCATATATATTAATATAATAGTCCTTACTATCAAGTCATCTTTAGGAATGTTTTGTACATTTTCTTTTATTGCTTAATAGTGTTAAGAGGTAGTGGACATACTGTTTCTTGTAGTACATACTCTACATCTTCTATTGTAAGTGTCAATGGGATTCTCCTTTATCATGTTTGGAAATTAAGATTGTTTAATTTTCTACTTTTGTCAATTCTGACACACATATTTTAGAGTTTATTTTTATATGTTTGGCAAAAATATCAATTAGACGATCTAATAAGAAAACATTCAATCAACAACATACAATAGATAGACAACTATTAAAACATAAAATACAGAATATCCATCTGTTGAATTGAAAATAACTCATGGTACGTAAAAGTATTTTCAAACATATTTTAAGTACTATTCTTGAGTTTTTGAGAACCAGACCAGAGACAAATCTATAATTTCCCTCTTTTTCCTGCAATTATAATTTTTTTTAAGTTTCAAGGGCAGACCAAGGAATTTACCCTTCCATTTGGTTTTGTAATTTTTCAAAAAGGTTCAGGGCTAAAATGTAAAGGTGACACCTAGTTTTTTAGTGAAATCCAAGACTAATCTAGAGCAAGATGGTAAATCTGCCCTACAATCTAAATCTATCAATATTCTAAAAGATAGGGGTAGTCATGTCTTTTAACATAGTGGCAAGACTCTAAATATACGCTCGTCCAGGAATAGGAGCGTAATTTAGTAGGTCAGTATTTCATAATTTTTATAAACAGTGAGAGAGCAAATTTGTCTTTCACCCATCCATGGATAAAATTGTCTTTTTAATAAAAATATCTTGAGATTTTGGTAATTTTACTCCTTGGAAGTTCCTAATTTTTAAAACCAACTAGGAGTAGAATTGACTTTTCAATCTGATTCCCGAGACAGTTTTCTAGAAACTATCAACGTTTTTCTAAAACTTAGGGGACTTTTAGAAAACCATCGATTTTCTGCCCATAGTTTTTGAAACCGCAGAGCGGTTTTCAGGAGATATAAAAGGGAAGAGAGAGAGGGAGAGAGCGGCTAGAGAGAGAGGGAGGCCACTGCCTCCCTTCGGCCTTTGCTTTCGGCCGACAACCACCAGCCGTTGGCTTCTCCCGTTCCTTCTTCTTTCGGCCCTTTGGTCTATGGCCAATACTGTCCAATCTGGCCTTCCATAGATCTTGACTGATCTTGATCGATTTTGGCCAATTCAGTCTTCTGGCCTTTGTCCGATTTTGGTCAATCTAGCCTTGTCTAGATATAAGCCATTCTAGCCATCTGGGCGATCCTTCTTTTGTCATCAGTCTTAGGCCACAATTTGTGGTTTACGACAGATGGTCTGTTATTTCCAGCATTACAATCACGAGAAGCGGCTAGATAGTCGATCTAATAATTTTCATGAGTGAAACCATAGAGAATGGTCAGTTTTTTGGTTTAACAGAAGCAGGCTACACACATTTGTTCCCATGGAAGACGTCTACGTACATAATGTTGTCTAATATTGGGTTCACAGTTTTGATGTTCATCATGTTTGGACTATTGTACTGGGGATCAGCAGCAGGGATGAGTCTTTATCTCACAAAGTGATCGTCGGAATCTTTCAATATGTTAATGCACGGCATGGCGGCAAAATGGCTTTCGATCTCTCCTTCTCGTCAGCACTGTTGGTGGTCTACATAGCTTCATGCATGTTAATTACTAGTGTTGACAAAACCTGAAGAGTGAGATTACATTTGAATTAGCACTAAAATGTATGAGATATTAAGTTATTTTCTTTAAGACTTTTAGAGTTTCAAAAAACTATATTCTTTTCACGAGACTGTTAGCTTTTGGAGGAAACTGAATTATACTTTTTTTAAAAAGGAGTTGGATTGTTTTGAATAATTCATCGGCTATACTTGTTTGTATGTAAAAATTCCTGGGTCAACTATTAAAGAAATAAGTGCTTTATGGACCTGAAATATAAATAGGTCTCCCAAAAGAATTTCAGGATCCACCAATACCCGTCCACCAAGTCTTTGTAAGTTTGTGACCCTTTTCTTCTATTTCATGTGAGCTTGCACGGTAATCTAGTTTAAATAATGCTTGGATTTTAAATTTGAGGGAAAACATTTTTATAAGTATTTCAGGTCTTCTCCAAATAAAAAGAAAAAGAAAAGATTTCTATTGTCACATCAGTGGTCCGACTTGAACAACCTTGTTGTTATTTAACCAAGGTCGATTTCAGACCAAGTTGTCGTGTTTGGGTATGACTACGAATCAACTTGGTCCTGTGTTCCTACCCGATCCATAGTTTTTTTCGTAGTGTAGATCTAAGTTTGTTTGTTTGTTTTGTTACAATGGGGAGGCCGAAGCAGATGTACGCCTTACTACCAAGATCACGAGCTTCAACTTGTGAGTTAACCTCTTAACCAGGTCAGCCCATTGCTCGTTACGCGGGTAGGTATGAATTATTATTGTTTGACGTCAAATCCACTTCAGTATGAAAATCTGGTTCGCACTATTATGTTCGGATCTAGTTTAAGATAATAGATCTCGTTGGATATATATATCCAACTGCAGTTACATACGATCATCTCGATTTTTTTTGTTTTGTTTATTTCCTCCCACTCGGGCCCATTAGAACCAACATCGACCCGATTAGCTTATATTTACTAGAACCCAAACTAAATCTTTATGCACCAACATACTTTTAAGGCATCAACCCCTCCAAACCTATGTTAGCTGTGTATAAAGAAAATATGGGTAGCCTCTAACTATTTCATACACACACGCACAAGCGTGCACACACACATATATAGCAAAATAGAATCCTATCTACTATGCTCACTGTTTCTTTTTAGTGATATGAGTAATAATATTGTTCATCATATTTTTAAAAATCTCTTAAAAAAATTTGGTTTTCCATGTATATATATACATATACATTTACATACACATATTTATATGTATATATATATATAGCATCTCTTCTTCAAGGTCCATAGAGATAAAGAGAGTATTTCCACTAGATATCTTAGTTTTGTATATTTAAATTAGCTTTTTATTAAACATAAAGTATCTACACATTACAAGAAGCAGAAAAGCTTATAGACGAGAGCATCTTGTAGCGTGTAATTTTCGAAGTTTTATGCGACGATCTTTTATAAACGTGCGATAGATAAAGAATTCGAAGAGGAACGTAGTGCTCCCTTTTGAGAAATATTTTCTCAAGTATTTCAAAAATGTGGTGCAGGTATCTTCCGCCGTACACATTCTCGTTGCCTTTAAAAATCGGTCGGCCGAGGAGTATTAAGAACGACGACAGTACCGACGGGAACGAGAAGAAAGGATTGATGGGAAAATAAACAACTATCTTTTGCTACCTCCAGCTGCATACGTCGTGGTGTTTGTGGTATTGCTATGTCTCACGGAACCGAGCCGCTTTCGTGAAGACCCTCTTAATCATAGCATTCGAAGTCGTAAGGTCTCTCTCTCTCTCTCTCTCTCTCTCTCTCTCTCTATATATATATATATATATATATATATATATATATATATATACCTGTGAGAGAGAGAGAGAGAGAGAAAGAGCGAGTTCTTGAGCACTAAGCAAGATCGAGTTATTGTCGATCCTATCTCAAATATATTAGCATTTTGGAATCTGAGAAAAGCAATAATTAGGTTGCATTGTTTCTTTCGAGTATTTCATACTCTTTCTTTCTCGTTTGAAGTATTCACTATCTATCTCACTTCTTAATAAAGTTGTACTTTGCCCCTCTATAAATACAGAAACGACCTCATAAATTGAACATATAATTCAACTACACGTAAAATAAAGGTCCATCGTGAAGAAATGATGAATTTAATTTTTCTCTTATGTCGAATATCAACATTATATGTCCTCAAAGTCTCGAGATTCTTTTTACTCAGAATGATCCACTATAAGTAGTGGGTGGTTTGATCTTGCAGTGCTTATGGCAATGTGGGGCTGACAATGGGTTATAGCTGCCAACGTCTACTCAAGCTCTCGAGCAGTCCCTGCAAGGACACTTCGGCGAGCTTGTCCGGAAGGTTAAGCTTGAAGGGCACTGATGGGCAATTGCAGCGGAGTTTATTCGAGTCCTTCAAGTCGATTGTAGCGTAAGCCCTTTGGTAGCATTACCCACCAAGAGTTTTCACACGGAAGATAGTTGTTTTATGTATCCTCTTCTGTGTATGTTTCGTTAAAGCCATTCTTGTTTATCTGAGAGAGATTTTTGTATCTTTTATAAAAAGCAAAATAGTTTTAGTTTTAGTTTATCTTCTCTAAAAACAACTCATAAAATCTAAGAAGACGACCCTTCTTCGTGTATTTCATAGTTATTATTGAGGCCGAAACTATTCACCAATAACTTACATCTCCTACTTGGTAGCTCAATCCAATTTATAATACACTCGTTTTACCATCCCATGTTTAGGGAATTTTTCAAATTGTATCATTTTCCAATTTTATGTAAATTGCAGCTCTTACATATTATATAGTTTTTCATAATCAATATGTTTTTATGCATAACAATCAATAAAATATATTTCTACACTACACTCAAACTCTAGGCATATCTCAAACCCAAGTGCATAACATGTTTAGTGAAAAGATCTGCTTAGATGTCTTAGTGAGGGGGTCAATCAACATATAATCAATTGGCATATAAGATATAGATATTTTATTTCTCTTAAGCATATCATAAATATATTGATATTTAATTATTATTTATTTACTTATAAAGTTGTCAACTCTTGTTCTCATAATAAATTACAACAAGCTCATTGGCTATATTCAGCTTCAAATCACATATGAAGGAGTTGATCCAAATGACACTCATTATAGCCATACTGCAAGCAACATACTTTGCTTCTTTTGTATGCAATGTTATACAATCTTGTTTCTTGAAAGCCTAAGAAACAACACCTTAAATATTTGATCAGACGTTGACTTATTGTCCCAATAAAGTTAGCATCTAAGTATCCTATCACTTTTAGTTCATCAACTTAAAAATAGAGTTTTAAATCTTTTGTTCCTTTAAGATATCTTAAAATCATTTTAACAGCTATCAAATGTTGTCAACTAGGATCACTTTGATATTTATTCATAATACTAACAACAAAGTTGATATTAGGTATTGTACACAATATCGTATAATTAAGCTACCCACAACTTGTGCATAAGGAACATTAGGTTTGTTTTGTCCCTCACCAAGACAGTCAACCTTACTCCGTTTAATCCATTTAGCAATGTGTGTAATTACAGACTTTCAATCACCCATTCTAAATTTCTTGAAGTTATAATCATATATTTCTCTTGACTTAAACTTAAAAGTTTAGAATCTCTATCACTAGAAATCTTTATACTAAGGATATAGGATGCATCTCCCATATCCTTCATTTCGAACTTTGAGTTTAACAATGACTTGTTTTGCAATCATCTTATTATCATTTTCAATCAACAATATAGATGATATAGTAGCTCACATTGTTCTAAACATATACGTAGTGGTAAAGTTTATTATCCACAAATTCAAGTTCTAAAATGATATTTTGAGAGGTCAAATACTATTCACGAGGTAATTATGTAACGCCATATAAGGATTTTTTCAACCTATATACTTTATCTTCATGGCCTTTAGCAATATATCCTTTTGGTTGCTGCATATAGATAATTTCATCTAAATCATCATTTAGAAAAGCGGTCTTTACAACTTGTTGATGTAAATCCAAATCATAATATGCTGAAATAATAAAAAATAATTTTAATGAATAAAAATTTTGCAACAGGAGAATATGTTTCAACATAATTTATCCCCTCCTTTTGTTAAAAACCCTTTGCAACCAACCTCAACTTAAAATTATTGATCGTTTCATCGATTTTGTATTTCTTTTTGATAAACCATTTACAACCTATGGCTTTCCTTCTTTTGGTAAATCTCCTAATTCCTAAACTTTGGTTTTCTCAATGGATTTAATTTTCTCATCAATGTTTTTTCCTAGTTTGTTGATTTAGATGAGTTAATAGCGTATTGATATGTCATGTTATTAATTAACTCATCTAAATCTACTAAATTACATACTTCATCATTAAGGTAAGTTTGATAATCCTTTAAGTATGACAGAGTGATTGTAGGTTTATTATGTTCACTTAAAGTTTTAATACGCTCAAAAAGATCATTTGGATCAGAATCCATGGGTTCGAATGATGATAGATCTAGATCCATTAGACTATTGACGCATTCATCATCATTTTAAAAGATGTCACTCTTAGTTTTTTCTAAAAATTTAACATCTTTACTTTTTATTAAACTGTGATCTTTATGATAAAACTGATATCCCTTATAACCTTTGGGATATCCAATAAAAATATATCTTAAGGATCTATTGTCTATCTTATCTCTAGACAGATCAAGAATCTTCACATGTGTTATAGAACTTCACCTCTTAGAATGACACGGATAAGGTTTTTTTCAAACCACATCTCATATGGTATAGAGAATACAATTTTGCATGATACTCTTTTTAATATATAAAAGGATATATTTACTGCTTCTCTCTAAAATATCATGAGAAAAGATGCATCAATTAACATGGACCTAGTCATATTCAACAAGATCATGTAATATCTCTCTGCTATATCATTTTGTTAAGGTATTCTGGGTATAATATTTTGTTTAAAAATACTAAATTCTTTATAGTATTCTAAGAATTCTATAGAGGTGTATTTACCACCTTGGTCAGACCTTAAGACTTTGATTGTCTGCCTTAATTGATTTTCATCTTCCTCTTTTTATTCTTTAAATATTTCAAATGCCTCTAATTTATGTGCGAACAAATATATATATATATATATATATATATATATATATATATATATATATACATATATCGAATAATCATTGATAAAGGTTATGAAATAAACCTTTCTACGATGAGATCTCACCCTAAATGGACCACATAAATTGGTATGAATAATTTTTAATAGGGTTGTTGCTCTAATTATTTATTTGAGAAATATTTTTTTGGTTATTTTCTCTTGTAGACAAGATTCACACTGATTAAAAGTTTTCGAAAAAATAAAAAATAAGTTAAATTTTGTTAATTTTCTCAACTTATTCAATCTTATATACTCGGATTTATTTTATACATTCACATCAATTACATAGCCACAATCAATATAAGAAAAAGAAGAACTTTTATTTTCATTCATATTTAACTTGAACAAACCATGCTCACCATCAAATAATCCTACAAAAGTTATCATATCATGTTTTCCCACAAAAACCTTGCTAGCGACAAACCTAACCTCAAACTCTTTCTTTACTAAGGCAGGAATAAACAAAAGATTGTGTCTAATAGAGGGCACAATCAATACATCATTAAGTGCAATTGGTGTGCCTTTTACAAAAAAAAGTATTATTTTCATATGAACTTGATGCTCCTCAGGTTTGTATTCCTTTAGATCCATCACTATTTCTTTGCTCTTTGAAATGTGTCAGATCTCTCTAGAGTCAATTAATCAACTAGTTATAGGGCAATCCATGTTGAGGCACTCAGAAATAACATAGATTATGTCTTGCTTGTCTGTTGAGTCATGATGCTGGGTGTTTCTATCATTTTTCCTTTTGTTGTTGTAGTCTTGTTTGTAGTGTCTCATTTTTCTACAATTGAAGCATTTTATCTGAGAAGTAGATTCCTACGATTTTTTGAAAAACTGATTGCCCTTCTTACCAACTTCTTATTTTGTTTTTTCTTATTATGGTTGTTCCTAAAGCTTGACCCTAAATTATCTTGAGCAACTAGCAAATTTTTTTTTTATATGCTCTTATTCAATCACTAGTTTAAATAGAAGTTCAGAAAAGATAAAATCAATGCTAAGGGTTGTGGTTATCATATTCCAAGAAGGGAAAAGACTATTTAGGATAGTGAATATCTATATTGATTCAAGAATGATTGATTTTGTTATAACTAAATCTCTATTCAATACCAAACAATTTTGGATAGTAATGTAATTTGCCTTTTTATCTCTAGTCATTACCAAACATGTAATTTACCTTTTTATATGTTTTGGTAGTTTAACAAGAAAACTATGGATAAAATAGTAAAATTATAATTCAACTATTTCTGTAAATCAACTAAACAATTTTGAGCAGTATTATAAATTTGTCTCGTGTTGTTTCTGTAAATTCTGTAAATATCCATGAACAAAAAAGTAATTTCATCAATTGGTATAACCGTGAATTTGAGAAATAATCAGGGATAAAATTATAAAATAATCTTTAAATTGGGCTATGTAATTTTCAAAATATATAGGGGCAATAATGTAAATTCATAGTAGTGGTAAACCATAATTTCAAGTAAATGCCAAAGGTTAGATATGTAAATTTAGACATAAACAAGTATTACAGACATTTCCATAATTTGTTCAATAGCATATTATAATATCATGAGACAATAGGGGCACAAATGCTTTTACCATGAAAATATTTGGATTAAACGATAATTTAATATTGGTTTTCGATTTTGAGAAACCAGGGATGCCAACTATTTCCACCCCTAGTTTCAATTAAAGACATAAAGAATGCTCTTTGGTTCTGATAGATACACCTAATCAAGAAGAGAAGAGGAGAGAGAATGGGTTTAGGGAAGAAGATAACGAGAGAGAGAGTGGGATAGAGAGATGGAAATTGAAGAGACGGGAAGAGCATGCATGACTCTTTGTCTGTTCCTAGCCATGACCCAGACCCTCACTTAAGCATGTTGTCTTTCTCTACTGGTAGCCTCAGGTTGCTTCAAAGGAGACAACTTCCAATCATAACTTTACCTCAAGTCACCTAATCAGAGGCTGTTTAGAGTAGATCTTCCATTACAAGGAGTATTTTATTTCTCGTTCTCTATTTTTTGTAGAAATATGTCAAAAACATAATTTTCTATGTCTCCTTTAAAAGGCATAGGTTGTAAAATTACATCAAGGAGACATTTTTGGCATCTTCTAGATACCTATTGTTCTCAACAAGATAAATTGTGTACCTTGATCAAACACAATCAAGAAACGAGAAGCTCTGATACTACCGATGGGCGATTGCAATGGTGTTGATGTGAGCCCTTCTTAAAGTCGATTGCAGTAGAAGCCCTTCAGTAGTAGCAACAGATAAAAGAAAAATGATTAGAAGGAAGAAGAAGATTGGCGAACGGTTACCCACAGAGGGTTTTTAAAGGAAAGATAGTTGTATATATTTTTTTCTATGTACGTATATAATGTATTTATACTTAACTTTTCTCTTCTCATGTTTTTTGTCCTATGTTTTTCATTAAAATCATTTCTTGTTTATCTATGAGAGATTTTCATGTCTTTTATAAAAAGCAAAATAATTTTTATTTTTCATCTTTATTTTTTGTAAAAGCAACTCATAAAATATGAAAAGAGTATCCTTCTTCCCACATTTCATGATTACTGTTATCGTGGCCGAAAGTAGCCACCAATAATTTACATGCACAAGAGAGAAAGGCTGAGTGACTATACTTTGATCCACTCTACGATTCTTGGCTAATTGCCCAGAGTGACTCGGATGTCGTCCATCCTTACAATCAATAACAAAAGAAAAGGAAGAGTTCTCAATTTTGTGTTATTGTGGGGGGTCTCGAATTTCGATGGTTTGTTCATCATTTCTACATTAACAACATATGCATATTGAAATAGGCAATTGAAAACCTTTTCAATGCGGCATTTGTAGATGAAGGGTTTGAGTCCCATGGGTGGCAATGGGGTTGGCACCAATGGAAATATCTATATCTGACCCAACCCAAACCTTCATTGGACAGGTAGAGAGGTTTGGGTTCTCTTTTTCTTCAACGGGTAACATGTCAGATATGGGATGAGAATCAGCCTGGCACGTTACTTGACCTGGCCAGGTTCTCCGACTCTCACAATGTTGGCGGCAAGCCTGGTCATGTGTTGTTTCTCTTTCTGTAGAGCTGAAAAATGATGGGTTTTATCAAAGATTTACTAATTGCTTCATGTTTTAATTATTACAATTTTTTCCAATTTCTATCTTCATTAAGAGAGACAAGGAAGAAAGTGGGGGCTCCTTTTGTTGTGAAAGAATATAGCCTACTGTCCCTTTAGTTGAGAAAGAATATAGCCTTGCTTCTTCTCCCACCAACAATGATGAAATCAAAACTAAGCAATTTTATTGGGTTTGATAACACTGAGAGTATTACAAAAATCCTCACTTTAAGATCATTTTTAAGAAATACTCTCTTATTATCCACACAAGACCAACTATAAAAATATAAATTCAAATTCAACAAATATCAAAAATGATGTTTCTTTAAGTCTATTTATTGGGTATGACAAATTTTTAATATCAATGAACCATTAGGAGATGAAAGGTGCAAACTTGAAGATAAGATGAGGTGGGTAAGCTAACATTGACCTAGACAATAGCGACTATGAAAGTGCGAAGACTAAGATAGTATCAAATTGACAACATGTGCAAAAGCAAGTAGTATCAAATAAGCAAAAAATGCTAAGGCAAATACGCTTGCTAAAGTGGTCAATACAAAATGAACAGAAGTAGATACACGTAGGAACGACTAAAGGTGCAAAAGAAATACAACATAAAAGAAGGGTGCAAGACGCATGAGTAGACAATGATGCATAAACATGCATAGAGATATAGATATGGGGTGTGAACATAGATGCATGAAAAAGCTGGAAGATGTATGAGACATATAAGTCTTTTTTATTTTTTGGATTTTAATTTTCCTATTTTTTTTTTTTAATTTTAAATAATAATGTACAATTAGTTCTTGCGCTTACTTGAAAGCAAAATAAAAAAAACTGCAACTAAAAATTTGGCAATAATAAGAACCACACCTAAAGCATTCATATCACTACAACTGCATCAAGAGAGTTGCTTAATCAGAGACTAGAACTAATCAACAACAACTAAGCCTTTTTCCCGTACTAGATGCGGTTGACTACATAGATTTTTTATTTCTATAGAGCTGAATCATGTATCATGGTAACAGTTAACTCAACATAAATTAGATCATTCTTTATTGATTTTCTTTTTCTTCTTTTAGCATTCTTACCATATAGTTTTTCGTACCATTTTACCATAGCTTCTTTTGATAATCTTTCTGAGGGAGAGACTATATCTAATCTTTGACTATATTTAGAAACATACTAAAGTTTGCTACTTGTAATCAAAATCCTGCCTAGTGGGGAAATGATACAAGCTCCCCAGTGTCTCCATTTGATTACCAAAGCTGACTTTGTGTGTTTACGTTATGGGCAGGGGAGCAAGGACAATGCTAATATCCACCTGGTTGATTCTATATTACTGCTTCTCTTGGCATTTCCATTTGATAATTAATTAATCTCCTTTGCATATAAGTCCTTGCAGACCCAATTTATAGCTTTAAGCAAATGTTAAACACTATTTTTAGTTTTCTTGGACAGATACTTGTTAAGCAAGGCTGTAAGACACACTATAATGAAACCATTTGATTTTTTTTATTTGCTATAAACAAAAATTTTCAAAAATAAATTTTAAATGAACATTTTGTTTAAAATTCTACAAAGCAACATAATGGTTTGCTAGGACGAACTGGCTAAGGGTCCTTTAGGTTGCTTGTGCACCTGGCTAGTAGACGCAAGCTTGGTTTGGTTAACTGCTATGTGCAACATGCTGGGAATCAAACAAAAAACGTGAAGATGCTAGAACAACAAACAACAACAACAACTAAGCCTTTTCCCATACTAGACGGGGTCGGCTACATGGATTTTTTGTTTCCACAGATCCCTATTGTGTGCCATGTTAGCAGTTAACTCACAATAAGCTAGATCATTCTTTATTGTTTCTTTCCAACACTTTTGTGGTCGTCCTCTAGCTCTTTTAATACTTTCCAAATTTAGTTTTTCATACTTTCTTTTGATCTTCTTTCTATATGTCCAAACCATCTTAAACGATATTCTCTCATTTTATCCTCTATTGGTGCTACTCCTAATTTGTTTCTAATAACCTCATTATATATACGGTCTTTTCTTGTATAACCACTCATCCATCTCAACATCTTCATTTCTGACATCTTTTATACATGTTGATGATTAACTGTCCAACACTCACAACCATAAAATATGGCAGGCCTAATTGCTGCTCTATAATATTTACCTTTTAACTTTAAGGGTATCCTCTTATCACAAAGAATACCTGATGCTCCTCTTCATTTTAACCAACCAGCATTAATTCTATGCGTAACATCTCCATCAATTCTTCCATCACTCTGAAACATTGACCCTAGGTATTTAAAACTTTCCTTTTGGGGGATGCAATGTGTGCCAATTTTAATTTCTATTTTCTCTGAGGTAACCAAATGATCAAACTTACATTCTATATATTCTGTCTTTGTCTCCATAGTTCCAATTTTCTATTAACTTTTTCCTTAGACTCCTCCACTAATACAATGCCATTTGCAAATAACTTACACCAAGGTACTTTATCTTGAATATATTTTGTTAACTCATCAATCACCATTATAAATAAGTATGGACTTAAAGTTGATCCTTGATGTAACCCAATATTAACTTCAAAGAAGTCTGTCATTCCTTCACGAGTCCTCACACATGTTTTTACACCATCATACATGTCTTTTATAAGGTTAATGTATGTCAATGGGATACCTTTTTTTTCCAAAGTTCTCCAAAGAACCTCCCTCAGTACTCTATCATAAACTTTTTCTAGATCAATAAATATTATGTGAAGGTCTTTCTTTTTTGCTCTAAAATGTTCCATAAGACGTCTCAAAAGGTGAATCACTTCAACAGTAGATCTGCTTGTTATGAATCCAAATTGATTCTCTGGTGTACTTAATACTTGTCTTAACCTACGTTCGATAATTCTTTCTCACAATTTCATAGTATGGCTCATTAACTTGATACCTTGATAATTCACACAATTTTGAATGTCTCCCTTGTTCTTATATATGGGTATAAGTATACTTGCTCTCCATTTCTCGGGCATCTTTTGGTTTTTTCATATTTCATTAAATAGTCTTCTGAGCTAAGTGATTCCTATTTCTCCTAATATTTTCCAAACTTCTATAGGAATATTATCTGGCCCTATCGATTTGCCACCCTTCATATGTTTAAGAGCCTCTTTGACTTCATTCTTTTGAATACGTCAGTAGAAGTTGTAGTTTATATACTTTTCTAATTTGGCTAACTCTCTTAAGCTAATACTAACATCTTTATTTTCATTAAAAAGCTTATAAAAATAGTTTTTTCATCTATTTCTTATATCATCATTTGCCACTAAATTTTTTTCATCCTCGTCCTTGATGCATCTAACATAATTAAGATCTTTAGTTTTCTTATCTCTAGCCCTAGCTATCTTAAAAATATCTCTTTCACCCTCTTTTTTGTTGAGTTTTTTATATAAATCCTCTCAAATTTTAGCTTTTGCTTCACTCACGGTCTTTTTCGCTTCCTTCTTTGCTTTCTTATAAGCCTCTAAAGTTTCACTAGTTTTCTTAGCATAATGTAATTTGTAACATGCCCTCTTTGCCTTTATTTTATTTTGCACTACTTCACTCCACCACCAAGCTTCTTTTTGTGCCGGTACACCTTCCTTAGATACACCTAATACATCTTTCGCCACTTTCCTAATATGTATAGTCATATTGTTCCACATATCACAGGGTGTACCAACATAATTCCAAACATCTCCTTGAAGGACTTTATGTTTAAATATATCTTCTTTCTCGCTTTTTAGGTTCCACCATTTAGTTCGAATAGCTCGATGCACTCTTTTCTTCTTTGTCCATTTTTTTATTTGTAAATTCACAACTAAAAGTCGAGGTTGGGTGGTTAAGCTTTCTCTTGGAATTACCTTGCAATCTTTACAACACGCTCTATCTTTTTTCCTACAAATAAAGTAATCGATTTGTGTTTGTGATAAGCCACTCTTATAAGTAATTAAATGTTCATCTCGTTTTTTGAAGATTGTATTGACTATAAAGAGATCAAATGTTATAGCAAAATTTAAAATATCCCTACCTTCCTCATTTATATCCCCAAAACCAAAGTTTCCATGAATACCTTGATATACTAATGCCTCCTTACCGACATGTCCATTTAAGTCTCCTCCTAAACAAATCATCTCCTTTTGTGGAATCTTTTGAATCACCTTATCTAACTCTTCTCAAAAAGCTGTCTTTATACTATCTTCTAGTCCTACTTGGGGTGCGTAAGCACAAATGATATTCACAACCTCTGCTCATGATTCGGTCACTATATCATTGTATGTCTACTATACTATCCTTTAAATTTTTATTTATGATAATACCAACTCCGTTTCGAGCTTTTTCTTTACCTTAGTACCATAATTTAAAACCTATATCCTCTATCTCCTTTGTTTTTTCTCCAACCCATTTTGTCTCTTGTAAACATAGAATATGATTCTTTCTTCGAATCATAGTATCTACCACCTCCATTAGCTTACCGGATAATGTTCAGATATTCCATGAACCAATACGAATCTTATTATCTAGGACTAGCTTCCTTACCCCCCGCATTCGTCCATAATAAAAATGCGGAGACCCTCTCTACAAATTATTCACTACATTCGGGCGGCAATGTAGCGAGACTAACTTCTTTACCCACACCCGTCCATGATGTGGGAACCCTCTCTGCAATTGATTCACTACATTTGGGCGAAAATGTAGTGGCCCTTACTTACTTATTACTGCATTCAGGCTCTGCAGCACATCGCTAGGCGGGGACGCCCCAAAAGTAATGCTCATAATTTTTATAATCCATGTTATAAAATACGACGAAGTTTTACGCTAGCTGTCGAAACATGAAGATGCCAGCAACAATAATTCACACACACACACACTAGTAATGGTAGACCCTTGAGCAAGAACGATATTAGGCACCATGACCTCCTTGAAGGTCAATCCTGTGGAAGACCCTTTCATGGTGAGGGTTTGCAGCCACCTCACGAGAAATCTGAAAAACCAACAACAACTACTAAGCTTTTTCCTATATTAGATGGGTTAGCTATATAGATTCTTTGTTTTTATAAAGCTCGATCATGTATCATACTAAGTTAATTCAAAATAAGTTAAATCATCTTTTATTATTTTATTCCACTACTTTTATTGTTTTCTTCTTTTTTTTAAACTTTTTTACTATATAATTTCTACCTTCTTACCGAAGCTTACTTTGGTTGTCTTTATAGGTGTCGAAGTCATCTTAAGCAATTTTTTCTCATCTTATTATCTATTAGTACTACTCTTAATTTATTTTTAATAACCTCATTAAATATACACACTTTTCTTGTATGACGACTGATCCACCTTTAAGAAAAAATGAAAACTATTAATTACTCCTGTCGTTCTTAAAGCTGTATGGATCACCTCACCTGAATTTCATCAACATAAACTTCACCTCAAGCCATAAAATTTTTTCTAGAGCCACTTAGTATAGGAAAAGATTTTTTAGTGGTAAAGGTAAAGGTTACGTAAGTCAAACCAACTAATCAAGGTCGACCTAAACTGAACCAGTTAAAGAGAATCTGTAGCGATCATCTGCTTCTTTGTTTGCTGCACTTTGCAGGTTGAATTATTAAACAGCTAAACATGCAGAGGTTAATGCTGTGATCCATCTCTCATTGCGTACGTCGATTGAATTAAATGCCTGCAAGTGGTTGAATTTTTTATTCTTTTCGTATGCTATTTGGTGTATTTAATTTGTTGGAGCTTTGAAATATGAATGCAAGCCCACAGTTTACATGATCCTGTCCCATAATCTTGATAGGGTGAGAGATTTTCCTGCAGGTCCTGTTCATTCAAACCATCCTTTTCTTATTTTCTTGTTTCTTAAAGCGTTCCTTTTCCCATCTAGTATGGGAAAAGGCTTTTGTTGTTGTAACGTTAGTACGCGTGCATGTTTCCATTAAACCCATACATGACGTACCCGATACGGGTATGCGTATCAGTAAGTGGGGTACGTACCGATACCATATACAACGTACCGGTATGTGTAGGTGTGTACCAGTACACGTACCCAATTTGGGTACGTCAAGTATCCGTATTAGGTACATATTGGATTCGGGTGGACCCATACCCGATCCAAAAAAAATTATAAATCAGTGAAGATGAAACCCTAGTCGATCTCTCTCTCTGCTCTACGTAGCCCATTCCCCTCTCTTTGTTCTACCTCGATCTCTCTCTGCTCTATCCAACCGTAGCTGACAACCATTCGTGAAGATCGAACAATCCCCTCTCTCTTTCTCTCTCTACCCTGATCACTGAACTTCATATGAAGATAAAGAATCTGATGTCCGAAAGACCGAAAGACTGGAAGCCATTGAATGCGACAATGTTGAAAAAGCTTACTATTTAATAGAAATCCAGCCTTCAAAACTTAGCAAAGGTATAAATGCTTGTGCAACTACTTTCTAGTATCTTCAAGTGTTCATGGTTGATGATGCACGGTGTGCAGGTATCCTCACCAACTCACATGATCTGGTTGAATTTGTCAATGTTGTAAAAGGCCCATGAAAGCTGCAACACGCACTGGGTTTCTCGGGTGACCTTTAGCCTATCTCTTTATTGTGATGATTGAGATTTTCTGGCTGTTGTCCCATTACATTTAGAAGTTGGTGGTTATCACGAACTCGAAGGGTTAGCATGCTGATTGGAAATTCAAACTTGTTTAGCATACGGTGATTCATGCTTGTATACGAGCAATGAGATACTTCTAATTAATTTTTCATGATTCAATCTCTAAAACTCTGATGCACAGTGTTGCGTTCAATATTTGGTTTAGAAACTTGTGTATTGCATGTATGGCATTCTTTTGTTTTGATCAGGTGAAGATGATGCTCTCGTTAACTAAGGGCTGGAACAACCCGGCATAAAAGGTCACAATATCTTCTAATTAATTTTGATATGCATTGCAACTTTCTCTATGCTGATCTTCATATGTAATGTTTTGTTGGAATGATATTGTGTTTTAAAGATATTGTGTTTATCACAAGGGTCCTGTATGTGGATTGTGGAATGATATTCATCTCGATTGGATGAATTCTATTCTCTGTGCTGATCTGAATATGTAAATATTCTGTTGGAATCACGAATTAATGATCCATGTACTATTGTACTTTCTCTGCAGGGATGCCCCATATTATCTATTTTCCTTTCTGCAATTTCTTTCGATGTCTATAGCTGTTTTAGTAACTGCACTAACTACAGTGACCAACTTTTTCATAAGATCTTTTATTAGTGTATCAAATCTACACCCAACACTTTTAGAGAGCACTCGGGTTTGTTCTTGCATACATTTAAGTAACAAACCCCAGTGCTCTCTATATGCAAGCATTTCGTTTCATTCTTGCTTTGAGACAAAAATCTGAATGCAAAGTTGCGTGGAGTATATTGAAGTTGCAGCAGCTCTAACAGCATATTCGCCATCCTTGGTATCATCTTTCGTGGATCTGAATGCGTAATGAATAGTTAGCTTAGCAAAATTAGATAGCCAACCAATTTCGAAAAATAGCACAAAGGTTGCTTCAACTTCCAATTCATACATGTGTGCAATACAAAAATCCTTATCCTGGATTATCTTGGATTAAGCAAAACGAGTGAAGAATGAAATAAAATGTGAGCAAAAACTGTGCATTGGAAACCAACCTAGTTATGACAACTATATGCAGTTATTACTAATATGGGCATTTCAGAGTGAAATTGGAGTTCTTCATTTCATCTCATAACCGAATGTTTTTCTTGTTGTTACTTATCTTTATCTCATAAGGTCAAAGTGAATTGAAAACTTCCTTCGGCAGCTGGCTCTTAGTGTATCTAATACGTGTATCTTATCGATAAAGAAAGAAGGAAGACAGCGACCTTATCTTTAAAACACTAGAATACTCTTTAAAATATAGAAGTAACAAAGATAAATGACATTCTCATAGTTAGAATAGAATTATTCACAAATACTATAATGCTCTTTAAAATAAAATATAGAATGCTCTATATAATTGTATATATATATATATATTTATTTATGTAAATTTATTTTTTTATTATGTTTTTTAATAATGACGTACTCATACCTTAGTTTTTTTAAAAATTGTGTACCAGTATCTAACTCGTATCCATCCAACATGGCTCATAAGGAATCTTTCCTTCACTTTCGATTCTTGCTTCCGTCTTCACAACCCGAGGGGGGAGAGAGGGATTTCATTCTGACAGGATAATATGTTGTCTCACACTGCATCTTGGCGGTCTCCGTTTGTGAGAAAATTGGTACGTTTTCGTACAGCGCCTGCTCAGTTGATTACTTTTCAATTTTCTTTCCGGCCGGCAAGCTGGCCTCCCGTGATACTTCTGATCAAGTAATTCCCTCGCTTTAGCACATTAAAAAACTTGTTGACATGGAACTTCGCGGAACTTATCGACTGAAAAAGTTTCATGACGTTACTTCTTCCCTGTCATCTTATTTGAAATACCGGGTTCCTGCATATGGGTTCCATGCTTGCATCATTCTGGAACCACAAACGCTGGTTCTATGGCAGGGCAAAAAGGAGTTAAGAGACATTAATTGCTGTTTGTGTCTCAGCCCACATGACGTGCACCCATGAAAATGGGCGCGACGCAACGGCCTGGGCCATGCGACCCTCGTGCCACTGTGCTCCCAAGGGGTCAGGCATTCAAACACATTCTTAAGGGCCTTCCGTTCCCGGAGGTGCTTTGGAGCTTCTTGCTTTCTACGACAATGAAATTCCACTGTTTGTTTTGTCTTGACTTGATATCAATCATAAGAAGTTGGATATTGATTTCATAATCTGAGGTCCTTTGCATATAAAAGTGAAATTCGTACATGGGTTATAATTTAATTTCTGTAGATATTTGGAGCATACACTTGAACAAATGTGTGATTTGAGTTATCGTTTATATTTTCCACCTTGAGATGATTTTTTTTTTACTCCCAAGGCTGTAAAGGATCACATGTGCACTACAATATGACGGTCCCCATTACGATTGAGCATGGTAGTCATTGAGTATAACCTAGTTTATATATATATATATATATATATATATATATATAGAGAGAGAGAGAGAGAGAGAGAGAGAGAGAGAAATTACTAGATGCTCACAATGTTTTGATGCTTAAAAGGATTCAAACATTTCAACCATTCTATCGATCGTGGTTGATATTTAAAATTATAAAAAATGTACTAATACTTTTTTCAAGTGCATTTATTGTCCTTGATTCTCTTAACTTTTTGACTTAATCTCATTGAGCATATGGTTGAGATTCTTTAAGTATTTTTAAGCACGGATGAATGTGCGTATGAATTAACTTCTCTCTTCTATATATATATATATATATATATATAACATAGTTACTATATACGTATATAGAGAGATTAGTTCATGTCAACACTCATCCGTACTTAAAAATCGTTTGATCGGTGGTTGATGCACCTAAAAAGGTACGTATCTTCTCACTTTTGAATTTTAAATTTTATCGGCTTATTTTAAAGATCCAACTGTTGAGATCTTAGAGCTTTCTTTAAACATCTAACCATATGAGAATATATTAATTTCTCTCTTTCTCTCTCTCTCTCTCTCTCTCTATATATATATATATATGTGGGGTTCTTTCGGTTAAACCATATCAGCAGAGATATATTTGACAGGATTATTTTATGTATGTCATTTATTTGGAAACATAGAAAGTTGAGTTGGATACGGCCAGAGCTGTGTGGAAGACTTGACCAGCAGTAAACATGCCCTTTTTTCAGCTGTAGAGAATAAAGTTTTGGGAGTTTCCCTGGCATCTTGCTTTAGACACAGATGAGGCTACTAGAAGATGCTGTCATGTGCGTGGCCTTAAAAGGGAATATTATTAATTACGTATTGGTAGTTGAGAAGGCACCAACTTGTTAGCTCTAATATATTTAAATAGTGGCATATGAAACAGTGACCAGATTAGTTGCTTGAACATCTAACTATCATTATTGAAAAAGAAATTTACTTTTGACTGCAGAAAACTTGTAAAATTTATAGGTCACCTTCTGAAATGCCAAACTTTTCATTGAACTGCAATTTTTCCACGGTATAGCGCCAATCACCACCTGCTGCTGGTTTTGGACTGCCTTTAATCTCCAAAGTAATAACTTCCCCGTTGTTGTATTTGCAAAAATCGAAAAGCTATGGAATGACAGTAGGGTGGTTCAAGGAACCGTTGGGACTGAACTGAACCAGACTGAAAGTTTGATTTGCTTCTATATGTCTAGTGGCTGGGTTTGATTCAGTTCTAACAAGAAAAAAATTGGTAGTTCAGTTCATAGTTCCAGTGTTGGAAACGAACCAAACCGTTACATATATGTATATAGATAGATGGATATAAAGTTTATATAAGTTTTATGAGTTTATATATATGAGTTTTATAACCTCATATACATATTAAATTGAGACCGTAGATCGAAATAATATGATAACATAATACTCGGTATTTAGCCAAACTCTAAAATAACTAGAACCATGGTTCAAAATCAAATCAAACCAAACCAGAACCATTGGTTTGGTTCGATTCGGTTGTGACCATGCCACTTATTGGTTTGGTTCTCTAAACACCAAGAACAGCAAATAGCAGTTTGGTTCGAGGTTGAACACCCCTAAATGACAGGGCTTGTAAATAAATGGAGCTTATCACAGTTCGGCTTGGTTTGGCTCCTCTGTCTGTTCGACTCTTGATGAGCTCTTTTCAGTTAGGTTTGAGATCCAAAAGAACCAAAGGCGAGAGGCCCATTATTGTAGATGAGCTGATCTTGTACATTTTGGCTAGGCATGTAGTAGTTCGTTTGGCTAATTAGTATACAGAACTTTTATGTAAGTAGGTATGTGCTAGAAAAGGTTGCTTTGCTCATTTTTGACTCTTCATGATCTCATTTGTGTTAATTTGAGAGCTAAACGAACCAACGGCTAACTAATCTATACGAGTTGAACATGAACAATACATTTAACATATTTCTAATCAACAAACTTGGTTTTCTACACGAAAAGTGCATGTGAAAAATTGTATATTTCACTTTAATTAGCAGTTCATGTTCAGTTCTCATAGATGAATTCATGCTCGATTCATGTTAGTGTTTATCCCGGCTCGAAAGATCTAACCAGCTGAACGTAAGGAAGATCTTGAGTTGACGAGCAAGCCATGAATAGCTTCTGTTTGGTTCATTCAGCTCCTTACCAGCCCCAATAACGTTCCTGATTTTAATAAAGAAAGAATTCGAATCTGCTCAAGCGTTCTATTTGCAGTACCTTTAAATTTGGTGCATTGAACAAACTAATACGCATTTGAGGTGGTCACATTAATTCGACATAACTTAGTTTGTTAAATGAAAACCTTCACTAAATATTAATTTAATAAATAGAATGATGTTGAAACTTGAGTGAAGATCTTAATTTATAGAAGCCTAAATAAATGCAAGTCAGATTTCTGCCTTGGTGCTCGATATTTGTGGGACATGAATGAACATTTTATCTTCATATTTCGCTGAAGGTTCACATGTTTATTTATGGTCATGCGATTGTTAATTAATATTAGGCATCAGGCTTTCATAATATTTAAATAACCGAATCCTAACTTCCATTAACCACTAGCCTAGTGTGGCCCTTTTAGCTTTTCTTTTCTTTTCTTTTTTCTTTTTGGTTACAAGAGGAGGCCGAAGCCTAACAGACACGCACCCATGCATGCACTCCATGGGAGTCGAATTCCCCACCAGCAGCAACGGTGCCAAAGTGCCCTGCCGTTGAGCTAATGCTCTGGGTGCCCTTCTAGCTTATTTTCAACTCAGCCAAACCACCTTCCTAAGGGCTGAACTGAACTCCGTTGAACCCCCACTCTATGGACCATGTTGGGCATAGGTTTATGTTAAAGATAGCATTCATGAACAAAGAACAATAGCTCACCTGGCTAAGGGTTGGGATTGCAAGCGCAAGGTCATGAGTTCAATACCCAGGGTGTGCTTCTTGCTTTGTCCTCCCCATTGTACCAAGAAAGAAGATCTCACTGGCTAAGAGGTTGACTCACAAGCATAAGGTCACGAGTTCGATAACTGGGGCATGAGTTTCACTTTGGCCTTCCCATTGTACCAACAAAAAAGAAGATAGCACTGATGAGAACCAAACTCCTGCTTCGAATGTGGATCAATACGTCACTGGTAATTCCCTATATTAGCATCTTATATGCATCATCGAAAAGGCATGCTTGTATTGCAATACATTTATTTGGCATCCAAATCCAACCTACGTTAAACCTAGGGAGTGTAATCGAACCAAGCTCCTCTGCTACTACGTGATCGAGCCGAGTTGAGCTCAGGTATGGGCAAGCTCAACTTGGCTCATTTAACGAAATACTCAGCTCTTAGTCAATCTCGACCGAGCTTCAATCATCAAGCTTGGCTTCGAAAGGAGTGAAGCTCAACTCATTAAGCTTGTAATTCTTCGAACTTGAGCTAAACAAGAATTAATACTGCCATAATCATGTCAAACTCTAATGGCATAGAAAGTTAAGAATTGAATAAAGCCAGTGTTGCTGGGTGCATGCTTGATGCGCAGAGAGAGTCCAGCTCCCATGGGCAGCCTACTCCTGATCAAACACACAAGACAATTAGACTCATCCCAATGTAGGCCTTATTCTTGGTCTTCCATATGAGGTTGCTTGAATCCTTGAGAAGTGGTTTTTTCATGTTATAAGCAAATAACAAAACTATGAACAACAAGCACATACCTTTTTATTAATACAAATTCATTGCAATGTTTTCAGTGCATATATATTCTCAAATTCCAACCAAACAATCTAATAACGATATCATAGCGTTGCTCTTAACATTGCATCACTTTCTCACCTGGCATTGTAAAGAACATTGACAGAAAAATGCCAAGGTTGCACCCAAATCGTTAGCTCAACGGCAAGACCCTCTAATGCAGTTGCTTCTAGTGGGGAGTTCAACTCCCAGAGGGTGCATGTGTGTGTGTGTTAGGCTTCGGCCTCCTCTTATAACCAAAAAAGAAAAAGAAAAGACCAAGGTTCGAGCCCTTGGTGCATCAAGTTGAGGTGGTTTACCTCGAAGAGGCTTCCTCTGCAGAGAAAATACTTCAGGAGTGTACATGATCTCTTAAAGAAGTGACTGCAATATCACCAGACCTAACTCTTTGAAGGTCAAGGGACCGCTGCAATTGCCATTCCAATATAGTGCTTCATATTAAGTTCTTGGCAGTGAAAAATATAGCATACAACTACTGATGGTAATCCACCGACCATTTAATATTTTTATGCAAATCGCTTATATATTACCACCCCACTTGCATACAGAATCACAACACGATGATACACTTCCCAATAAATAAATAACTAAATATAGAATTACTAAACAAAATAAATAAATAAATATAGCATTAAAATATTACAAATCCAGTAGGAAATTTCCTCTCTAAATACTGATAGGTTGCCCTTATTGTCACACAGCAGACCCTAATCTCTATCTTGTTTCAGATGGATACCAAGAAGCCCAACAAAATCAAGGAGATTGTTCGTCTGCAACAACTAGTTAAGAGATGGAGAAAGCTCGCATGCTCACCGAAAAGCAGCGGCAAGAAAGGCTTAAACTTCTTGAAGAGGACCCTTTCTTTCTCTGATTCATCAAAGCCAGGAGATGTGCCTAAAGGACACGTTGCTGTGTCTGTGGGGAAAGAGATGAAGAGGTTCATCATCCCGACAGACTACCTTCACCACTACCCACTCGTCGACGTGCTCAAGGAGGCCGAAGAAGAGTTTGGCTTCCAAAATGAGGGTGTTCTGAGGATACCTTGTGATGCTGATGCTTTTGAGAAGATACTGAGGGCGGTAAATGAAGTTGAAGGTGATGGCTTCTTTGTAAATGATGATACTGGCTGTAAAGTTGAGGATCAAGTAGGGATGTCTTGTGGGTCTCAGGCAGCTGATGGTATTAATGGCTTGGCCTGCTCTCACTCCCATCACAAACCAATTTGTAGATGAAATTGTGGTGACGATGATGATCCTGATTTCATGGTCCATATTAGTCGTGGCCAGCCAATACAATGTAGATGAAAAATGCTGGCGATCGGCAGGAAGATTAATAGTCGGTAGTCGTGCGGTCATATGGTTCAAAGGTTGTTTTCTATCAACAATGTTTTTAGATTGTCTTTATGCTAGTTTTGTTACCATATTTTACCCATATGGGTTACGGTGCGGACCTCTTTCTCTCTCTCTCTGTATATGTATATGTATATATGTGTCTGTGTGTTTGGAGAAGGACTCTGGCTGCAAGACAAGCTGCTGGGGGATGCACCGGCCCTCATGGGCGCGCATGACCTTGTGTGCAAGCGGCTGCGAAGCGTAGACTCTAGTTAGAAGTCCGAGCCATCAAGGTTTATGTGGATTATCGAACCTGCCGAAAAGGAAATCTTGCTGTCCAAATCCCTTGTATGTAAAAGAAAAGGAATCTGGAAGGAGCCATAATTATTAGTGGTTATTGTTAATAAATTAAATACTGGATATATTGTATGTTCTTGTTATACATCCTTTGGAGTGTGTTTGGTTCGTGTGCTAGAATCCTCATCCTAAAACTTCAGGATTAGACTATATGAGTTTGTAATCATGGTTTGTAACGTCGAGGAGTGCCCATTCTCCGCATGTACAATCACGAAAACGGTAGACTTACCATCTTGCCATTTTTGTGGAACAATTTACAAAATCAACAACCATAACGTGTAAACGTTACGGATAAGACTAAGGGCTCCAAACAGAAAAATGAAAGGTGCTGCTCTATAAATTGAGAGAGGCACGCTCTACAATATACACAAGAAAACTGAAAGACTCCTCTATCAGAATCCATATGTGGATACCTTTCTTCATTCCCCTTTTCCTTTTGGCTCAGAGACAAGACTTTGTTGCTGCTTGGTTGCTGTAAAGACACCAAACAAAGGAGGATCGACACAACTATTAAGAGTAAAGAAACTCCGGGCGAGGATTGGAGAGTCCCATCATTGGTATCATAGGGAAACCAAGAAAAAATACATCCTTGAGGGTTTCAATGCCAAAAAGCCGGTAAGCTAGACAAATACACCACTTGAGCGACCGAATATGCCTGGCCTAAGAACTAGGGCCAACAAGAGGTTGTCCCTCCATAATCAAGAAGGAAGGAGCAGTTGAGGATCCGCCAAAGCCGCTCCCTCTCTTTCTCTTTCGTGCCCTCCTTCCTTTTTCCCTGTCTTTTCTTGAAACGTCGAAAATCATGGGCGACAAAACCGTAATTTTTAAAATTACAGACTGCACAAGGTGAAATTACCAAAAAGTCTCATAAGGTTGTCATTGTGTAAAAACTCTATATTGTCCCTGTCTTTAAGAAAAATTATGCATTCCAATAGCAGGGCAAAATAGGGGAATTTATAAAAAAAGTAGGTATTGTTTTACCCCTAGTCTTTTTGAAATATTACAAAACCAGACAAACGAGTAAAATTCTAGTTTTGCCCCTAAAAGTTTTGAGAAATTATAGTGGCAGAAGAATAGGGAAAATTATAAATTTGTCCTAGGTCTGATTCTGAAAATAACATAATCAAGTTATGAAAAACTCAAAGATGGTACTTAAAATATATTTGAAATTGCTTTAAAGTATCTTAAGTTATTTTCAATTTAGTAGATGGATACTCTGCAATATATAACTTAATAGTTGGCTATCAGTTATATGTCACTATTGTATGTTTCCTTTTTAGACCATCTGATTGTTATTTTTGTCAAATACATAAAAATAAACTCTAGAATATGTGTATCTGAATTGGCAAAAACAGAAAAATTAAACGGTCTTAATTTTCAAACATGAAAAAGAAGGATATTGTTGGCTCTTACACTTGAAGGTGTAGACTATCTGCTAAGAGAAATTGTACAACCACCCCCTAATGTAACTGAGTAATAAAAGAAAATGTAAAACATTTTTAAAAGATGATACGATAGCAAGAACTATTATGTTAACATATATAAAGGATGATTTGATTAGGGTCTTTGAAGAGTATGACTTAATAACAACAAAGTATGACACTACAACTAAGCTTCATGTTAAATTGTTACTATAAAAATATAACTCCTACAAAATGAAAGAATGAGATAATGTAGTCGAACATGTTAACCATACGTAGGTAATGACAAGAAAATTAGTTGTAGCCAAATCAATCATCTTAGTACAAATACAAATATCTACAATACTAAACAGTCTTCCCCATCATGGAACATGGTCGCTACTACCCTTAAACGAGGGGCTGAGACAAGCCTTTTAGAATTGCTCCTCAAACTAGCAATTAAGGAAAAGCACATAAATAAAAATAAAAAAGAGAAATTGTTAATATCTCAAGACGAGATAGGGTCCAACTCTAAAATCAATTAGAAGAGAAACAAACTAAATAAGAAGCTTGGTAAGAATAATAAAAGAGGTAGTCAGCCTTTTAAGAAAATACAAGAAACTGTTTCTTGAATTTAGTACTTCAAATGCAAAAAAGTGGAGCACTAAAAGAGAGATTGCCGCAACAAAAAGAATGAGAGAAACACCCAACAAAGTATATAATCGGAGAAGCAGGACATAATCTTTGTGTTATATAAATACTTGTACATGGATTACTCGGTGATTGACTAGTAGATTGACTTTGAAGCAATAAGACATATCTCAAAGAATAAGGAAGGAACTACAGAACTAAAGAAATACAAATCATGAAAACATAGGGTGTATATGAGAAATAACACTTTTTTTTATATCTTTGGATTGGGGTCCTTTAGAATTCATATTAAAAGCACACCCGTTATTTTGACTGATGTATTGATTATGCCAACTATAAGACATAATCTGGTTTTGCTCTCTGGCTTAGTTAAGAAGGGTTTTGAAGTCAGGTTTGTTACTGACAAAGTTACAGTGGGGAAGCATGGGAAAGTATTATTTTCTGGTCAATTTAATGTTGAACATGGTTTGTTTAAGTTGGATATAAATGAAAATGAAGGTTCTTCTAGTTATATTGATTTTTTCCTTAATGTTAATGTGAATGTGTGGTATAAACGCTTAGGGTATATAAGTCTGAAAAAGTTGAGGAAGTTATCAAACTTTGACTTATTGTCAAGATTTCAAGAAAATACTTTTGATAAATATAAAGTTTGTGTACAAGGAAAAATGACATGGAAAATATTTTTAAAGAAAATAATAAAGGCAACAATCCTATTAGAAATTATTCATACTGATTTATGTGGATCATTTAGACTTAGATCACATTGAAGAAATATTTATTTTATAACCTTTATTGATGACTACTCAAGATATACATACATATATCTCTTAACATATAAATCTGATGCACTTGAAGTATTCAAACAATTTAAGCAGGAAGTTGAGAATCAACTAAGACATACAATCAAAGTCTTGAGATCGAATAGAGTTGGAGAGTACACCTTTGCAGAATTTTTAGAATTTTGTAAAAACTTTGGTATTGCAAAGCAAAATATAATGCCTAGTCTGTCTCGATGCTGCCCACCATAGAAGCCCCTTGAAGGCCTTCAAAATCCGATAAATGTCTAGCATTGATAGTAATGGGGCTGCCACAGCTGTCTTTGTGGAGTAACACCTTGCTGCTCTCATATCTAGGCAAGTCTGGATCCCATCAGGTTCGGATCCAAATCGCCTAACTGGTTACATTCTACCCCTTAAAAAAACTCTATTCTCATAATTTAAAAAGTACCTAAAGAGATATGGATACTTCTCTTTTATCTCATCATCGAGCTCGAAAGTGGTTTCACTCGACAAATTATGACTCCAGTGTACTTTTACTGTTCTCAAAACTCGATAACGCAAGATTTGTTTTTTTTATCTAAGTTGGATATGGGTACCTCTTTATAAGACAAATCTTCATGTATATGAAGCGACTCGGCCTCAATGACATACGAAGGATCATGAACATACTTCTATAACATGGATACGTGAAATATGTTATGCACTCCAATCAATGATGACGACAATTCCAATTGATAGGCAACATCTCCAACTCGTTTTAAGAATTGGTAAGGTTGAATATACCTACGACTCAGCTTACCCTTTTGCCCGAAGCGAGTCACTTCTCGAGCTGAAGAGACCTTTAAGAATACATAATTGCCAACCATAAACTCTAGATCATGACGTCTACTATCTGTATAACTTTTCTGTTGGTCTTGAGTAGCTTTAATGTGTTGACAAACAAGTTCATCTTATCTGATGATTGTCGAAGTATCTTTGGACCTATTACAGGTCGTAGCCTAGGGACATCCCAACATAGTGGAATCCATAGTGGAATCCTACACTTTTTACCATAAAGCATCTCATAAGGTGACATCTCAATGCTCACTTGGTAACTATTATTATATGAAAACTCATTGAAGTACAACTGGTTATTCCATTGGTCATTACTATCCAACACACATGCTTGAAGCATATCCTCTAGAGTATGAATAATGCATTTAGCTTGCCTATCAGTTTGTGGGTGAAATGTCGTGCTAAACTATAATCTTATTTGTAAAATATCCTGTAAGCTTCGCCAAAAATGAAAAGTAAAATGTGGATCTCTATCTAAAATAATGGTCTCTAGCACACTATAAAACTTAACGATCTCAACGATATAAATAACAACTAATTTAGATAATGACATATTCTTTCAAATCGGTATAAATTATACAACCTTAGTAAGTTTGTCAATAATTATCCAGATAGCATCGTGCTTCTTCGAGGTGAGAGGAAGTCTAATAACAAAATTCATGTTAATCTAATCACAAATCATAAGAAATCATCATATATCCAGATAGAAATATGTAATGGTCTCAAGGTTATTGAAGGTTATTGGTAATCTGCCTCCACCTTCTAACAAGCCATACATCTAATCACAAATTCATCAATAGCCTTTTTCATTCCAGATCAATGGTACTATCGGCTTAGGTCCTTATACATCTTTGTGCTACTAGGGTGAATGTTAAAGCGACTATGATGCACTGATTCCAAGATCTCCTTTCGTAGTGATTCATCTTAATGCACATATACGCGTCTCTCAAATCATAAGAAATCATCATCCTTCAAGAACTCCACCACCTTCGCCTCATGTTCAATCCTTTTGATCATATACAAGTATTTCAAACTTTTGTGATCACTAAAGACATTAAACGTAGCTCCGTAGAGAAAAATGCCTCCATATCTTTCAATGCAAAACACAAGCCCACTAACTTCCAAGTCATGCGTCGGGGTAGTTCTTTCATGTACCTTCAATTGCCTGAAGCATAAGCTCACTACTCTTCCATTTGCATAAGTACACATCCTAGTCCTTGGCATGAAGCATCACAATACACCTTCAAAAGATTCATTCGGATCGGGTAGCAATCTAACACTAGTGGTAGTCAATCTTTCTTCAACTCTTGAAACTCTGCTTCACATTCATCCGTCCAAATCAAAAGCTTGATTCTTCCTCGTGAGTTGTGTAAGTGGTCCCGCTATCTTGGAAAAACCTTCAATAAACCTTCGGTAATATCCTAGCTAATCCAACAAAACTCACGGACTCGTCACATCGTTTAGCCTTTCCCATTGTAAGAATGGTCTCCACCTTCGATGGATCCACCGTAATCCCTTCCTTAGAAATCACGTGACCCAAAACTTGAACTTCTTCTAGCCAAAATTCACATTTTGACAACTTGGCATACAGCTTCTTCTCCTTCAAAATCTGGAGAACTATACCGAGATGTTCAAGATGCTCTTCCCGACTTTTGAGAAGTAGATCAAAATGTCATCAATAAAAACCACAACGAATCTATCTAAGTATGGACGAAAGATCCTATTCATGTAATCCATGAATATTAGCCGGAGCATTCGTCACGCCAAAATGGCATCACAAGATACTCATAATGACCGTATCTGCACGAAAATCTTTAGGTATATCCTCTACCTTTACTCAATTCTCGATGATAACCGATCGCAGATCTATCTTAGAAAACACCGCCGCTCCTTCAATTAGTCCATCAAATCATCAATTCTTGGAAGTGGATACTTATTCTTTTAATAAATGTTGAGTATCATTCACATCCATTTCGTATATAAATGTATGCCTGAAGAGCAGATATAATAGATACCGAATTCTCTTCGTGTTGATCTTGAAAAATAAAATTGGTCTCTCGAGGGATAGAGAAAGTGATCTCTCACTTCTTGCAATCAATTACAGTACGATTCCTAGATAACTAATCCATGCTCAAAATAAAATAAAGTTAGCTCTCAAATCATGACCACCAACCATCACAGAACAATCTCATAAAATATGATGCAATACAATAACTTCACCATTAGGGAAATATATAGAGAAACCCTCTAACAGTTTCAGGTCAAAACCCGTATAACTTACAAAGTGGGTGATAAAACAATATGTTTCAGCATCTTCACCACCTTTTACAAGTCGAACATGCGGTAGCACCACATGTTCCTAAGGTGTCAATGGTAGTGCATCAACTAAAACAATCGATCTATATGACGACATTTCCTCATTACCATCACCCATAATGCTCGAAGTTAAGTTCAAGTCCAATCCTCATGGATACTCGGCGTTCTCATGGCTTGCCCAGTCCGTCTCGATGCTGCCCACCATAGAGGACCTTTGAAGGCCTTCAACATTCAGTAAATGTCTGGCATCGATAGCAATGGGGCTGCCATTGCTGTCTTTATGGAGTAACACCCTGTGCAGTAATGCATGAGCGTTATTGCTCTCATATCTGGGCGGGTGTAGATCCCATCAGGTTTAGATCCAAACCGCCTAATCTGTTACATATATGATCTTCCTTAACAAACCAAAATTTTAAGTTGACATAAAAGATCTAGGGTCACACTATCCTATTTAAAGGATTATCACACTTACCTTTCAGATGAAGTATGCAATTCGGTAGATTTAGATGAATTGGCTGATAACTTGACTAGGAATGACAATAAGATGATTGTCGAAACCATGTCACGGTTAAACTCAAAGTTCGAAGTCAAGGATATGGGTGAAATATCCTATATTCTAGGTATAAAGATTTTTCGAGATAGAGAATCTAAACACTTATACCTAAATGAAGAAAGATGTATCGATTATATCCTCAAGAAGTTTTAAATGGGTGAATGCAAGCTTACACCTATACCCGTTGTGAAAGGAGTCAAATTGATTATGGTTGATTGTCCTGGTGAAGGAGACGATAAGCCTAATATTCCTTATGTACAAACTATTGGTAGTTTTATGTATGTTATGTTGTATATAAGACTTGATATCAGTTTTGTTGTTGGTCTTCTAAGTAGATAACAAAGTAATCTTAGTTTGCAACATTGGATAGATGTGAAAAGGGTTCTAAGATATTTGAAAGGAATAAAAGACTTTAAACTTTTCTTTCAAGCAGATGAACTGAAAGTAGTAGAATACTTAGATGTTGACATTGTTGGGAGCAAAGATAACATCAAATCAACCTCTGATAAATATTCTTATTTGGAAGTGGAGTTTTTTCTTGAACATGTAAGAAACATGGTTGTATAGCGTTGCATACATAGGAGGCTAAGTATGTGGCTTATTGTATGGTTGTAACAAGGGTCGTTTGGATAAGCTACTTCATATGTGATTTGAAGTTGAATATAACCAATGAGCTTGTTGTCATTTATTGTGACAACAATGCAGCAATTACTCTTATTAGGAGTGGAGCTGATAACTCCAAAAACAAACATATAATGGTTAAATACCACTATGTTCATGATATGGTTACGAGAAAAGAAATATTCATCTCATATATGTCAATTGACGATATGTTTGCGACCCCTTGACTAAAGGCATAACAGATGATCTTCTCTCAAAAAATATTACAAACATGGGTTTGAGATATGTTTGATTGTTGTGTAGGTAAGAAACCAGACAACGGGTAATGATTGCAAAATAAGTATAGATGATATGATTTGGAAAACCCCACAAAAGTGGGAGGTAAAACTAGTATGTCAGATTACTTGGCTTGAGTGGTTAAGTGAGAGATGTAATGCCAAGCCATGGCCATTCTCGACTTGTACATCCATGAAAATGGCAGATTGGCCATCTTTCATTTTCGTGGAACAATTTACAAAATCAACAATCGTAACGTGTAAATGTTATAGATAAGACTAAGAGCTCCAAATGAAAAGTGCAGACAGGAAAGAAAGGGAGAGAGTGAGCTGGAAAAATGGAAGGCGTTGTTGAATTATAAATTGAGGGCAACACACTCTATAATATACAAAAAAAAATTGAAAGACTCCTCCCTAAGAATCCATCGTGGGTAATCAGAAAACACACACATCTTTCTTTGTTCCTCTTCTCCTTTTGGATTGGAGACAAGACCACTATTGTTGTTAGTTGCTACAAGAACACCATACAAAGGAGGATTGTCAGGGTCGTCCGGAGTAAAGATACTACGAGCAAGGATTGGAGAGTCCCATCATGGTTATGAGAAATTATGATTTTATACTTGATTCATGTGAAACATAGCAGTAACAGAATGACGTGCTTGAGTTTTCATGTAAAACTCTTGAGTCTATTTTCTTAGGCTCATTTCCTTTTCAATCAAATTCAAATTATCTATATCAACGACATGTTTAGCTTTGATGAATATGGGAATTTGAAACTGTGAGTACCAAAGATCAAGGTTTACTTTTGATGAAACTTTGTATCAATCACATCCTTGGTATCTTCCTGTTCATTTTATTCTTGCAGTGGATATATATTATTTATTTTTTGGTACGCAAATGAATTATATTTGGATGGCCCCATTCCATAAAGTATGCTTCATATGATTCTACGTACAAGGCTAATCTTCATGTAACGCCCCCTCCCCGCGAGTGCACACACACGCCCGGACGAACAAAGGTGGAAGGATTTGTAACCAATTAAGTTGAGTTAATACACCTCGCCTACTTGTGGGTTGCCCCATGTTTGAATCCCTCCCATGAGTGCGCCTTTAGCTTTGCGATGTAAAAAGCGCAGCAGGCTATTGACACCCCTACTTGATTGAATCTTTTACCGAGAGAATAATGCCCTGGGGTCTTGTGAAGATTAGCATGCTAAGCTAGGATGATGACAGCATAGATGTCTTCCTGGCAAGTGGACACTTTACCCAACCCCAGCACGCGAGAAAAGGCTCGGTTAAGATTGAAGGATCGCTTTGTTTCCCGGCCTTGCCACAGCCACAGCTTTGGCCAGTTTATTAAACAAGGCGTCCCATACATGGCCTTCTCTACTAAGCCCAAGAAGGAAAGTGTTCTTACCTCGGTAGCCTTGGGGTTAGGGATGGTAATGCTGACTTGACCCGACCGATCTGACCAGAGTGAGAAATACTCAAACAAATCATATTCGAGATTGAGTATGGAGATAATATATATATATATATATATATATATATATATATATATATATATATATATGAAAATCGAATTTAACCTGTCATTGATTTTTTATGCTATGAATGTAATTTAAAAGTTTTAAGGTTTTTAAAAAAATAAGTAAGATCATGTTATTATAATGGGGTCTTCAAAAAATAATCATCAAATATGAATGAACAGTATAAGTGACAGGCAAGATTTAATGACTATATATATTATTTATGAATATACAAACACATAGATATGAGATAAGTTGTTGGTATCAAAGACCAAAAGTGGAGCTTTCCTTTGGGTGGTCATTTTCTTTGTTTCCTCAGACCCTTGTGAGGTGAACTGATTGTCTGGTTCTTTATTATCATTTTACATATTATGTTTTTTACTGGAAAAGAAGTATGTCTTTTCATAAATAAGATTTCTTTAAAATGATTCACCACAAAATGGGTTCTATACCCAATTTAAAATTGGGAGTGAACGATTGAAACATTTGGCATGTAAGTATCTAACTGTCACAAAAAAGCTATAGCTTCTCTTTTTCTCATTTGACCTTTGTTATCGACTGTTAAAATCCTTAAGTAAAAAGCAAAATAGTACCACCTACATCAAATGCAACCTTGAAAATGTAATACGCTTTTATTCAAAACTCGATTGTTGATATCAAAAGTGAGATATTTAAGGATATTTAGGCACAAAGACGAGTGTGCATTTAATATATTTTCTCTCGCTCTTTCTATATATATGAAGCGTGGTATATGCTAGAAATATTAAATTGAAAAATCTCAATCATCTATTAACTAGATGGTTAAGATTTGAAAGAGGTAAAGATGAATAGTTCATATTTGAATTGAAAAGGCAAAAAATTATTTTTTGAATTAATTACACTGGTAAAAAGCTATCAATAAGATATATTATGTATTGTTTTAGTGTATACCAAGCTCTCTATATATATCCCATTTAAAAAAGAATAGCATGGGGAAAGCAACGAAAACATTTTAATATCAACGAACTACACCAGCTTCTTAACTTGTATACCATAACACCTCCACTTTTATATATATATATATATATATATAGGCCAAGTAGTAACGGTGAGGATTCATCCACACTCTCTCTCTCTCTCATACGAGCATCGTACTCTCCTCCATCATACTCGCTCTATCTACATCCACATAGACGGAGTTCTCTCCCTCGCCTTTCATCGAACGTGAACCATCGCATTGTGGTCTTCGGTTTGCATACACCCCATGTGGTCTTTTAGCTCTCTCTCCCTTCTTCTGCATCTCTATATATCTCAGTGGATTTACGATTTAAGTGCTCTTGATTTTTTAGATTTTAGTTTCTGCTTCGGTATTTTCATTGGAGTTTAGGATTTGTCATTATATTTTAGGCTTCTGCCTTGTGATTGTATTTTGTCAATTTGTGATTGTATTTTTTGTAATAAGGTTCTGGTATAAACTGCTTCGGTCAAATTTATGACCAAGTGCTTTTGATTTTTTACCCTTTCTTGCTCAGATAACATGCCATTTAAATATGGAAACTGTCGATTTGCATTGTTCATAAGAATTTAACTAATAAAAAGAGTGTGTCTTGGTTGTGCACTTTGTTTCTATGCATCTAAACATTCAATTTTAACAACTTTATCAAAAATCATATGTTTCTTTTAATTGCTGATATAAAGTCTTTGTTTGTAAGACTATTATGACAAGGAGCCTAAGGGGCGTCACTATATCTATATAGACATATTGACATAAATCTTTTATAAGTTTATGTATATGAGTTTTATAACATTATATACATATAAAATGTGAATATATAAAATGTCAACCGTGGATCCAAATAATCTCATGGCATTTATATTGTATTTAGCAAAATCTTTAAATAAGTAGAATTGTGGTTTAGAATTGAACCAAACTGAAACCGGCGGTTCAGTTCTGTTCGGTTCTAGCCATTGCACAGTTCGGTTTCGTTCTCTAAAAGTTGAGAACCGAAAATAACGGTTCGGTTCGAGGTTAAGGCTAGAACCAAATCAAACCGAACATAACTGACCCCTACCTTGCCGCCTAAGGCCATCATCTTTTCCCATCTTAAAGACACAAAACATAATGATGCCTGTTGCGGGTGCTACAATCAAATACTTGAATGAATGACACAGCGATCTCGCTGCTTCGAATCACTCATATGCATGTGCTGGAATGAATGACACGATGATCTCGCTACTTCAAATCACCTAGATGTACATCTACGACATATAAGAAAGCGCTAACCTCCGCCCTTGAGAGGGAGCATTGAGTTTGCTCAATATCGAGCAAGTTACTGGGACGTAGATATGTATCATAGAAAGGACTGGCCATGATCGAGGTTCTTGTGGCTTTCTAGGGCTCTCTTGAGCTTTATCGAGTTATTGTCGAGCTTTTAGTCAAAATCAAGTTTCAAACTCGGGAACCTTTCAAGTTTGGGTTATCTGAGAACAAAAAGATTAGTTTCGGATAGTTTGTTAAGATCATGGTATTTTGGCCATATCTTCATCGATACATCTTCAATCAGTGTGATTCATGATACCTGGGAAATAGACAATCAAACCCATTTATCATATTAGAAGTCATTCGATTTCGATTACAATTGGATTTCTTGTGATTTTTTAATCTTATCAGGATCGAGTAAGCATCCTAGTAATAAGTCTCCTTGCAAGGTATGCTTGCTTTGGTTGTATCAAGTTTTGATTCATGTAATTCTTTATTTCTCGGAAATATCATGCGACGGCCTTTTCAAAAAGTCAAAAATCAGATGATTCCAACCTTTCTTCTGAAGCAGTTGATTTACAACCTCGAGTAACTCTGAAAGGGTTAGGTTGTTTTTTTATTTTAGTTATCCAGGTCCGACCGACTTTTGATATGTTGAAAAGTATACAAGATAAGCTTTCCACATGTTTAATAATCCAGAAAATTCAATCATAAATGAAATTCGGTGAATTTTGGAATATAGGACATATTTCAAGTAGATCGATTGTTGCACGTTTGGTTATACGACTAAACACAGGAAGACCAAACGTACGAAGGGGAAGAAATGATAACGAAAAGAAAATCGTTATTAGACTAACAAAAAACAACTATAACTAAGTATTATAACTAAGAAAGAAAAGAAACCAAGGAAAGAAAATAGACAAGTTGATGCATGTATTTGAGTTGATAGCCAAAAGCGAGCAGGCACCCTGGTTGTTGGTTGGTTCCACATTTTTTTTTCATTTCTCTAGATGGCTCTTTGGTTTCTCCAACTTTTGAAATAATTACTCATAAATCTTATGCTTAATTTTAGAAGGCAGTTCTTCAAGTCTATTAATGGGTCATTATTTCCACCTTAATAGCAATAATGACTCAAGGTTTTCTTAAGACCTTATTAGGCTCTTTAACGTGCCAATGTTAATACGAGGGTAATTACTCATTGAAGTGGCTCCCCATGTCCTATGCAATTTTTGTATTACTTTGCATACAAAAGCAAATATTTTGTGTGGTGTGAGTTCAGATTGTAAACATTTTGTGTTTGAGGTTGTAATTTTGTGACCTATGCTAAAAACAAGTAAACTCAATCCCGATTCATTTTTCTATATTGAAGAGACAGAAGCCAGGCATGCACGGCCTGGGAATTCTCTTGTGGAGTCGAGAACCCTACGTAGTGGGCTAATACCTTGAGTGCATCTTGACTCTTTTTTTGACATGCCGAGATTTGTCACTCTTATTGGAAACTAACATCGGGTTTTAATTGAAGTGAACACATGCTAAACTTCAATGGTACACACCGGTGCACCCCTAGGATTCAAGCTCCTCACTAGAGAAAGGGCATCACAACACACTACCGTTAAGCTTATGCTAAGGGTACAGGCCACTGCCAGGCTTCATTTCCCACGTTTTGTGACAAAAGCATACGTACCATTGGGATTGAGACAGAAGACTATTGACTCGACCTAAGGCCATTCCTTCTCTCGGGCAAAGGTAGAGTCAAGTTGCTCGTCTTGTGGGAACATGACATAGAGCGTAGCTTTTCTTTAAACAACTTGATGATCTGGCTAAAAGCATGCTTAGATGTTGGAGAATGTGCATGAACTCAAAGTATGCATATTTGATGCATGGGATTTACAGGTCTAGGTACAATATAGAGCCCATCTCATACATAACATACATTGTGTTGTTCACCCCTCATTTTATGGGCTATCCGACCTACCTTAAAAAGCAACCCTCAGATTTGTATGTAAAATTTAATGTGGCTAATGCGGAACCCATAGCATAATTGTGGGTTGTTAGCTCATTCCCTCATGCATCCACACATGAGTGCACACAAATCCAATTGCAAGCTTGAACTTGTATGCTAAATGTGGCAAAACCCTTCTTTTTTTCAAGGAAAGCTAGGGTTACCCTAACCCTTACTAGTCTAGTAGATGCATGCTTCGATCTTGAACTCCTGACCTTTGTCAAAGAGCCAAACCCCCTAGCCAGGAAGCCATGCCCTTTTTGCGGCAACACAAACCTATTTATCAGACTCTTAAAGAACTAAGAGAATTGACATAAGTGGCCTTACTAAATTAGTTCTTTTCCACAAATTATTAAGAATCAAACTTAATATATGGGTTTAGTGACATTCACTTCAAAGGTCGATAGAGATAAAATTTACAAATAGCTGGTTGAAATGAATTCTTTCTTCTTTAACCTTCCAAAATAAACAACGATCCATGGCGTCTCTCTCATTTCCCCTCCCCCAAGCAACCAATACCACACAGCCCCTCAGCACTCTTTCATATTACACCATCCTCCCCATCTTGTCCCAAAGGATATTAAACAACTTCGTAAGCAGGCTAAAAAAAACTTTACATCCCAATCAAAGGGCAATTCCATAGTGACTCATGTAAGCAAGGTTTACTCATGTTTTAGTTACTGCTAATGATAGTAAGGAAGACCTTGATAATGAAACTTATGACAATCAAGTGTCTATAACGGGTCGGATCCACCTGTCACGGTGCTCATGTGTGGATTGAGGAAAACTGATGTTTTGAAGCTGGTCATCCTCTCTTTAGGATCTTTTGCAGGCCATCCCAGAAAGTTTGTACCTCGATCATGGCAACCGCAATATCTTCTTCGTCTTTCAACTACTCTGTCCATTTCCTTAATAGAATTGATAAGGATTCGTGGACTTCCAACTTTTCTTTTTCAATGTACATTTTTTGGTTGTTGATGAGAGTTGGTGAGTACTTTCTACCCTTCTGGCCTCTAGATAGAAAGGACAAGCCATGATCACTTACCGATGGGATTAAAGGAGAGTAATCTCTACATCATGTTGACAATAGAGGTGTCGACATTGAATGTCTGTTCAGTTTGTTGAATGATTGGGGAAAAAGACAGCAAACAAAGAGGCATGCTAGATGAAAGTTTTCTTAATAAAGGATCAACTTCATTGCTGATGTCTGAGAGGAGTTCCTCTTACTACGGATCCATTGTTCGTTTCTTGGAACACTTGGATCAAGGAGTTCTTTGGCATGACCGCTTGCAAAGAAAGAGCATCATCAGATAATAAAACGGCATTCTAGTTAAATAGATGAAATCATTTAAAAATGAAAGGAACATATTTGTTGCTTTGATACTTACCAACTTCAGCAGAATCAGGGGCCACACTGTAACATTCTCCAGAGGAGCTTGCTCAATAGAACATTCACCTTCTTGAATCGAATGGACTACGGAGGTGATTTTACGCTAACCACGTTTGATGTCATCATTACTGTTAAAAGATAGTTCTATAAGCCGATGTCATGCGATAAATTCTTCTTCTCTTTTGCAATAGATTTTCCCATTTGGGCAGCAACCTTCTTCATGAGATCTCGACTCTTCTTAGATCCAACTTCATAAGCATTCAGTTCCAAAGGTGACGAAGATTTTGGAGTTTTCTTCTTCTCCAATCTTTTCTGAAATCAGTAAACTTCACTGCATAAGCATCCGGCTTATCAAAGAAGACTGCACCACATACTTGGTCTACCAATCCGCAAAGCTATTTGTTTTTCTGGACAAAGGAATAATAGGCATACAAAACAAAAAGGAATCCCAATGCAAAGGCTTTTTTGTTATACTTCATTGCACTTACAATTAGAGAGTTGGCCAGGTCAAAGGTTGCCTACTTACCTATAAATCTCGAAAATAATATCTACTACCTATCTGTTGTAATAAATATAGAAAGGTTAGGGCTGAATGGGCTTGTTGGCTCATAAAGCTAGCAATTAGAGTCACAATAGTGGATATTTGAAAAGCCACTTTGATGCCTATAAAAGGGCACTTGGTCCATGGCCAAAGGGAGAGAACTCACGTTAGTAACCATCCCTTACACCCTCATGCTCACGTATGTTCTTTGAGTCAAGAAAGTCTCTTTAAACGAGCAAGGTTTCTTGGGCCCTATAAAACCTCACGGCATTATCTTGGAGTACCAGTGTTGTCAAAGACTCGGTTTAGCTATGCAAGATAAGCCAAAGGTTCTTCGTTGTATCCTGAAGGTGTTTATCGGTGTCCTTTGTATTAAGAAAAGTGAAATACAGAAGAGAAAAAATAGCCTAAAAGATAGTGCTCTTTATGCCTCAGAGAAAGTATTTTTGGTTCACTTATTTTCAGCAAAGTTACCAACATTCTTTAGGGTATTTTGTATGTGAGTAAACTTGTTCCTCTTAATAGTGTCTTTACGTGACATGATCATTTTGATGGAGGAAACTTTCTTCATTCGTAGAAAAAGATGCACTTCCTACTTACCACTTTTAAGGCGATATATGTGTTGTCCATTCCTAGGCCAGAAGAGAACGAGGACAAAACCTTGGAGAAGACTCGTCAACGCTAGAAATGAGACAATGATGATTACATTTACATTGACCACATCCTCAATGGAATGTCGGACATTTTGTTCGATCTCTACCAAGACTCTCCAATCGCGACGGACCTTTGGGAAAAGCTTTAAGCGAGGCACATATATGAAGATGCCACAAGAAATTCTTAGTTACTCACTTCATCAATTTCAAAATGTTTGATGGAAATCCGTCTTATAGCAATTTCATGACCTCGGATGGATTTTGAATCATTTTAAACAACACAAAATGCACATGGATGATATAATTATTGTTTCCTCAATTATTGACAAACTTCCTCCTTCTTGTAAAGATTTCAAAAATACTCTTAAAGATAAGAAGGAAGACATTTCTCTTGAGCAACTTGAGAACCATCTTAGACTTGAAGAGTAATACTGAAATCAAGAAGGTTCTAAAGCCCAAGAGAAAGTCCATGTGACCGAAGAAGTTGAATCTAAACGGAAGCGAAAGAAGAATAAAAAGTTTAACAAATCTCAAAGCAAAAATATTAAGGAGACCAAAACTAAGAAAAAGAAAGGTCACTGATACCATTGTGGAAAACCCGAACATTTTAAAAGGATTGTCGGCTTTTTAAGAGAACTAACAAACAAAGTTCCGAGTCTAAGGAGAACCTTGTTGCGGTTGTAACCGAAGTAAACATGATTGAGGACATTGGTGCATGGTGGGTTGACTCAGGTACAACCCAACACATATGCAAAGACAAAGGTTTTTTTTAAGTCTATAAATGAAGATGATGAACCCATTTTTTATATGGAAAATGCCTCTCAACCGTTCAAGGCAAAGAAAAGTGCTCCTTGGAACTCAAATTTACCTCTGATAAATCTTTAACCTTAATTGATATTTTGTATGTTCCAGATGTTAGAAAGAACCTAATTTATGTTCCTCTTTTGAATAAATATGGTTTAGGTCGGTTTTTGAAGGAGACAAGTTTATATTATCTAAAGGTGACATGTTTGTGGGAAAGGGTTATCTGTGTGATGGCACGTTTAAGTTGAATCTTGTGAATGAAATCAATGTTTTTTCTTATATTCTTGAATAGTTTGATTTATATTATCATTGATTAGGTCATGTAAACTTTAGGAGATTAGAGGATACGATATGCTCTAATCTAATACCTAAAGTTTCAAGACAATGAACACTGTTCAACTTGTATGCGCACAAAAATCACTAGGTTGTCTTTCCGAAAGGTAGAGGAAGTTTTAAAATATTAGATTTGATTCATTCCGATGTTTGTAACTTACATGGTTGGCCAACTATTGGTGAAGAAATACTTTGCTTAACATTCATAGATGATTACTAAGTCTTGTTATATATATTTAATGCCTTCAAAGATGAAGTGTTAGATAAGTTTTAAGATTTTTAAGGCTAAAGTAGAACTTCAACCACGAGACTTTCATTAAAAGTGTAAAGTCTTATAGAGGAGGAGAATACTAGCAGTCCAAACTTCTTTGAGTCCTTTGTAATAATACATCAATCAAGCTTGCACCATATTCCCCCATGAGATAAAGTGGTGTGATTGAAGAGGAAAAATAGGGTGTTGGAAGAAATGATAAATGTCATATTGTCCTATTGGTACTATAGCATAAGGCTATTAGAGGGGTGAAGCTATATTGACAACTTGTTATATTTTGGATAGAGTTCCAAATCAAAGGAACAAGATTAACCCACATTATGAACTACAGAAGAGAAAGAAAGCTCAATCTCAACTATCTTAAAGGATTTGGGGTTGTAGAGTAATAGTAAAAGTTTGAACTAAAAAAGGAAGAAATTTGGTAAGAAAGGTAATTGAGCAGCATCTTCTTAGAATATGCTGAAAATAACATAGCATATACAATTCTTAGTAATTGAATTCCAATGGCTAAGTATTTTTGTGAATGCGGTCTATTGAGTCTGATAGGGATGCAAATTTTAAAGAAGATAGGTTTAACTTCGATTCCAGAGACTCCAAAGACAATGTTCATTTCCAATAGAGAATGAACATGATCGAAGAATAGTGTATCAAATAAAGATACATTAGAAAGTTTTGAGCCCTAGAAGAAATAAAGGCTTAGAAAGATAAAAACCTACGAATTTGGAATTTATTTATGTTCTCACACAGTTAAAGGAACAAGAGACTTTATAGATAGTCATGCACCATTATACTATAATATGGAAAGTGATCCAATAACATTTGAAGAGGCATTGAAGTCTCAAGAATGCTGCGATTTTTGAAAGAATCTAATACAAGATGAAATGGACAGGCTCAATAATGAGGAATAAAACTTGAAGTTAGTTGATCTCCCACCTGGTTCCAAACCTATGGTAAATTTGTAAATAGAATTTTCAAAAGAAAATGAAGGAAGATGGAAACATTTATAAATTTCCAAGGCAAGACTGATTTGCTTCAAGGGGTCTATACAAAGAATAGAGTTGACTATTTTGATACATATACTTGTGTAGCAAGAATTGCTATAATTAGAGTGCTTTTGGCACTTGCTTCCATCTATAAGTTTGTCATTCATCAAATGGATGTTAAAAACAACATTCCTAAATGAAAAGTTAGATGAGGTGTATATGAAGCAACCGTAGGGTTTGTAATTCCAAGTCAAGAAAATAAAGTTTGTAAACTAGTTAAGTCCTTATGCGGACTTAAGCGAGGCCCGTAATCAATGGCGTAAAAATTTGATGAGGTTGTTCTTTCTTGCTAATGGATATAAAATAAATGAATTTGACAAATGTGTATACGGTAAATTTCATAATGGAAAAGGAGTCATGATTTGTTTATATGTAGATAATATGTAATCGGCATTGATTTAGATAGTAGAAAACACTAAGAGATTATTGTCACAGTAATTTTGACATGAAAGATTAGAAATTGTTAAGGTAATTTTGGGAATCAAAATCCTTAGAAAAGGAGATTGGGTTGTCTCTATCTCATTTTATCGAAAAGGTATTAAAAAGGTTTAATGCTTTTGATCTTGTGCATGTTTCAACCCCGTTTGATCCAAATTCAAAATTGATACCAAATAATGGTTGTCCAGTTTTACAATTAGAATACGTTACGCTAATTGGTTGTTTGATGTATACGATGACTAACATTATGCTAGATATTTCATATGTGGTTGTTCGTCTAAGTCAATACACTAGTAAACCAAGTAGGGACTACTAGTTTGCAACCTGAAGAGTTTTGAAATATCCAAAAGGAACTCTCCATTATAGTTTGTTTTATAATGGAAGTCCTTCGGTTTTACAAGGTTGTGCGGATGCTAATAGAAGACCATGCTTCTACAAGTAGATGGGTCTTCATAATTGGTGGGGTATGGTCTCTTGGGCCTCAAAGAAACAAACTTGTATAGCTTATTCCACCATAATTGCTTAGTTTATAGCCCTTGTAACAACAAGTAAGGAAGTTGAATGGCTTAAAAACTTATTTTATGACATTCTGATATTGTCAAAGTCATTGGCCCCAATATCGATGAACTATGATAGTTAAAGTACGTCGTCCAAGGCTTATAGTCATGTGTATAATAGGAAATCCAGACATATTGGTATGAGACATAGTTATGTAAAAGACCTTATTAAGAATAGAGTCATAATATTTCTTATATAAGGTCGGAATTTAATCTTGTAGATTCCTTGACAAAGGGTCTGGCAAAGGACTTGGTGCGAAAAGCATCAAGATGGATGAGTATCAAGCCCGCTAAATAATTCTCCAATAATGGAAACCCAACTCAAGCTTAAGTAACATCAAGTTGTGAGTTCAATGGGCTAAAGTACATTATTAGTGTGATTGCAAGTACCTACTTCTCTAACTATTGGAAGATAAAGGTATTTGGTCCTATAAAATAAAGGAACACGTTGAGTTATGCTCTTAATAGACCCATAGCAGATTTTTGTTAGGATGCTTTTATGGGGGGCATTCTTGATGGAGTCTACCTATATCATTGTGAAGTGTGGCCTCTTCTAAGAGTCTTGGGCATAGACTCTTATGGCATTCATGAAAAAGGATACCTGGACATAAGGCCTTTATAATTGTATCAACTTATATAGTGACTCCATTGGTATGTAAACCCTATATGTAAGTTGTGTACACTTGTTTAAATAGATTAGATGGTTCAAAGCTTGTCTACTATTTCAATACGGATGAGTGGGAACTCACCTTTTACTAGATTAGGTTCAATCGGTAGACACCTATAATGAAACTAGTTTTGAAGATAGTGCTTTTGAAAAGTGTATTTGTAAATTGGTGGGTGAATGTTGTACAAATTTACAAATGATAGTAGTGAAAGTGAGTGTAAATGCAATTAAAATTGCATGAAACTGCATTGCAATTATAATTAGAGAGTTGGGCAGCTCAAAGGTTCCCTACTTACCTGTAAATCTTGAAAATAATACCTACTACGTATCTTTTGTATTTAATGGATAAAGGTTATAATACTACATAATTGGCTCATAAAGCCAACAATTAGAGTCCTAATTGTGGACATTTGAAAAGCTACTTGGATGCCTATAAAAGGGCACTTGGTCTATAGCCAAAGGGAGAGAACCCATACTTGTAAGCATCCCTTACAGCCTCATTACTTTCCTCACCTATGCTTTTTGAGTCAAGAGAGTCTCTTTAAATGAGTGAGGTTTCTTGGGCCCTAGAAATCCTTGCGACATTATCTTGGAGTACCGGTGTTGTCAAAGACTCAGTTCAACTTGTGCAAGGCAATCCGAGGGTTCTTCGTTTTATCCTCAAGGCATCTGTCGGTGTCCTTTGCATTTGGAAAAGTAAAATCTGAGGGCCACAAAATAGCCTAAAGGATAGTGCTTTGCACTCCTCGAAGAGAAAATATTTTGGTTCACTTATTTTCAGCAAAATCATTGACATGATCTAGGAGAAGAAGAAATAAGGCCAAAATCCCAAGAAAGAAAATACGGTTCTTTAGTTAAGGCATGAGTACCAACAAACGGCATAGGACCGTGCAAAAGATCCCAGTGAAGAACATATGGCCTATCAAAGTTGATGCTAAAGAATCATATAAATCTTTAATCTAAAAGACAGGTTTTCTCCCGATGACTAGCACCAAGTAAAGTGAAAAGAAATTGGTGGCCTCCGAAAATCTTTAAGCTGACATCACTTACTTATTTTGGGATTTTTTCTCTTTTTCTCTAAGCTTTTTCAGTGATTCTTTTAGCTGCATTTTCTTTTCAAATCCTAATGATGTTTCTTGTTTTTCGTTTTAAATTAAAGCCAATACATGCTCCCGGAGTGTTAGCTCACTTGGCAGGCCTCTCGACTCACAAGACGAAGGTGGTGAGGTCTATCCGTAAGCCATGTATACCTGGTTTCTACCTCGCCACTGTAACCAGAAGAGAAAAAAAAGAAGCTAATGGCAGACGCAACATTAGGTCACCTGTACGCCCGCTCATAGGTGGTGATATAGATTCTCGAGTGTATGCGTGTCTGTGTGTGTGTCAGGCTTCAGACTCCCATTGTAACAAAAAAAAACTAAGGAAAATACATGTAGATTAGTTTTAATTAAATTATTATACTACAAATGCTTGGGTTCTTCCGGATGACATCCTTCAAAATCTTACTCCAATCAGGAGAAATAGGGATGAGAATATTGAGCTGTCCAAGGACCTGGCCCAATCCGACTCGAACAGGGTGACGATTACCCAGTATGACTGGGTTGGAGTTAAATCCTGTCCAGTTTGTTACAACTTCAGAAGCAAGCATGGTGTGTCTAGGTCAGATTGGCTTGTAAAGTTTGCCGAATCGCATCGTTAAAGTTTTTACATAAATCATAACCCAAGGTGTGTTAGGGTTCTCTCGTAGGGAAAGGAGGAGGAGGAGGAGGAGGAGGCAATTGTAATACGGTATTTTCAAATTTCACAATTAAGGGACCATATTATTTATCGCATTGAAGAAGATCTTTCTTTCCCTCTCTCTCTCTCTCTCTCTCTCTCTCTCTCTCTCTCTCTCTCTCTCTCTCTCTCTCTCTCTCTCAGCTCTGTCCAGCTTAGATCACGAATGGATGACCGAATAGTTCTGTGCTCATGTTCAAACAGAGACTGTTCATCTATCAGCTATCTTGGCTCGTTCATGTAGAAAATATGTCGAGCAATGAACAGGATTGTTAGGTTCTTCAACTTGAATACCAGTCCTACCTCCACTATTCCAGTGGTGGATCTAGAATTTTTTGTGGGGTCGGGTGAGCTGCATATTCGACCATTTGAAGTGCCACAAACTATGTATAGTGGTCACGCAACCGTAAATTTTTCTTTGGTTTTCTGAATTTCAAGTGGAGCGGCCACCCCACCTCGCCTCAATGTAGATCCGCCACTGCACTATTTCCATATACAAAAAAATTGACTGTTTGGACCAGGCTAGACTGACCTACATGGCCTGCTCAAACCTACCATGCATCCTTTTGTTGGTGCCCAGCAGCCATTCTAACTCAAGTGTTCATAGAACCAAGAATATATAACTCAGCCCAGAGCCCAGACCACGGAGGCCACAAGATGGGTGACAGCCTTTGAGTTAACTGTGAACGTTCCGAAAGGCAAGTCAATCATCTTCGTATAAACTATGGTCTAGTTAGTATCACATGGCCCTACTGGAGCCTAATGTGGTTTATCTTGGTTGAGCTCAACCCTCTAGCAGCCTCGCGATGAGCCTAGTTTCTTCGATCCTATCTTTTGTTTTTTATTTCACCGATCAACAAAAAGAAATCGCAAACTCTGCGTATGATAAAGGTTTTACCCTTCCATAATAGGTCCCAAGCCCGATTAAAGGAGAAAGGTTGCATTATTTAGTGACCGACCCCTGATAGAAGTAGCTATCTGAGTTAATGGCGGACCATGCTCCAGCTTTTCAAGTTAAGACTTACAAGGCACTCGAACCCCAAAAGAATGCACACAACCAATAAGCTACAGCTTTCTAAAATGCAGATTTCGAGAGGATCACTATAGGAATTTGATAGTAGCCGACTGCTAAAACCATTTCCCATAGTATGAGAGGCTGAAAATAGTAAGGAAGCGAAGGTGGTCGTAGGCACACGATCGATCATTGGCTGTCCACTGATCACATTCCCATGTTTGTTGATGTGAATCAATCATTTCTTTAGTTGTTCCATTGTCAATTCTGCAACTCCAACCACTTTGCCCACATGGAAATTGCTTGGCCTTCTCTTTTGTGGTTCACTGTTGCTTTTGCTTCTTGTTGTGCACGGCTCTTCTCTCTCCATATTGATGCACCCGCTTGAAGTTATAAGGCTAAGTATACTGATCAGCATGCCATTTGAATAAGGGATGAATAACTAAAGCCACCATCATGCGTCCGTATTTGTTCACGGTTATATCCAACTATTGTAAGGCAATGGCCATTCTCGGCAACCCCACCACAGAAACGGCTGGACTGACCATTCAACCGTTATCTGTAGACGGGATGCGGAAAGGATGATCGTAACAGCTATAAAGGTCGAAACTAACAATCCGGATAAAGGGGCTCTAGAAGAGGAAAGCCCGGTGGAATAATCCAAAAAGGCTTGGAGCACACGGTGCTCTATAAATAAAGAGCAACGCAGGCAAGAAGAGAACATCGGAATACACCGAAACCCACATAACTTTCCACGGAAACCTCAAATAGAATCACATAGCTTTTGTGTTCTTCCGCTGCAGGCGTACTTGATAAGGAAGATAACAAAAAACTGGAGGTCGACAAAGAAGAACCAGAGGTCGACAGAAGCTGGAAACCGGTAAGGAGACAACCGAAAACACCACATCTAGTATCAGGGCCTCGTTTTTGACCCTGCAAATAGGTATGCGTTAGTCTATAAAAAAAAAAAGGGAAGAAGAGGAGAGTTTTTTGTATTTTTTTAATGACAGAGAACTCCTTTTGAGTCGAGACAGGGCAGAGGGAAAACCCTGCCTGATTCAAGATAGGGCAAAGATTGACTAAAAAAAATGCAGAAGAACAGCGACAAGGATCGCAGGTGGCCACAAGACAGTCGCAACAAAACAAGCAGCAATGACCGCAAGTGTCCACAGACCATTTGGCCAGAGGCAGCTGCAACGAAATTAGCAGCAGAGGGCCATGAGCTAGGAGGCGGAACGGCGAAAGCCACTCTCCCATGCAACGAAGTTAGTGGTAGAGAGCCGTAGGCCAGGAGGCGGAACGGCGAAAACCACCATCTCTCTCTCTCTCCCTATCATTACTCTGCCCTCTCTCTCTCCTCCGCACTTTTAAAGCATCCAGAAAACTGCTAGGTGGTTTCCCAAAAAGTTATGAAAAGTCAGTTTTTAAATTTTACAGATTGCCACTGGACAAAATTATGAAAATATCCATCTATTTTTGAGTAAAAGAATGTTTTGCCCTTATTTAGGTGAAAAGTTGATTTTACCCTCTAACAGTTTATGAAAATTATGAAATACCGATTTATTGATTTACATTACTCTCCTTATCAGTTAAGTTTATTACAATACTATCACTATATCAAAAGATAGATTTGTCCCTATCCTTTTGAGAAAGTTTTAGATTCGAACTAAGAGGCAAAATTATAAATTTACCTCCGATCAGTTACGAATTTTATATAAATACCAAAAGCTAATTTTATTGTTCTGTCCTTAGTCTTCTCTGAAAATTATAAAAGCAAACAAACCGTTAAAATCACTATTTTACCCCTGGTATTTTGGGAAATTATTAAAGGCAAAAGATTTTTTTAAAAATTATGAATTTATCCCAATTTTCTTATATATTAAAAATGAGTTATTTTCAGCTCATTTTTGCGATATTTTGCATCGTGCTAACCAGATTCATGCTATATGTATTTTGTTGCTTGTTAAATGTTTCCCTTTTAGACCATCTAATTATTATAATTGTCAAACACATAAAAATAAACTCTAGAATATGTGTGTTGGAACTGACAAAAACCGAAAAGTTAAACAGTCTAAACTTTCAAACATAGATGAGAATAATTTTGTTTGCTCTAACACTTAAAGGTGTTGAGTATGTCTTAAAGGAAACTATGTGTCCGCCACCAACAGACGCAACTGAACAACAGATAGAAATGTAGAAAATATTTCTAAAGGATGACACAATAACAAGAAGAGTCATGTTGACATACATGGAGGATAACTTGATAAGAGTCTTCGAAGAATTCAAAACCGCCAAAGAGATGTTCAATTATATAACAGCCAAATATGATATAACTGTCAAGCTGCATGTTCAGTTGCTACTACAGAAATACAATTCTTTCAAAATGAAAGAAGGGGATAACGTAGTAGAACATGTAAATCACGTGTTGGTAATGGTTAGAGACCTAGTTATGGCAAAATAAGTCATCTCAGAACTGATGTAGATATCAACAATATTGAATAGTCTTCCCCCATCATGGAACATGGTCACCTCTACCCTTAGACTAAGGCCAAAAATCAACCTTTCTGAATTGCCTCTGAAACTAGCAATAGAGCAAGAACATATGAGTAAAAACAAAAAAGAAAAATTACTAGTAGTACAAGATGAGATAGGGTATAGCTCGAAACCCAACCAAAGGAAAAATTGCTAGTAGTATAAGATGAGATAGGGTATAGCTCCAAACTCAACCAAAAGAAAAATAAACCAAACAAAAAGTTTGGCAAGAATAACAAAAAGGGCAGTCAATTTTTTTTAAAAATAAGAGAAACCGCTTCTCGAGTCAAGTGTTTCAATTGTGAAAAGATGGAACATTACAAGAGGGATTGCCGTAACAGGAAAGGTAGAGGAAACAACCCACAATGCGGACAATAAAAAAAGCAAGATATAATCTACGTGATATTAGAATATCTCTACATAGACCACCCGGTGATTGGTTGGTGAATTAACTCTAGAGCTACCAAACATATCTCGAAGACTAAGAAATGAGCAATGGATCTAAAGGAATACAAACCAAGAGAACATCAAGTGTATATGGGAAATAATACTTTCTTAGATGTTTTGGGTACTAGGTCCTTTAGAATTTTTGTATAATGCACATGAATTGTACTGATTGATGTATTGATTGTATCATCTATAAGGTACAATCTAGTTTTGGTCCCTACCTTAGTAAAGAAAGGTTTTGAAGTCAAGTTAATTCATGGTAAGGTGAATGTGGGGAAACATAAGAGAATATTATTCTCTAAAAAATTTGATGTAGAACAAGGACTGTTCAAACTTAATGATAATGAAAATGAAAATCCTTCTACTTATATTGATTGTGCCTTTAATGTTGATGTAAATGTATGGCATAAACACTTGAGGCATATAAGTCTCAAAAGGTTGAGGAAATTATCCAACTTTGACTAACTGCCAAGATTTGAGGAAAATACTTTCAACAAGTGTGAAGCTTTTATAGAAAGAAAAATGATGAGAAAAGTTTTTGCCAATGAGACAACAAGGAAAACAACCATATTGAAGGTCATTCACATGGATTTATGTAGACTATTCAAAATAAGGTCACATCGTGAAAAGATTTATTTTATAACCTTTATCGATGATTACTCGAGATATATGTATTTATATCTCCTAACATATAAATTTGAGGCACTTGAAGCTTGTAAAGAATATAAGCAAGAAGTTGAAAATCAACTGGGGCATTCAATAAAAGTCTTAAGATCGGATAGAGGTAATAAATATACCTCTATAGAATTTCTGAAATTCTTTAAAGACTTTGGTGTTGCAAAGCAAAATACAATGCCCAATACACCTTAATAGAATGGTGTAAGTGAAAGATATAACAGGACCTTACTGAATATAAAAAGGTCAATGTTAATTGATGCTTCTCTACCAAGGATATTTTGGGGAGAAGCGGTAAGTACAACGGTATACATACTTCATAGAGTACCATGTAAAGCTTATTCACTATACCATATGAGATGTGGTTTGGAATAAATCACAACCTAGGTCATCTCAGGGGGTCTTGATCAGTCTAGAGATAAGCTAGATAATAGGTCCTTGAAGTGTATATTCATCAAATATCCTAAAAGTTCAAAGGAATGTTAGTTTTATGATAAGAACTACAGACTAATAGAGAGCAAAGATGTTGAATTCTTAGAAGATACTAAGAATGACATCCTGAAAAATAATGATGAATATTCTGATGATCTAGTAGACCTAGATCAATCATAATATGAACCCATAGAAGATCTTCCTAAAACAATCGAAACTTTAAGTGGACATAAAAGGCCTAGGGCTACATTGTCCTACTTAAAGGATTATCATACTTATCTTGCAGAAAAAGTGTGTAATTCAGTGGACTTAGATGAGTTGACTGATAACTTAACTTATCGACAAGCTATGAACTCATTGAAAGCAATAGACTAGGGGAAATCCATGAATGAGAAAATTGAATCCATTGAGAAAAACCAAGTCTAAGAATTAGCTGATTTGTCAAAATGAAGGAAGGTCATAGGCTATAAATGGATTTTGAAAAAAAAATATAAGGTTGATGGTTCAACCGACAAGTTTAAAGCGAGGTTGATTGCAAAGGGTTTTTCATAAAAATAGGGAATAGATTATATTGAGACATATTCCCCAATTGCAAAATTTGTATCCATAAGGATAATCTTGGCAATATCTACACATTATGATTTAGACTTACATCAGGTAGATGTAAAAACAACTTTTCTAAATAGAGATTTAGATGAAATCATATACATGCAACAACCCGAAGGATATATAATTGAAGGCCAAGAAGATAAAGTATATAGGTTGAGAAAATCCTTAAATGGCCTTAAACAATCACCTCGCCAATGGTATTTAACTTTTCAAAATATCATTATAGAACTTAGAGTTTTGGCTAATGAATTTGATCACTATGTATATGTTTGGAACAGTGGGAGTTACTTTGTCATCTTATCATTATATTTAGATGACATATTGTTGACTAGGAATGACAATGAGATGATTGTCAAAACAAAGTCATGGTTAAACTCAACGTTCGAAATAAAGGATATGGGAGAAGCATCCTATATTCTGGATATAAAGATCTCTCGAGATAGAGAATCTAAACTCTTATGCCTAAGTCAGGATAGACATATTGACTATATACTCAAGAAGTTCAAAATAGGTGAATGTAACTATGTTGTTACACCCTTTACAAAAGGGGTCAAACTAAGTAAGGTTGATTATCCCGGTGAAGGAGACGATAAGCCTAATGTTCCTTATGCTGAAGTTGTAGGTAGTTTGATGTATGTTATGTTATATACAAGACATGATATCATCTTTATTGTTGGTATTGTGAGTAGATACCAAAGTAATCCTAGATGGCAGCATTGGATAGTGGTAAAAATGATTTTAAGATATTTGAAAGGAACAAGAGACTTGAAACTATATTTTCAAGTAGATGAACTAAAAGTGGTAGGATACTCAAATGTCACTTTGCTGGGAGCAAAGATGACATCAAATCTACCTCGAGACAAATATTCTTATTTGGAAGTGGTGTTGTTTCTTGAGCATGTAAGAAACAGGGTTGTGTAGCATGCATACAAATAAAGCTTAGTATGTGGCTTGCTGTATGGCTACAACGAGTGTCGTCTGCATAAGACGCTTTATACGTGATTTGAAGTTGGATATAGCCAAAGAGCCAATTGTCATTTATTGTGACAACAGCGCAGCAATTACTCTTATGAAGAGTGGAGCGGATAGCTCCAAAAGCAAGCATATAATGGTTAAATATCACTGTATTCATGATATGGTTATGAGAAATGAAATATTCATCTAATACATGCCAACAAATGATATGTTGGCAAACCCCTTGACTAAAGGCATAATAGAGGAGCTTTTCTCAAAACATGTTGTAAACATGGGTTTGAGATATGTTTAATAATTGTGTAAGTAAAGAACCACACAATGGGTAGTGATTGCAATAGCAATCATGAAATGACATTACTAGGAAAACCCCGCAAAAGTGGGAGGAAAACCAGTATGTCAGTTCACTTGGCTCGAATGGCCAAGTGGGAGATGTAATGCAATGGCCATTCTCGATAACTCCAGCACAGAAACGGCTAGATTGGTCATCTAACCATTATCTGTGGATGAGATGCGGAAAGGATGACCATAACGTCCATAAAGGCCGAAACTGTCGGACAGTTACCAAATGAAACGGTAACAATCTGGATAAAGGGGCTCTAGAAGAGAAAAGCCCAATGGGATAATCCGAGAAGGATTGGAGCACAAGCTGCTCTATAAATAGAGAGCAGCATAGGCAAGAAGAGAACATCGGAATACACCAAAACCCACTGAATTTCCCATGGAAACCCCACTGAGAGGAAACCTCAAACAGAATTACATACCTTTTGTGTTCTTCCGCTACAGGCGTACTTGAGAAGCAAGATAACAAGAAACCGGAGGTCAAAAGAAGCCAAAAACCGGCAAGGAGACAACCGGAAACACCACAACTACAACATGCCTTGTGCATGAGTGATGCTCAAACTGCCCAACAAGTCCGATTTAGGTTTGTTCATGGCAATCCAAACCGAGGATTGGTTTACTGAGTTATCCCTACCAAACGATCTCCCACCAAATTAATGGTGATGAAAAGAATATCTTTCTCTTCGAATCTATGAAATATTTATTTCCAGCTACACAGAAACTAGTGTGGTAGATCAAAGGTGCACACAACACTCTTGGGGGATCGGCTTGCAGACAAGATGTGTAGATGTATACCACAAGGGTGTAAGGGTGTATGTGATATGGGTCTGGGGCGCCTAAGCACAATGGACTAATCGTAATTCAAAATTTACACAAAAAGACCCTTAAAAAGAAAAAAAAGGAAAGCCTATGCCGTCAATGATTAACCTAAATTTCTAATTTATGTTTAATTACATCCTTTCTTTATTAGTAGGCAAGGTGCATATTATAACCTGATAATAAATAACTTCATGACCGATAGCTACGAGGTTCCTATACCCAAATGCTAATAGATATCGATTTATATTGAATTGAATTATTCTTTAAAGAAATGATCCAAAATATATTCAAATCTGTTGTGCAAAAGTTCACGAGATGATGAGGAACATACACATAATCACACACGATTTGCAGAAAATGAAAATGGAAGAAGAAGGAAAATGAATAGAAGAATTTGTATGGTTCGGTAAGATGTGCCTAGGTTCACTTGAAAGGCCAAGAAGAATACTACGATGAAGAAGAACGGCGTACAATCAATAAGCTCACAATCTTTCTTAGGTTTTCATAACCCTAACCCATATGTGACATCCCTTTTTGTAGTATCATCTCCTAATAGCAATAGGAGACAACTTAAAAAGAAACTTTTCTAATAAAACGGGTTTCCAACAAGACGAAGAGTCCATACTGCCAGTGGGAGATCTGTCTCGGGTCTCACCAGGAGCTTTTTGAGTTGGGTTACTTTTGTGTCAATACGAATTCAAGCCACATCAAAAGAATCTTCCCCTTGGCTTGAAGTCCCTCTCTATCTTCAATAAAAAAAAAAAAAAAACATTCTTCACATTACTTCAAGATCCGCATCTCAGCAACTGCATTAAGGAATACTACCAATGCTAACCAAGTCTCAGCGATGCTTAAACTTATTGATTGGGACTATTTTGGTCATCATATTTGTTGGGTTATCATGAGTAAAAACCTTATGCATCAATAATATACTCTCAAATAAAATGATATATGTAACGAAATAGCCTCCTTTGTTGCCTCTATCAATATTATATATTCAACTTCTGCAGTAGAAAATACAATTGTCGATTGTAATGTCGCCTTCCAATTTATGGCTCTACGAATAAGTATAAATACATAACCAGTAGGAGATCTCCTCTTATCTAAGTCCCCTACATAGTAAGGGTCTACAAAGCAAATGATTAAATCGTTCATCTTGACTTTATCAAAAGTCAAACGAACATTTGCAGTACCCTTCAAGTACTGCATAATCATTCCACGGATTACCATTGTTCTTTACCAAGATATCTACTTACAACTCTAATCATATATGAAATGTCAGGATGAGTGCAAACTATGACATACATAAGGCTTCCAATCTTACATGAATATAAAACAACTGACATAGATTCCATCTCTTTATTTATTGTATGTAATGAAGCTAGATCAGGATGTTGAAGAACAAGCAGGGTTGGAAGTTGAGACTCCAATGGTTTAGTCTAGTAATTCTAACAAGACTTGTAGGATGTCATAGATGATGACAATGATAAACTTGAAGAAGAACAACTATATAGCATTACAAGAGGCATGAGCAGGAAAGATATTGAGCCAACTTAGAGATATGTACTGCTTGCATATGCCTTATTAGTTGCATAATCCATTGATGCATCGAAACTCACTAATTATAAAGAGGCCATCTCTAGCTCAGATGAAGATTAGTGAATCGGTGTTATGAGTGAAGAAAATGAGTCTCTTCACAAGAATTAGACTTGGGAGCTTATTCTTTTGTCAAAAGGATAAACGGCGCAAATAGATTTCCAAAAAGAAGGAAGCTACTCAAGGAAAAGCATCTTGGTTTAAGGTTCAGTTAGTGGCTAGGCTTCAATCAGAGAGAAGGGGTTGATTTCAATGAAGTTTTTACATTGATTACAAAACATACCTTTATTAGAGTCTTGCTTGCTATGATGGCTCTTCATGATTTATAGCTTGAACAACTAGATATCAAGGCTATATTTTTCCACAGCGAGTTGTAGGAGCATATATCTATGATTAAATCAATGGGATTTGACTCCATGTATGAAAAATTATTTTGAAGCAATGACACAGACAGTTATATAAGATATTTGATACATTTATAATTTATAATGGCTTTGCTCGCGGTGCATTAGATTGTTGTGTATATCAAGAGAAACTTCCAGATGATTCTTTTATATACTTATTGTTATATATGAATAATATGCTTATTACTATTAAGGATTTGGGTTACACGAGATAGAAGTGTTAGAAAGCTTTTCATGTATCAATAGGCTTATGTTGAGAAAGTATTATAACAATTCAATATGATTAGTGTTAAACTTGTAATTCTTCCACTTGTTGCTCATTTTCAGTTGTATATAGACAATGCATTTTTTATCTCACCATGACTCATTAAATGTGACATCTCTTCTGATAGGTAATCATTGAAATTAGGATCAATATGCCATAATTCCAAATGTATACCTTAAAAATATGAATTTCCTTATTCTTGGCTCAAGTCATATGAGCATGGACATGACCAATTTGAAACCAGCCAGACGGTTCCAACCGAAACCGAACCAGGCAAAACTCGACCTTGGAAAACTGCACCCAGAATGGTGGATCACTCGATTTGGTTCTGGTTTCACCTATCATAGAACCAGAACTGGCAGGAAACTAGAAATGACGGTTCCAGAAATTTTTTATTTTCATTAAAATTAATTTTTTTAATTTTTTGTTTGTTACAGGAGGTTCCAAACTCAAACTGAAACTGGTGGTTGTAGGTTCCTAAAACCAGCCATGTCTATATGAGCACGTGAATCAGACCATACCTCAAAAGGCATTTTGCAGTCAATAGCCATTGATGGAGATCTATTCACCAAGTTACAGTGATGTATTAATCTCTCGCCCTTGGATGTTCTTATTCAAACTAGAATGTGAGAGCATGCTCAGTGTCTTGTTGCAAAGTGTTCTATCCATCCTTTATGCTATACCTTCTTGTTGCGGTGTTCTTATACAAGTACAGTTTCTCACCGTGCCTTCTCTGTAACAAAAATCATGAAACGTATTATTGTAAAATTTCAACCCATTGTCAGTCCAAAGACACTTAACCTTTCTTTCAGCGTGTTTCTAAATCATTATCTTCCATTTGACAAAAGAAAAATGTTTCATCTTTGGATTTCAAAAAATACACCCAAACCATTAGTGAATAATCATCAAACGGAGTCATAAAGTACCTAACGCCACTCTTAAAAGTAACTGTATTTGGGCCCTATAGACGTGAATGCAATCCAATATATCTTTGGTTTTATGTGCTGCCTTCTTCTTAAATTTAACCCTAGTCACAAAAGTTTGTGCCTACATTATTGTATTCATCCAAAAATTATTGCTTGCCCAAAACAGACAATCTTCTACCATTCACATGACCAAGTCGTAGATGCCACAACTAATATTCTGATTCCTGCTTCTAAAGTCAACTGTAACTTTCCCTGGAATTGGACTTCCTTGAAGAATATACAACTTCGATTCTAACTTGCCTTCATGAATATCATCTAGCTTTACATACTTTGATAACTTCGTTTACTCTATAATCTAAGACTTGCAGACAAAATTTATTAATAATTGTTATCATAAGAACTATTCAATGCTTCTTCAATATTCATGAAGCTCTTCGTTTACTTCCCTTTCCTTTCTCTCAACTTTGAACAGTCTCTCCTACAATAGCCCTACTCCCCATATTCAAAATACATGGCCTTCTTTGTTCTAGATTTGGAATCTAACCTATCAGTTCTTGCTACAAGAACTATCTTTCATTTTTGTTCTTCTCTTGCTCACTAGACTCTCTCAATCTATTTCCTCTACACTTCCCACCATATTCAAAACATATTCAAAACACATGGCCTCTCTCAATCTAGCTTTACATATCTCGCACTTCCCACCATTGAACTTTTCTTTTATATACTTTATCGAAAATGAAGGCATTGATCTTGCGATATCCACAAAATCTAAATGTGCATTCAATTTATTCTCGAAACTTACGATATCCACATCCTAGCTCTCTTCCCATTTGAATTGTAACATAAGAAATTTATGAGCCTGAAGGCTTTTGGCAAGAGAGTGCAGGTTGAGCTCAATAACTAAAGAATGGGGGGCTATATACTTGCCACAGCATATTGATCTGTGATTATTTATTGATTCTAACTTCATGTTTCCGAGATGCAGATAACAATTTGAAAGAACATGCACATACATCGGCTTTTAGAAGGAAAAAAAAACACCTCAACGATGAAATAAAGCTATAGTAGCTCAATCGCATAAAAGGAGCAAAGGTGTTGCCTTTTGTGGAAGATGCTCTTTTCACCTTTTCTTATGGTCTTAGTTTGAAGTGACAATTTTGTGTGTAGCTTAAAATGGCATGAAGAAGATAGTTGTGTCTAACTGCTTCCCATGCTACCCATGTTGTGATACGTGTGCACTAATTGTTATTGACTATGGTGGGATTCATTCTTTGAACCGAGATTATTATTATTATTATTATTATTATTATTATTATTATTATTATTATCGTCAAGGTCCATTAGATAGTGAGAAAAGTAGACAACGGATCTACAGTGAATGCGAGAAATTACATGGAATTATACTTAAAAAAGACGGAGAAAAGCCTCACAAAGTCTTCAAACGAAGGTCTTGCCTTTTAAAAAATAATAATATGATATGAGTAGAGCATAGTGCTGAGGAAAACTCAATGCAGCCAACACCACTTAGTTTAATATGAGATAAGACTTGGTTTTGGTTTTGGATTATAATATGAATATAAGTAGAGATGGCATTGGAAGTGTTCTCAGAGTAATCCAATCATAGTTACGTATTAACCAAAGAGTTACAAATTTAAGGTCAACAGATCGATTCTTGAACTTGCAGCATCGATTCAAGCTTCAGTTTTTCAGTTGTTGCACAAGATGTTCTTCAGCTAGAAACTCCAAGAATACGTCATGGTGCTCGTAGCTGGCCAACCCGGCTCATGAACCGTCCAAGGCAAACCAAACTCGGCCACGCACACATCAATAATCCAGCCTTGGTCACTCTTAAAGTGCCCGGCTTGGCCGAGCACAACCTAACGCGACTAAGTTCGAGTTTTTCCTTATTCTACACTGTGATACTAACTGGAGTTGTTGAGCTCATTTTCGGTGATAGGTACTTTCGTGTTTGTTATATGACTTGTGAATTGATCTGTGTTAAGGAGGCTTGAATGTTAGATTCAATACATTGAAGGTTTTATTGATAAAAATTAATACTAAAGGTTTACTACTTAACCTGACGAAGCGATCAAGTAAACCCAGTTACCCATGACCCGAACAGTCCAGCTTCGGATTTCTAGGTTGGCCAATCATGACAGGATGCAAATACTTCAACATGATTGAGAACTGACGTATCTCTTGTCATGTCACCTGTTATAGGTAGGAACCATCACAATCATACCTAACACAATTTACTTACAGACATAAAAAGAAAAAATTCTCTCTCTATGAACGCACTCACACACACAGATAAGATATATATACACATAAACACTCTGGCAAAAGAACTTGCTGTACAGTGTACTTTTGATGCAAAAGTTACCATCTTGAGTTGTGATCTCCTTGTTCAAAAACAATGGGACCAATCTACAGACGTTTTTCCATAAATAATTGAATTTTATAAGGATTGAATTTCAACGCCTTCAATCCTTTTGACTATAAAATCTGATGTACACATAAGAAAAAACATATAATATGATTGTTTCCATGGTTTTTTTCAGCATTTACACCACTTGTGCATAGTTTCACTTATGAAAAGACATCACTGAAAAGTCATAAACACCAAGTAAGGACAACACAGCTTATTATTATATTTATACATGTATTATATATATATATATGAAAAATTGGATCAACATGTCTACCTATTGTTTTCGTAGCATGAATATAATTTAAAAAGTTTTATTTTTTTTTGAAAAAATATATAAAATAATATTATTATACTCATACTCGCGAAAAATAACGATCAAGTATGATTGTATAACATGAATGGTAGATACAATTTAATCACTCATATATATAGGGAGAGAGTGTGTGTCGTACATGTTACGACATTATTCCAACAAATCTCAAAACCTTGACCATATAACTTAAAAGATGAATGATTTTGATTTGAATTTAAAAGTTAAAAAGTTGTTACTTGATTTAAGTACCAAGTATATTTTTTATTTTTAATTTCAAATTTTAACTATTTATTTTTTAATGAAATAGTTGAAAATTGTTAGCTGCATGTAATGTACTTACCATATATCAACCACCCATATATTAAGTATACTTGTAAAAAGTACAAGCATACTTTTTTTTATAAAATTGTAATAAAAGAACAAATTAGATTAAAGGATTTGAGATTCAAACGGGCCACAAACTGTCGTGTGAACATTATACTTCGGTCTGAATCCAGTTCCAATGTGGTTTAGTTTTGAAAGGATGGAACCACAACCTCACTTTAAGTCATTGGTTCAGTAATGGCTCCGGTAATGCAGTTCCAATGATGGCTTTTCGAATTTGAATGCTTTCCTAAATGGATCAGTTCTGAGTCAATTCCAGGTCCAGGTTTCAAATGGCTATGTGTGGGGGAGAGAGAGTATGGGAATTGGTAAGTTTGTTATTAGCAGCGATAAGTACTCTGTGTGTGAGAGAGAGAGAGTAGGGGAATTGGAAAATTTGTTGGTAGTGACAAGTACTCAGTGTGCGGGTGCGTGTATGTGTGTGACAGGGAGAGAGAATACGAGAATTATACTTCCTCTCTCTCTCTCTCTCCAGTTCTCTGCATTGGTCTCCATCTGTATCCACTTTCCATTTACTGCCTCTGAACCTCTATTTAAAAAGTTAAACCCTCGCCGGAATCTAGGCCTCAACTTTCTCTCCGTCTCTCTCTCTCTCTCAAATACCTCCACGTTCTAACAACTACTCTCCCCTTATCTGTGTCTTTCTCTCGCTCGCTCTGAAATACCGTAATAATCCAACTACTCTCTCTCTCTCTGGGAAACCATCATTAGACCCCCTCTCCCTCCTTTGTGTATCAAGGGAGCCTGCATTTTCGTGCTCTTTGTGCTCAGGATCTTCTTCATCCATCCTCTCTTACGAATGTCGACCTCTTCCGGAAAAAGCAAGGTCGACAGAATCCGGCAGGTTGTCCTCCTCAAGCAGATGCTGAAGAAATGGCGCACCCTCTCCCTCTCCGGCCACGCCCACATCACTATAGCTCCATCCGGCGGCCACCAACAACAGCAAGAGCCTCCTTCGAGGAGGCCCAGTAAGACTCCAGCCGGCTGCCTCGCCGTCTACGTCGGTTCTGAGCGGCGGCGCTTCGTCATCCCCACTCGCTACCTCAACCTGCCGGTCTTCGGCGGCCTGCTCCAGCAATCGGAGGAGGAATTTGGGTACCAGAGCACCGGCGCCCTCGTCTTCCCCTGCGACGTCTCCTTCTTCACGGGCCTCCTGCGCGCCCTTGCCAAGAAGGAGAAGGCCTTCGGCTGTCTCCCACTGGACGACGCCCTCCGCTTGCTCACCCCCGACTCCGCCACCGCCTCCTCTTCCTTGTGCAGCCATCCCTATACCTCCTTCGCTTCGCATTCGGCCAAGGGATTTCACACCCCTTTGCTTCAGAAGTCCAGGGCATGAATGGTATCCCCACCTCTCTCTCTCTCTGTGTTTTATCTTTGAGGACCGAAGAGCGCTTGAACTATTTCTGCAACTCTCTGTTGGCATCTTTTCTGAATTTATAAAGGCGATGTATCATCCATGAATCCATGGTTTTAAGGATATAATGAGATGTAGCCTTCTTCATTACTTCTTTTCTTAATATGTGTAATTATTCGGTGGGTAGATCACATTAGCGACTAAGAATTCATGTGGTTAATCTTACCAAGTGTCGAACACTGATTTTTTCCATGATAAAAAATAGAAACGGTTTAGTGAGGGTGATCTCATTTATGCTTTCCTGTGATTAATTGGTGTTTGATACCTTCTTATGAATCTGTAGAACCCCAAGCTCTTACATTTCAGTTTTGAGCTTATCAGTTTGTAAATTAGCCAAGTTTTGGCTTTCGTTTGCTGGTTGAGGTTGTGAGAGATTAGTAGGCGAGCATTTTGAAAAGAGGAAAGCCTTGAGAGAGAGAGAGAGAGAGAGAGAGAGAGGAAAGAAAGCCTTAAAAGTTTTGGAAGGTAATAATAAAACGTCATCTTGCGGTTGAATCCTAATTTGGCATCGTCTCCCGGCTTTGGTTTTGGTTGGTAGTTGAAAAGGGTTGATGGTCAAGTTACTGTACCCTTTCTTAGATTCTTTGTTGGTAAGCCTGGTAAACGAGCTGGCTAACTCAGAGCCGAATAGCTTCCAACCGTTTGCCAACGGCTGATCATCCTTTCATGAGTTGAGCTGAAGCAAATTTTGATAGACTTCCTCAAACGCCTTGTACACTTGGTGGCTCTTCATTTACCTAAATTCAAATTTAACCAAAAAGCAGTAGCCAGAGAAAGATAGGAACTTCAAGGAGGAAGCGCAAGAGGCCTTCCTAAAGTAACATAAAATCAAAGAACAATACAATCACCCATCAAAACGGATCACTTTACAAAGCACCATTGAATATAACATATAATTGTTAAAAGCAATGCACAATCTTTGTTTAAAAAAAGAGTAACGACACTAAAAAGCTTGCTTGGCATCTGGACTCATGTTTTTGAGAAAATGATTACAGCATTAAAAAAGCCTTTTTGGCATCTAGACTCATGTTTTCCTACTCCTTAGGAAAGAATAGAAGAAGAGGAAAGGAGTGAGAAAATGAAGAAAAAGGAAAAGAAGAGAGATCGTGGGGAGTCGATATGCAGGGAGTCAAACGGTCCCACTCACCAAGACACTTCAAACCAGAAGGTCTTAGAAATATCTTTTGATAAGTACGGTTTCCGTTGGGCCTCGTCTTCGTTTTGGTGGAAGTACTTCCGTTGGGACTAATCTTCATTTAAGCAGGATACTTCTTCCCTGTAATTCCTTCAAGTTGTATTCATTTCTTCTAAATTCCCACCAACCCCAAGTTTACTATTTCAAAGAAACTCTTGGGCTTGTTGTGCAGGTACCTTAGGTCGGGCCAGTTTTAGAAGATGTGATGGGGTAAAAGGTTGTAGGTAGATTTCCTTTCTAATTAAGATGAAGACTTTTAACTGATGGTCAAATAATCCTTTTTTAGACAAAACTTTATCTTCAATCTTCACTGCAGTTTAATCATATGAAATTCAAACTAGGTGGTATAATAATATAAATATAAGTGTGTATATATAATTGTCTAAAGCTTATTATGAATGCTACGTAAGTGTTAGGGAATTGGCAGAAGCTGGCAGTACTCATTCCACCTCAATGTTCTATTTCTGCCTCTTCTCCTAAAGATCACGTGCTACCATCCGTTGATTCTAGGTTTTTGGGTTCAAAAGCCACATAGAGAGAGAGAGAGAGAGAGAAAGAAAGAGAGAGAGAGAGAACTTGACATATGCTAACACAACACACTTAAGTATTAGTATATCCAAACAAATCTCAATCATTTATTTGAGGTGATGATTAATCAAGATTTTAATTTAAAAGGAAAGAAAGTATATATGTACCTTTTTCATGTCTACTTTATTTACATGAATATTTTTTGCCTTTTGAATTTATGTTTCAACCATTCATTATTGAGATTTGTTTAGTCATGCTAGCACAAGTTTGTTATCATATACAAGGTTTCTCTCTCCCTTTATATATATACATATAAATATATATACATACTTAAAACTTTCAACTATCCATATGAAGAGATGGCTAATTGAGTTTAAATGTGAAAATACAAAAGCACATATTTATGCTTTTCACTAGTCTACTTGATTTAGAAGTATATCTTTTGCTTTTAAACTCAACCATCTATTTTAAAAGATTGGATGGTTGAGTTTTTTAAAGAACCTACAAGGATACTAGATACCTCCAACACTTGCATATTCTTACATTCTCTTTTTTTTTTAGGACATGATGAGAATGTTTAAAAAGATATAAAAGATAACTTTATAATATCCATGTCCCCAAAATGAGTATGGATGTATCAAAGGTTGTAGGATTCATTCTTTAAAGAGAGAGTGAGAGATAGACATGTAGAGAGAGAACTCTATTTGTCTACCTTTGACACTATACTTATACTCATGATATTTTTAAAAGCATGAGCATTATAAGATTGTCTTTTATATTTTCTAAAATATCTTCAACCTTTCAAATGTTATTTGTTCTAAAAAGTAATGAATAGGCATGAGAATATAGTACGAGAAGTGGGTATGATACAATTTCTCTCTCTCAATATATATAAGTGGTTTGCATCCTCCGTCTATTCTTCTCTCATATGCAAACTTTATCCAAACAAATTTCAACCATTCAATTGTGGGTATGAATAGTTGAGATTGGAAAAATATAAGAAAAGTACATATGGAAGCAAACAAGTACTCACACACTTTCACTTTTTGATTTTTGATTTTTAATCTCAACCACTTATGCTTCTTGGTATGGATAGAGTTTGTATACAAATGAAGGTAGATATAGATATAAAGAGAGAGAGAGAGGGATAGCCTTACATGCATAATTTTACACCATACATAAACATGTATATTCTCCCATTTGACATGGTTTTTCCACGACTGCTGCCCTCTGCCACCAACAATATAAATAAAATGTGAGTATTTCAGACAGGCAAAAGGAAACCCTAGTCATTCAAATAGGAAATAGATTTGAACCTTCATTTATATTTTTGGACATCACAAGTTGCCAGTTCCAAACATATATACATAACAACAACTACAAAAAGTGTAATAATCTTCTTTTCCAAATCATATAAGGAACATCAGTCTCACCTCTGATATTTCACTTTCATACAACCACATAGATTGTCTCTCTTAACAAAGTAATTTCCCTTTTTCTAATCCCATCTCCAATCATAAAACATGATCGTGATTTTTTAGTTGAATTCACTATGACAAAATGGATCTTAATAGCCAATAAGAATCTTCCCAACTCCACCTAGTCGGAAAAGGCTTGCTTTCGGTCTTTGGTATCACTAATTTCCTTTGGTACTTTACCGAGTCGTTGAGTTGAACGTACCATATGTTTTATAAATTCAAATCTCAACCATGTATTATTTAAATTTGCTAGCATCTAAGTGAATTTTGCATACATCATTGTCTCTCGTTATATAGCTTTCAGTCTTAACTCCACATGGATTTTCATGCTTCTAACAATATCTCCTACTATGAATGATTTTCATTACATTACTTGGGCTTGTAATCATGTCAAAGTGATAGCATCTTCTTCTTTTACAGTAGAATCTAGTATCTGTTTCTTAGAATTGTCACATCCCTTAACCATTTCCCGCAATATTAACAATGATTTCTTTAGCTGAAGTTCAGCATCCATTTACTAGAGAGAGAGAGAGAGAGAGGCATGTTACATTGAGATGGTCATTCTCGGCTCGGGTAACGGCTGGACTGGCCATCCAGCCGTTACCAGAGGAAAGGCCTGATAAGTAACGGATAGTTGTTACCAGAAAATCCGGTAATGGCCAGTTACCTCTCCCAGACGAGGGAAGCCACGAGAGGAGAATGTCAGACGACAGGGGAGCGGATGCCTATAAAAGGTCATCCATTCACAGAGAAAATTATGAGAAGAAAGATACAGAAAACTTCTTACAGAAGTGATATACAGAATAAAGTCGTATGAGAAAACCCTCATGAGGAAACCTCGCGACGACGTCATCAACATCCGCTGCAAAACCTCCAGCGATTAGAGTACCGGAAAGGTAAGACCCGAATCTTACTCCGTCAGTGGTATCAAGGCCTAGTTCTCTACAAGAAAAATAGAGAAAAGGGTTAGAATTATAAAAATTAAAAAAAATTAAAAAAAAGAAGAGATCAGTCGGCGATCGGCAGTCGGACAGGGAAGCAGAGGCAAGCCGACGGATAAAAGCCCCAAAGTCAAACCAGAGGCAAGCCGGCGGAAAAGCCTCAAAGGCAAACCAGAGGCAAGCCGGTGGAAAAGCCCCAAAGACAAAGCAGAGGCAAGCCGGCGGGAAGCCCCAAAGGTAAACCAGAGGCAAGCCGGCGGAAAAGCCCTAAAAGCAAATCAGAGGCAAGCCTCAAAAGGCAAAACAACGGCAAGACGGAAAACGCCCGAAGGCAAGACAGAAAAGAAAAACAAAGCAGCCGGCTGAAGTGCCTAGAAGAAGAAAAACCACCAAACTCTGACGCCGACGCCGACGGCCGGACGCCGACGACCGAAACCCCTCCCTCTCTCTCTCTCTGGAAAAATCCAGATACTGTACATTTTTTTTTATTTTTCGCTTTTATAGCAATAATAAAAAAAAACCGCGGTTTTCAAAACCAATGGTTTTCAAAACCGCCGACGGTTTCCCGAAAACCAACAACGGTTTTCTGAAACCGCCAGTGGTTTCAGAAAACCGCCTCAGGTATTGAGAGAGAAAGACAAAATTGCCCCTATTGTTTTCTGATTATTTCAAAATTGCCACTGCAAAAGGACAGATTTACCCCTTGGCCGGTTTTGAAAATTACAAAATACCAGCAGGCTGCTGATTTACTTTATAACCTTTATCGATGACTACTCTAGATATATGTATATATATCTTTTAGCACATAAATCAGAGGCACTTGAAGCATTTAATGAATATAAACAAGAAGTGGAAAATCAATTGGGGCATACTATCAAAGTCTTGAGATTAGACAGAGGAGGTGAGTATACCTCAGTAGAACTTTTAGAATTCTGTAAAGACTTTGGTATTACTAAACAAAATATAATGCCTACAACACCTCAATAAAATGGTGTAGCTGAAAGGTACAATAGAACCTTATTGAATATGACAAGGTCTATGATTATTGATGCCTCTCTACCAAGGGTATTTTGGGGAGAAGCGGTAAGCACAGCTGTTTACGTGCTCAACAGAGTACCATGTAAAGCTGTGTTCACTACACCATATGAGATGTGGTTTGGGAGAAAACCCAACCTAGGTCATCTCAGGAGATGGGGATCAATTGCACATGTCAAGATCCTTGATCAGTCTAGAGATAAACTAGACAGTAGGTCCTTGAGGTGTATATTTATTAAATATCCAAAAGATTCAAAAGGATATCGGTTTTATCATAAGGACCAATGACTCATTGAAAGCAGAGATGTTGAATTCTTAGAAGATTCTAAGAATGACATCCTGGAAAACAATGAAGAGTATGTTGATGATTTGGTAGATTTTGACCAATCATCTTTTGAAACCATAGAAGAATTTCCTAAAACTACCGATACCTTAATTGGACATAAGAGGTCAAGAGTCATTCCATCCTATTTAAAGGATTATCACACTTACCTTTCAGAAGAAGTGATTTGGTAGATTTAGATGAATTGACTGATAACTTGACTTATCAGCAAGCAATGAATTCATCGGAAGCAACAGACTATGAGAAAGCTATGGATGAGGAAATTGAATCCATTGAGAAAAACCAAGTCTGGGAATTGGCTGATTTGTCAAAAGAAAGAAAAGCCATAGGCTGTAAATGGGTTCTGAAAAAAAATATAAGGTTGATGGTACAATCGACAAGTTTAAAGCGAGGTTGGTTGCAAAGAGTTTTTCGCAAAAGGAAGGGATAGACTATGTTGAGACATATTCCCCAGTTGCGAAATTTGCATCCATACGTATAATCTTGGTAATATCTGCATATTATGATTTGAATTTACATCAATTAGATATGAAGACCGCTTTTCTAAATGGCGATCTAGAAGAAATCATATGCATGCAGCAGCCCGAAGGATTTGTGATTGAAGGCCAAGAAGATAAAGTGTATAGGTTAAAAAAATCCCTATATGGCCTAAAACAGTCACCTCGCCAATGGTATTTGACTTTTCAAAATGCCATTATAGAACTTGGGTTTGTGGCTAACAAACTTGATCACTGTGTTTATGTTTGGAACAGTGAGAGCCACTTTGTCATCTTATCTTTGTATGTCGATGACATACTACTAATTCGAAATGACATCCCTACCCTACACATACTGCAAGCCACTCGTGTGCAGTTGTTTTCTACGAAGTGACTCGGGCGAAGCCACCTACGTATTAGGTATCGGGGATCTATAGAGATAGATCACCGAGACCGCTTGGCCTAAGTCGTAGTACATACGTAGTCAAAGTGTTAAGACGATTTAACATGCATGAATCCAAGAAAGTGACTCTTCGCCTATGTCACACGGTGTAAGCCTATCTAAGTACTCAATCCCCTTCCACCCAGATTTGAGAGGGATCGCACGAGCAAGATCTCCAAATATATGCATCTCGGTAATTGGATCTATCATGCATGCTATGTTATGTACTCGACTGGACATCCTCCGTATGCTTTGAGCATGACGAGTAGGTACCACCGATCCCTATGAAAGTCACCGGATCGCTATCAAGAACATCCTTAAGTACTTAAGAAGGACTAAGGATTCGTTCTTGGTATACGGAGGCGAGGAAGAGCTAGTCGTAGTGAAGGTTACACCGATGCTAGCTTTCAAACCGATAAGGACGACTCCAGCATCGCAATCGTTATGTTTTTTGCCTAAATGGTGGGGTGATGTGAGTCGGAAGAGTTCAAAGCAGAGACAATGCATTATCTACCACGTAGGCCGAGTATATTGCCGCCTCCAATGCAAAGAAAGGAGGCCGTTTAGATCGGAAGTTCATTACCGAACTTGGCACTATTCCTAGTATTGTGGGACCCAGTGGACCTCTATTGTGATAACAATGCAACAATTGTTCTTATTAAGAGTGGAGCAGATTGCTCAAAAAGCAAGCATATAATGGTAAAATACCACTATGTTCATGATATGGTTATGAGAAAGGAAATATCCATCTCATACATGCCAACAGATGATATGTTGGCAGACCCCTTAACCAAAGGCATAACGAAAGAACTCTTCTCAAAACATATTAGAAACATGGGTTTGAGATATGTTGTTGTATAGGTAAATAACCATACAACGGATGATTTGTTGTGTAGGGAAATAACCACACAACAGGTTCTGATTGCAATAGTAATCAGGGATCAACATAACTAGGGAAAACCCCGGGAAAGTGGGAGGAAAAACCAGTATGTCGATACACTTGGCTCGAATGGCCAAGTGGGAGATGTTACATTGAGATGACCATTCTCGGCTCGGGTACAGCCGTTACCAGAGGAGAGGCCTGATAAGTAACGGACAACCGTTACCGGAAAATCCAGTAATGGCCATCCGTTACCTCTCCCAGACGAGGGAAGTCACGAGAGGAGAATGCCAGACGACAGGGGAGCAGATGCCTATAAAAGGGAATCCATTCACAGAGAAAATTATGAGAAGAAAGATACAAAAAGCTTCTTACAGAAGTGATATACAGAATAAAGTCGTTTGAGAAAACCCTCGTGAGGAAACCTCGCGACGATGTCATCAACATCCGCTGCGAAACCTCCGGCGATCAGAGTACCGGAAAGGTAAGACCTGAATCTCACTCCGTAAGGCATACATGCCTAAGCGTGGATTCACTTTCTGCAATTAGAGTCTCTCTTCGAGCTAGCAATCTGCCGTTCCAGATGTCACCCTCGCCCAAGTTCAAGTACAGGTTTTCCCTCTCTCGCTAGCTTGCTGTACTAGTACTGATACAAACTTCCTATTCTTTTTTAAGGGGAAACGAAAGAAACGCCGTATAGATGTTGGCTCTCGCCCATTGATTGCAGGTCGAAAGACATCAAAAAACATAATAATGAAAGCAGTCGAGCACAGAATGAAAGCCTAAATCGCCGTTAGTGTTTTGATCAATTACCTTGATTTGCACATGGCCAAGCATCGTGCAAGATCAAAGTAATCGAGGAAGGAGAACATGTTGAAGAGGGTGTCGGGATTGAGGCGTTGGAGCCCTCTTTGCTTGTTTTGATGTTGGTTTCAATATTTTTTTATCAATACAAAATGGTTTTGAAAAGTAGAAGAGTAGTAAAATGTGGTGAAGGATAATATGTTATGATGGAAACAGTAGAATCATGTGAAATGAAGAATGATGTAAACTATATTCTTATGCAAAACTATCCACATAATACTTATTTCACCCCCTCTTTATATATATATATATATATATATAAATTAGATCTTATCACATGTTCACTTATTATTATTTTTAGTATTAGTATAATTTTAAAATTTTAAGGTTTTCAAAAAATATTATTATACTTATACTTTTTAAAAAGCAATCATCAATAAGCAGGGTTAATGATAGCATGATCAAATTAATATATATATGACGTGAAAAACTGTGTAACCACAAAAGTAACACAAAAATCTGTGGTTGTCTTCAAGATCGACATGTTTTAAGAAAACGACACGACGCAGAGCACAATTTGTGTTCAGAATAATACACAAAAATGTCGTATATTAGCGCAATTTGAGAATGGCGAGTAAGTTCATTTTGAAATTGGTCACGGGACGAACGCTGTCAAGGTCCCGAATGTAGAGATATTCATTTTCACTACCTAACGTAGAGCAAGTTTACTGATAATATGCCGTATATCTTCTTCATATCTCGTTCAGCTATTGCGTAGTAGTTTCTTTCTCTGGTTAACAGGTTCTCCTTTGCTATAAAATAAAAAGTACAATTCTATCTATTAAGTGATATTTCTATATTTTCAATGCAATAAAGGTTAAACGTGACATTAGTTATTCAGTTTCTGCATGTGCCACACACAAAAAAGAAAAAGGCAGTTGTACTAAAAACAGTAGTTGAGCAGTGACCCACAAATTTGTAGTGGTTGGGGTGGTAAAACATGAATATCTCAAGATCGTACTGCCACGTGAAGAGAGAGATGAAAAACGGCATTTCTTCAGCGGGCTGAGCTCGAGGTTTACTTATTTTACAAGTAACTGCCATAGTCCTTTGGTGTTTACTTTTAACTACCTGATCTACATCCTGTTCAGAATAATAAAACGCGGTGTTGCATTTACTGATTACCACGTATCAACTGCTCCCAAAATGGGAGGGTTAAAAGGGTCATTTTAAGTACGGCGACTATCGTGCCAGAAAAGCGAGGAAGTTATAGGAAAGGTTCAAATGTTTATGCTTAACTCGTAAATTTGGCGTAGTGAAGGTGGTTGGTAAAATGTAAAACTCCACAACAATTTCACAAAAGAGTTAGTGACAAGCAGTATCTACTGCATAGGGGTATACTTGAGGTTTACTTATTTTATTAGTGGTTGTTTAGTCATTTCGCATCCTCTTATTAAAGACTACCGTTTTGAAGTACGGACTGAGGTATCCTTCCCTTCGGCCTCTCTGCGTGCGAAACCCTAACCCTTCCTACAAGAATCCAAAAAGGACGGGAGGATCCGAATTAGGAAAAGACATATAAAACCCCTTCTCTTTGATGACGAAACCTAAACCGTCCCGACGTGACTCCGCAGTACAATGGGGAGGCCACAGGCAGGATCACACCCTGCATATTGAACTCACGACTATCAACTTGCGAGTGGCCCGTCGAGCCACGTGAACTTTGCTCATATGTGGACGGTGCTCGATTCGAACTGTGGCTATCTAGGGCTACATTGGATCTCTACTGACCAGGATAAGGGATTTCAATCGAAACCGAATTGGGTCAAGAACTGACTAAAGCCGAAACTGGAACTGGACCTAGAACCAGGAACCACCCGGTTGGGTTTCGGTTTCACCTCTTATAAAAGCAGAATTGGAACCAAACAAAAACTGGTGGTTCCTGTATTCTTATAAAATTTTCAAATTTTTTTATTAAAAGTACTGGTTTCATGTAGTTTAATATACTAAATAAATAAAGATGAAAGACATTGACATAGTTTGATTACCATTCGCTTGTTGATTAGCTTATGCAACTAAGAAAGGACGACATCATGGTTTTGGATCGAAAAGATTTTACCAAGAGGAAGAGAAGACGACAATTATATTTGGCGCTTGCGTAGGAGTGTGTTGGTGTATCACACGGTGGATTGTAAAACAAGGCAGATATAGAAAGAAAATCTTTTGGGGTGAGGCCAACACCCCCATGGCTTTACCGTGGGCTTTGAATTATGCATAACCGTAGAACCGTAGGTTCTCTGCGTAGAGGCTCAAATATGGCCACGGTTTAAGAGTAGACTCTCCTTATTGACTACTACAGCTTTAATCGTGAGCTATACTTCTTTTATCTTCCAAACTTCCGCAGCTGCACACAACAGATACTTCCCTCGGTACAGGATCAAAGAAATCCATGTATACAGGATCAGTTGGAGTTCACGAGTTCCTTACGTCTAGTGCATCAAGTTTATGAGCATGATATGTTTAACTTGTAGTTCCTCTTTGAGTAAGAGCTCGATCATGTATATTGGCCGCAGATAAAGTGATTGGGGAGTCTTTAGAAAAGATGTGTTTTTCATGTTATATGTGCGATATGTTAGTGCTCAAGGAAACATGAACAACACACACGTACCTTGTGGTGCTACATCATGATCTCGCAGTTTACCTCGACGAAAGACGTTCATATACAAAGGGCATGGTAGTAACTTGTCATGTTTGCATAAACATCTCTGCGAGAATTTTTTTTCTTAAGGGAGCATCCTATGTTCTTCCTAGTCAATTTTTTTTCCAAGATTTGTCTCATTTGTGGGCTTGATTATTTAATGTGCTTGTGCCCAATGTTGTAAGTATCAGTCTATATCATATGATACGGGATGATAGGTGGCATAGAGATGAGGGTTCGTGATATGATTCAACACATATATAATGTGTTTGTACCCAATCTTTATTTATATATAAAAAGAATGAGAAGGTCTTTCAAGATATATATTTAGAAAAAACCGATATTCGATGTTGATGTCATCGTTGTTACATGATAGGATTGCTAATGTGAATCGGCACCGTCAAAAACATTCATCAAGAACAATTGGATGTTAAACATGAGAGAGTATATTCATTGATGGACTCATCTCTCTCTCTCTCTCACTCCCTAATATATAAATATGTGTGTGTGTGTGTGTGTGTGTATAGTTTACCTCACCTTAAAAGTTGAGATGGATATTCACCTCACCATTGAGACTTCTGAGATCTGCCTGTTATCATGGTGCCTTCCTCATCAAAGCTGATCTCAAGTTGGGGCCTATGTAGAGTTTTCGCTTCCATGAAGGGAAATCAGGGTGTTTGTTTACGTGCATGAGAAATACGTGCAATCTCATCATTTTCTTATCTCCCTCAGTGAAACAAACCGACCCTCATATTTTCCAAGAATTGAGGAATTCTGTCAAACAATAAATAGTTGAAACTTCCAAAATAGTTTAAGATTCAACACAGAAAAACTATCAAAAGAAGGTACAATAAGAAGGTATAAGAAATTAGATTGTATAAATTTTAAATGATGAAGAAGAAGAATACAAAAGGTATTGAAAAGAAACAATAAAAAATTATCTAACTTATGTTGATTTAATATTAGTAATGACACGTGATCAAGCTTTATGAAAACAAATAATCCATATAGTCGGTCCCATCTAGTAGCATGATGATAGCGACAACAAGAACACATCAGATAGTGACTAGGGATTATACTTATAATTATTTCATGTAAATAACCTAGGACTTTTTAAAATATCTACGATATTCAGTCATATTCTCTTACTTTTGTTTTCAACAAAATAAGCCGAGACTTATGCCATATTGAATCATATAACACAAAATTATATATTATTCATGATCAAATAAAAAAATACATAAAATTTAGCATATATCCAATACACGAAGTGAGTAATACTTGTTAATGTGATGAATATCATAATCTCCCAGTTTCATCATTTTTATATATTCAACAATGTGTGTGTGGAATAATAAGTCCTAATGAACACCACTTTGATACCGATTTAGTTCTCACACAAGACAAATAAGTGGCGTGAGGCCTCCATCGACCATATATAACTAAAACAAATATAAGAGAAGTTAAGCATCTCCATAAAATACATTTTATGGAGAATACAATACAAACTATAAGTTGAAGCATCACATACTGCTAAGAAGTATTGCCATGATCCATTGTAACATATATCATATGTCACACGATAGTGGATAGTCACCACTCGAAAATACCAAAAGAAATGCTATCAATCTTGTCTTCAAAAGCAATACCAATGCAATGTTCCATTGTACAACAATTACACAACCCAAATCAAGCATTAATATCTATTGAGTTGGTCTATACAAAGAAGCATTTTAAGCAATACCATGCAACATGTCCTCGACCATGCCCTCTTCTATGGAAACTAGGGGATATATATTACAAAGTATTTGCACTTCTATAAAATATTCTCCCTAGATCTTAGCCCAATATCCTATCCTTTTCACAAAAGCTTTCCAATAGCTTGATATCTATAATTATCATCTCTTATAACATCAATCTATTTGACAATATATGGCATCATAAACTAAGATATATCGTCGTTATGCAATGTCCCCATACTAGTCAATGACAAATATTACATGACGATAAAGAAGGCTGACAACTTTGCATACTCTCTTGAGGACAACTCTCTTCATATGGATTTCCTAAATGGTTGACCTTTATAATAATAAAGAAGTAACCCTTGTAAAAATGTGGATTGAGGATTCAAACCCTCGTAATACTTCATTAGTTGCCTACGTTAATCTCGAATAAGATAGTTCTTTAACTACTGAAAAAATTCTTTTAATTCAACTTCCTCTCTCCACTCTCCATCTTCACCATAAGGTATATTAGATCATTCCCCATCAAGCTTCCTCCATAGTGCATCAATAGATAACAATTGTATAAGCTAACATACTTTCAATAAAATGAATCTCATAAGCATATGTTAACCCATGTGAATGTTGCAGGCTACACCTGTATACTGTTAGATTTGAGCCAACAATGTCTCCTTGATTTGTTTCTTTTATTATTAAATTAAGTACATGCTATGAAACCTTACTTTTAACATCTTAACAAATTCAAAGAAATCTATAAGATAGTGTTTGTTGATGATTCAAGGTTCTTTAAATGATTTCTTCACTTCTCTAATTTGCAAATCAATCAATTTTAATGGAGTTGGGTCTATATCACATTCAATCTCATAGTCGAGCTACCAATAAATCTTTTCAATCATACATGCACACTTTCAACCCATACAACACCATAAACAATCTCACTAGAACATAGGTATACATCATACATGCACACACACATATATATTACAAATAATGTTCCATACCTATCAATCATGTGGGTCATATAATTCAAAATTCGACCAGTCTATGCCGACACAAAATCTTTTCCTTATATGAACCTAACCGTTGTTGCTTAATATAGGATACTATAGCAAGAAGGTTCTTCCACTTCACTTCTAGTAAACCCATTTCTCGACAAAATTTCTCGTCTTTAAACTCACAACTTTCTTTCAACTAACACCAAATGCAGTGCATATTCTTTCTTTTTTCTAGGGATGGGTTATTTGGGTTCAAGGCCATAGGCTTGGGTTCAGGGTACAAGACTAGGCTTGAGGAAGTGGGTTCATTCATGGTAGGGGTTCCTAGGATGTTGATGCATGCCTTAGGATCTACCATATTTTGAACTTTATTTTGTTTTTGTTTTTGAAATTCTTTTTTGTGGTGCGGGACATTTGGCGCACCTTGAAAATCCTCATTTTTGGACACATTTTGTGGGTTTGTGGGTGCATGAGTGTGATTCAATGCATCTGATGACTCTATATCGACAGGAAAGTTTAGAGGAGGATAGGTTTCAGGCATACCTCTTTTAGGCTTGTCTACCTTTTCGTGGTGAGAGCAGGCCTTGTCCCTGAGTGACTCTGTTTTGAGCTTTCATTGCTTTTTAAGGCGTTCCTTTTCTAATCCTACCTTTATGTGACTCTCATCCTCTTGTGAGACTCGTGGGGTGTGGATTTCATGCCCCACTGTGTTTGTGTGCCCATAATCAAGGACTTTCTTTCTAGCTTTCAGAATTTCAAAGTTTTGTTTTTCAATTTGTTTTTGAAAATTTTCCAGATTTTTTTTTAGTTTTGAAGTATGAAAATATTTTTTTGGTTTTTCTTTTGAACTTGGATTGCTTGGAGGCTTGGGAATGGATGATTTGATCCGCCTTCGGGCTTTATCTTCAGCCTCATATCCTTCATCGAGTTTAGGATCAGTTTTCCTTGCATGATCCTTCTCTTTATGTGCCCGAGATGAGATGCTATGTGATCGATGTGCCTTAGCCTCATGGCTTAGAGCATCGATCTTTCTAAAGATCTCTTTGATAGCATCTATCTCTTCTTGGGCTTTTGATGATTTGAAAAACCACTTTGAATTACTCGATGAGGATTTCCTCGACTTTTCATCCATTGCTTGCAAAATTTTGGTGCACAAGTTTGAAAACGCGTTTTTGAAATATTTCTTAAAGTTCTACTTGTTTGAATTGAAGTTTCTCAAGACCAGAGTCCCACCGGGCGTGCTAATTCTGTAAACATGAAAATTTTCACTCCCAAGTTATAAAAAACTCGAAGTGAACCTTTTTGTGCTTACGCTTGTGCGAGCATGTCAGCTAGCTTACACAAACTAGCAAAGACTTTTAAACGTTTTTCTGACTTTTTGGCGATTATAGACGAGCGGACACTTTTCACTTAAACCTTCTTGAACCGATGCTCAAGGGTCGGTTTAAGTGTTTAGCAACTTCGATTTGCAAACAAGTTTTTACTTCAAATTAATCATAAAGGCTCAGTGTTTTGGAAAGAATTCGGTTCGTGCACTTTTGCTAATTTTATTCAAGGGTTGGTCGACTCTAAAATTCTTGCAAGTTTTACTTACTATGGCCTAATGTATGTGGAATGTGTGGGCCTAGTTTCAGTGTGATTGGAGCGAGTATCGAAGGATTTGCCGCAATGAGCGAATGTAGAGATGCTAAAAATCCAGTTTTGGGTTTTTAAGAATGATGATGCAAACTCACCCGAATTTAAATTGCAGCCACTATACATCTGAAGTAAAACTCATGCAAAATGAAAGTGTGGTCACTACATTCCCGAAAGTAAACTCATGCGAAATAAAAGTACAATCACTCTACATTCCCAAAAGTAAAACTCACATAAAATGAAAGTGCAGTCACTCTACCTTCCCGAAAGTAAAACTCACATGAAATGAAAGTACAGTCACTCTACATTTCTAAAAGTAAAACTCACGTAAAATGAAAGTGCAATCACTCTACATTCCCGAAAGTAAAACTCACGCAAAATGAAAGTACAGTCACTCTACATTCTCGAAAGTAAAACTCACGTGAAATAAAAGTGCAATCACTCTACATTCTTGAAAGTAAAACTTACGTGAAATGAAAGTGCAGTCACTCTATATTCCCGAAAGTAAAAACTCACGCGAAATGAAATATGTATATTGGCTTAAGAAGAGAGGGGATTCGAAGTATAGAAGGTTTATAAAGTATATTGAGGTAGAAGAGCAAAAAGGCTCGAGTGCACTTGGGTGTAATCGTGATTATCCACCAATTAAATGACAAGCGAAGAGAGCTAAATAATATTACAACATGGGGGGAGGCTACGCTCCATTAATACAACCCCTTTTTAAATTGAATTAAATGGAGAAAATGGTTTAAAACCAAAGTTTAAAGGTGCTTACAAGTTTTCCCGAGATGCTGAAAGTTTCGTATATGGAATCAGACTATCTTCTTCCTTGCAAGCTTCCCCCTCACTCGAGCCCTTGGTGCAGTCCCTTTCCTTTGCTCGAGCCCCCTTTCTCTCTCTTGGTTCGGTCCAAGTCCCAAGCCTAGACGCTTACCTTCAAGCCTTGCTCCACTCGGCCAAGCCCTTGCTCCAAGTTGTCTCCTCCAAGGCCTTGTTCGAGCTCCACCCTCTCTCCTCAAGTTTTTTCCAACCCCTCCACAAGCCCCCTCGCCCCCCCCTTGGCCTTATTTATAGGCCAAAGGAGTGGATCCTTGGATCGGGTTTGGATCATTGGGTCCAACCTGATCCAAGCTAGTGGGATCTCTTTTTGGGCTCGAAATGGATCTTTTTAGTTCAGATCCAATCCAATTTTTTTTTTTGGTCCTCTTGTGGGGGCATGGAATGGACGGTTTTCAAGCGGGCTCCGTTTCCTCGGTGACCCGATTTTAGACTAGGTTCTTTTCAGTCCTTTTAACTGGTCAATGCTTGATTTCAGAACTTTTTTATTTGATGCTTGGTTTGATATATCTGGCCCCGTCTCGAGCTTGCACTTGATTCTTAATGGCTTCGTCAGGGTCTCGATTACATTCTGCATTTTGAAGTTGAACTTGCCTTGAACTGAACACCAGATTCAATCTTCAATCTTGCCTTTATTCAGATAGGCTTGGCTCACCCTTCACTTTTCGACTTAATCTTGAGCTGGATTTTGGATCGGGTTTTGCCTGTTCACTTGATCCATTTTGCAAATCCATGGGCTTTTAACTTTGAATTAAAACCTTTATTTTACAATATTTCCTAAAAGGTTTAAACTTTGAAATTTAGGGTTTTTAAAGGTCTAGAAAGGCTTTAAGCTGATTTTTGAAATTCAGGAGTTTTTGAAAACATCACAATTTTGGGTGTTTACAGTCATGAATCTGAGAAGATCATGAAGGAGCAAGACCTTTTAATTGAAAAATATATCATATATAAGGGTGTATTAGTTGCTTTGAAAAAGTTGAAGATTGTTGAATGTAACCTATATAATACGATATGTTTTTGCTTTACATTTTCATTTCACTTCATTAAAAACAATGTATATTAAAAGACTCTTATGGATAGATATCACTAGTATCCTCTATGGATAACCTACAAACATTTCATACTAACGTCATAATTGGTAAGTATTCACTTGTCACATCATATAACCTACGAGCATTTCATAGGATACACAAGAATCTAATTTTATTTACTAATAATTGTAAACAACCAAAATTTATTAAAAAGATTTTTCAAAATTTCCTTATTTACAAGAAAAATTGTGGTCATGAGTCAAGTTGCCCTTTACTAATAACTCGAAACATCTCCTACATGATCAAACCTACTCCAAACATGTCAAAAACATGTATAGTTATCCCCAACACATGGCACATGAGTCCAGTTGCCCTTCTCACGTGAGAGCACCTCTGGATAGATTGGATTTGGGTCTGTATCGTATCCAGTAACCTGAAATAATCCAATTCAAAAAATACCTATAAAAAGAGTATATGGGTGACCAAGAAAGGGGATTCCAGCCCAAGAATGATAAGACTTACTAATGAGGACATGAGGGAGTTCATTCACAACCCAAGGAGGAGTTCATGCAAGGAAGAAAGAGAAAAATAGAGAGATCTAGAGAGAGAAAGCCTCAAGCCATCCTCTTCTACCCATTTTTTTATCTGTTCTTGTTGTAAGCTTGGAGTTATTGTCTCCAATCCTGTATAAGGTCAAGGATACTAGCCATTTCATGGAATATCATTGTAAAGGAGAGTTATCTCAATCCGAAAGCGCAAAAAAGAGTGTCATAGGTAATAGGAATTCATAACTTTTGAAAGATTTCATTTCTTTTACCCCAATATATGTTATATCATATATGTTTACATTTGTTCTATGTTTACATATTATATCATCCATTCTCTCCTTTCTTCAGTGTATTGAGTGCTTCCAATTCAATTCAAGAAGTCATAAGAAAGATATAACTGTCACGTTTAGATAGATGACATGCGTATATGTAATCCTCATAAGTTTGTATTATGGGAGAGCACAGGGATATGATCACTAAACTAAGGATATTTTCTAAAAGAGTAATCCTCCTCAAGAGAGATGTCCTGAAGATCTATATGTAGATGAGTTTCTCCCCAAACGACCATAAATCTTCAACAAAATTCTTTGAATGATCACTAAATCATTAAGATGTTAACTGGATGCATCATTATTTTTTATAAGGAAATTTCTGCAGATTTCAACATACTGCAAAGACCTTGTATGATCTCTAAATTTTTTAACCACCATCTCTAAGTGAAATATTCACAAATTTTGTCCGTGAGTACCAGACAATATCCTGTAAAATTCTTGCAAGTTTTGAACAAGGGTGAGATTGATAAAAAAATCAATAAGGATCAAACCCAACCCAAAACCGAACCTGATTGTAACAAAAATCTTGCAATAGGCGTTCAGTAAAACTTTCATAACTCGGTCCATAGGTATCCAAATACCTCAAGATTAACTTCTTCAGAAAGCTAACATCCATATTATAAATTGATAATTTTAGTAGAAATAGGAAGCCTATGTATGGAGACACGAGTATTTTACCAAGACTTTATATTTTAGTCATAAATACTATCCAAATTTTCATAATAGCATTCAGTTAGAAATTTTTCTTACGTTTTTCATTTGATCATCTAAAGATCCAAAATATAAATAAATTTTTTCAATAAAACTGTATACCGATTTCTCACTCACATAAAATTTTTGAGATTTTTGGATCCCCATAAAGTAGCTAAAAAATATAAGCTCCCACATTGTAAAACAGAACCAATTATGTTTTTACATAACTAAATCTGGTTTGGTCAAGTAAAATTGATGCCCTTTTGAAAATGTGGTTTTGAGTTGAAATTGTTTTGATAAAACTCTGGATTCTGAAATCACTTTTCCTAAGCGTCTAGGTTGACCCTTGAGCACCGATTTAAGAAGGCCTGTATCGACAAGAACCTACATTCCCACAATCGTTGAATAGTAAGATAAATCTCTTTTCAAGTTTGAGTAAACTTGTTGGCATGCTCGCGCACGATTTTCGCACGCGAAGTTTAAGTTCATATCATACTGAAAAATTTTGTTTACAAAAATAAAATGACATGCTCGGTGGGACTTAGGTCTTAGAGGAGTCATTTTGATCCAACCACATTCATTCAAAACAAATCAATCTTAAAGCCTTATTCTAAACTCTTTTCAAAACTAAGCTATAGGTCCAAAATTTCATATACCATGTCAAGTTTAGAAGGTTCTTTTAGAGATGTGTCAAGTGATACCTCTTCAAGATCTACAAATTGATTTTCGAAAACAACTCAAAGCTCTCTCAAATCACTATCTCAAGCCTGAGAGAATAGGATTGCCTTTCTAAAAAGAGACTTAAGAGAGTTATAAATTGAAAGGGAGATTGTTACCCTAAGCCAAGAGGTCGATGTAGTCGAGTCATGTTATTCTCATGAAAAACAACTTTGGGTCCATAAGAAGTCAAACCATGCTTTAAGAACCAAACCGACATCAAAATTCGATGAAGGATATAAGCCTGCAAAAGTAGCAAGTGTCAGGATTGATCAATCACTTCCTAATACCCCTTCCTCTACTAAAAATCCCCAAAAAATGTATATTTGGAAAAACCAAAAATATTTAGAAAATATTTAAAAATCTAAAATAATTGAAAATCTAAAAGTTGAAAATGATGAAATTTTAAAGATTGAATGTGAAAATGTAAAAAAGATAAACAAAGAAAAAGGAGTCTAAATTCCTAGGCACACATATGGAGAGGAACATGAGGTCTTTTTCACTCAAGTCGTCAAAGAATTTCCAAAAACATGCGCTCTGATGGGTCCCATTCACATGAGCACCACTTCACACACTCTTGAGGTTTTACCTCCTAAAAAACATGCACATAAGAGAATGAGTATTGCATGAGTCTAGGCATGAAGGATGAAGCTCAAGACCTAGTAAAGCAAAGGAACTTCGAAGCCATGCATGAGTTAAATTGAAAAAGGTATGCCTAAAACTCATTCCTCCCAAAACTCCCTACTCGATACTCTCCTTCTTAGTGTAGGATTGGTTAATCATTAACATATATTTCATACATAAAATCACACTCATGCACTCACAAACCCACAAAATGTACTAAAAGATGTGGATTTTCAATGTACGCTGAAAGTCCTATACTAACAAAAAGAATTTCAAAATGAAAAACAAAACAAAAATAAATTTCAAAATTTGGTAGACATGGTTATTCCTAAGGCATACATCAATATCCTAAGTACACCAAACCCTATCATGCATAAAAAACTTCTTTTGAGAGTATGTTTGCATCATAAACCCAAGCCTATGGTCATGACTTATCTAGGTTTCATGCATCCTTCAAGTCCAAATGAGACCATAGACCTAACCCTAACTCAAGCCCACATAATATGTGATAAGCTTTAAGTTGCCCTTGCTGGGTTTGGTCTCCTTGAAGACCGTTCCCCATCCTCTCCTATTGCGTCATGGGAGTATGAGCTCTTTAGACTCTCCTTCCATATAAGTGCATCACATCCTTTGGGTGTTACCATATGCACACCTGCACCAACCTTTGGGCTCATGTCCAAGTTCATGCATGCCTAGTGGGTCGGTCATACCTTCCCATAACCTCCACATACCCACTAAGGGACTGGCCATAGTTTCCCTTGGAACCCATGTCTTTCCATCTAGAAAGGAATCAACCATGTTCTCTTTTGGCATACACATGCACTCACATCATCGACCCCTAGGAGCACATTGGGTTGCACCTAGGGTTCATCATAAGAATATTGATCATTCCATACCCCGGGTGTGCATCTTTGATGCACCTGAACCCCCGGATCCTCCTTGGACATGATACTAACTTCGGGTTTTGTGTATTGTATATAAGTTATATCTAAAATCCTAAAAATCTAAAAAAAAGGAAAAAACCAAAACACAAAAAAAAAATCAAAAGAAAACCTCAAAATCATTTGTCAAAAGGATGTCAATCCCCTTAAGGATGAGTTGGGTGATGACAATCTTCATGAACTTCTTAAAATCAATAAAATATTAGATTTGAGCAAACACTCGAGCTCTCTAGAAGGTGACCTCTTAGGGGTTAACATAGGAGTAAAATCTAACCCTAAATGCATCAGAGGCTAAGATCGTATCATGCATATTTCTAGGTCATGTCAAAAACCAACATGTCCATTAACATAATGCATGTATGGGTCATTCATGCATCTCACCTAATATCATTCATCACATGCCATCACATGTGTCGGCCATGGTATGTGAATGCCCTTATTGTCCATCTCCTCTAAACTAGGGGCATGTACCTTGCATTCCTTAGGTGCCTTTCATGGAGACATGAATACATTAGTTATTTCATTGAGCATGTATATCCATCATCTCCTATGAGAATACATTTCTACATGACATGCATCCCATGAACATCATTCACCCCAAGAGACCGTACAACAAGCTATACTAGTCGAGCTCGACTTAAGTGATGAGATAAGGCTCCTTGTGATAGATTATGCGCAAGCATACCAACAAAGGATAGCCCGACATTACGAGAAACATATAAAGGCTCACTACTTTAAGGTAGGAGATCTCATGTTGATGATCATACACCAAAGTGTCTCACATTCTCTCGGAAAGAAGCATTCCAATTGGGAAGGTCCCCATGTTATAAGAATGACAACAATTAACAATACATATTGGCTAATTGATGCCGAAGAAATAAACTTGATAGACCTTATAAATGCCCAATATCTAAAAAAATATCATGTTTAGAATCTTCCACTAATTCTTTTAAAATGATTTTACAAATGAATCATCTTTAGCTTTCAGGAGAGGGAACTAAATTGAGTATATATCTCTTAGCTAGGAATTAGCACTCTATAAAAAGGTAGAGTGTTTTCAAAATCATTAAATAACATTTCAAAAGTACTTATTTTACAAAATAAAGTCTAGTTCAAAATAGCAAAATATTTTCAAGTAGTAGGTGCGATTATGAAAATAGGGCAGATTTGGTTAGACCAAGTATCTAGAGGGATAAGTTGTTCCTCATCTCATTCTCTACGAAGAAATTGGTAGAGGCCCAATACCTCGAAAGTCAAAATAGAGAAAAGAAAAAAGAAAAGAAAGAAAAAATCAACCTCCAATATATAGGTCTTCATATAAAAAAAGAAAGAGAAAAAAAGTCAAAAGCTCAAAGAGCAAATAATCTTTTCTTAAAATCCCTTTTTTATACCATAGGATGCTTCAAAAGGGACCGTAGAATTTCTCCTTTCACCCCCTATAACATATCTCAAAAAAAGAAATAGTCTATCATTATAATCCTAAAGTAGGAATAGAACCTACCAATTTGGATCTCATTTTATTTGAAGATTAGGCCTTACAGTGTAAAAAATAAAGTTTTGAAATATGGTTAAACTTTTCCAATAATAAAAACCTCCACAAGAGTAATAGAGAATCAAGATCGATGTTAAGGGAAATATAAGAGATTAAAGTCTTGTCAAATATAAACTAAGGAAAATTACTCTTTAAAAATAATTTTTACAAAACCCAAAGCATCAAACAAATGAGCATGGAGGCCATCCCACTTAGGGCATCCAACCTTCATGGAATCTCACCAAGCTCCCAAAATAGTTTGTGGAGGTCTCCAACACTTGATTCATGTATTGCATCTCACACATCTCATTCTCATGTGCATCCATAATAGTCTTGTTCATATATGGCCCCCATATTGGTCGGTTACCATCTATGTTGAGTCACCTTTGGCTAGAAGTGATCTCCCCCACTTAAATTTGGATAGCTCAAGTTCAAGAAGTGAGTCCCTTAACAAAGAATGAAAAGGTCAAGTTCAAAAGTTCTCCTTTACAAGTAAAGTTGTGGTCGTTGGTATTTTAATGTTTTTTCAACAAAGACACATTTCATTTCTAACCCAAAATTTTGTGAGAACCTCAAAATGAGGGTTACTTTGAGCCCCACCAAAAAAAATTGAATTCGACAAAACCCAAAAAAATGATTATTTTATCCTCAAGGTTGAACTAGCAAAATTTCGTTGTTTCAAGTGTATTTCTTTTAAAGAAAGAGTTGCAAAAGTTAAAAAAGATATTTTGAATCAAAATAAGTTTTAACTACAAAACATTTTCAAATTGACCATTTTGTAAACTTTTAGGGTTTATAGTTAGCCAAAGGGGCATAGAGGTTGACCCCTTTAAGTGTCGAGCTATCAAAGACATCCCTCCACCATCCAACCTAACTCAAATTCAGAGCCTCCAAGGTCGTCTCCAAGCCATTAGACGCTTTATCTCTAATTTGGTAACAAGATGTGAACCCTTCAATAAACTTTTGAGAAAATATATCAAATTCCTTTGGGACGTTGAGCGTCAAGAAGCTTTTGAAAGACTAAAGACCTATTTAATAAATCCTTTAAATACAGGAAAACCTTTGCTTTATATCTCTCCATTCATGAAAAGGCATTGGGTATGAAAGGATTAATCAAGCCATGGAGAAAACATGCCTAGCCTTGGTATGTCATCCACATATACTTCCAAAAGTTTATTGATTTGGTTATGAAAATTAGTCATCATGGCTCTTTGGTAAGTGGCACTGACATTTTTCAAACCAAAAAACATAACAGTATAGCAATATGTGTCCCAAGGTATGGTAAAAGCGGTTTTGTGTTGATCTTTTGAAGATAACTTAATTTGATTCTAACCCGAATAGTCATCCATAAAAGAGAACATTTCATGATTAGTTGTGCTATCAACGATCAAATCAATATTAGGTAAAGAAAAATTATCTTTTGGAGTGGCTTTTCCTAAGTTTTTGCTTGATGTGCTTGACACCAGGTTTTAAAGGTAAACGATGTTTTACCACTCTAGGGTCTAATCTGGGTATATCCTCATAAGTCCATACAAACACATCAATATATGATTTAAAAAACTCTATGAAGGATACTCTTTCAGGTTCATGCAAACAAGTTCATATTTTGACATACTTGGGATTAAACTCGATTCCTAAGTTGACTTCTAAAAAGTCCCCTCCCACGGAACTTGAAGGTTTTTCGAAGTCAAGAATTCTATGGAATTCAAGAAGTTCAGAAGTTTGATCATCCTCCTCAACAAGGGGAGCCAACTCCTTGCTTTGTTCTATCTTAAATGATTTGACTTTTTGGAAAGAATTCTCTAGAAGAAAAGATGATGGTCCTTTATAAGAACATGATTTTGGGTTGAGAATGTACAAAGGTTTTGTCAAAATCTTATTTTGGAATGGAACATGATTTTGAAAACCTAGTTTTTTATGAAATTTTTGGTTTTTAAAATTTTTATCATTTCCTTTGATTTTTCTAATTTTTTTGATATTTTCAAGATAAACCTTTGAAGAGGAAATATAAAATATTTTCTTTTGGGAGTTTTCAAATTTTGTATTATTTTCACTTTATTCAAGATTTTCTATTATTTTTTGGTTTATAAAGATTTTCCAAATGTTTTTTATTTTTTCAAATATATATTTTTTTTGATTTTTTTGTAGAAAAAAAGGGGTCATCAAGCCTCTTTGGATCTTTCATCTATACTTGCATGTTTTGGAAAGGGCTCCTTGAAAATGGCTTAGGAAGGCTTCGACTCCTTAGAGATGTGGAGTTTGCCCTTCTCAATTAAGTCTTTTATTTTATTTTTTAAAGAAAAATAATTATTTGTATCATGACCCTTTAGCATACTTGCAAAATTCATTGAGAAAATGTCCCTTAGGGGCAGCCCGTTCGAGAATCATTGTTAAGTTCACCAATCCATAGGATAGGAGAATGTCTAGAACTTTCGTAAGTGGTTATACTAGATGCGTGTAATCTCTCTTTGTGTTTTCATATTTTTTTCATTTTTTGTATTTCTATGATGGATATCGAGGAAGGTTAATTCTAACACTTGCTACTTTCTAAGATTTTACCCCTCCATCTAGGATAAATGACACATAAACTGTTGGCTTTGGCCTTGAAGAGAAGCCCTTAACTTTCCAAAGGTCCTCGTACACTCTCTTTTTTAGATTTGCTTCAAAAAGCGATGATTTTTTTATAAGCTTTTCAAAATTGCTCATTTCATGAAGAGAGATGAGGGCTTTTAAATCGGTTTTAAAATTTTCTAAAATCAATATTATCGCACAACCTTTGGATATGGGCTCCTTGACTTTCCTGAGCAAAGATCTTCATCTCACAATGAAGGCATGGACATCTTCATTGTTAGCTTACTTAGCATCTCTCAACGTGTTGAGAGTTGGGGTAACCTCTATGTTGTGCAAAAAAAATTTTATGAAACAATTGGCAAGCTCTTCGAAGGTGGTGAATTGGCTCAAATCGTATGAGACCAACCACTTGGATGCATTCCTCTTGAGAGAGAGTGGGAACCAATAGATCCACTTGGATGAGTCACTTCTCTTGTAGGCCTTTCGGAAAAAGATTTACAAATGATATCTAGGATCTCCATTGCCACCATATAAATAAAAGTTTGGCATTGTATCCTCACTATCAGTTTGATAATCGGATGATAAGAAATCCGATAGTGAGTAAAGCTTCTTTTCCTTTGATTGGCCTTTCAACAATTGTTGTATGGCTCTCCTATGTTTCATGGTTAATGATTCGAGGTTTGACTCTTCTTTTTCAAATTTTGAAGTCAGTTTAGTCTTTCAAACATGATTTGTCCTCTTATGGACCTAGGATAGTTTTTCATGAGAAGAGCGAGATTCAACTGTGTCGGCCTTTTGGCTTAGGGTGGCGATCTCTCTCTCTCGATTCTCAACTCTCTCAGCTCTCTCTTTAAAGAGGCGATTCTATTTTCCCCGATTTGGTTAAGCGATTTATAAGACTTTTTATTTTTTTTGCAAATCGACTTATGGAGCTTAATGAAAACTTACTCCAATCGAACCTTCTTAACTTGACATAGTATATGCTTGAAAATTTCAGACCTATGATCAAGTTTTTTAAAAGAGTTTAGAACAAGGTTTTGAAATTAATTTGTTTTGAAAAAATATGATCAGATCAAAATGGTTGTTCTAAGACCTAAGTCCCACCGTGCATGTGATTTTTATTTTATAAACAAAATTTTTTGGTCTTATGTGAACTTAAAAACTGTGCATGCAAAAACGTGCACGAGTGTACTATTAAGTTTACTCAAACTTTCAAAGAGATTTATCTCACTATTCAGTGATTATAGGAAAGTATGTTCTTATTGACATAGGCCTTCTAAAACTAACACTCAAGGGTCAACATAGATGCTTAGGAAGAGTGATTTCGGAATCCGAAGTTTTCTCAAAACAATTTCAACTCAAAACTGCATTTTCAAAAGACCATTGATTTCACTTGGCCAAACCAAATTTAGTTCTGTGAAAATAGAATTGGTTCAACTTTACAGTGTAGGAGTTTATATTTTTTTAGTCACTTTATAGGGATTCAAAAACCTCAAAAATTTTACCTAAGTGAGAACTAGGTATGAAGTTTTATTAAAAAATTTATTTATATTTTGGGTTTTTGAATGATCAAATAAAAAACTTGAGAAAACTTCTAACTGAATATTATTCTGAAAATTTAGATATTATCTGTGATTGAGATATAAAGTCTAAATAAAGTACTTGCATATTCATATGTATGCTTTCTATTTCTATAAAATTTATCAATTTAGAAAGATATGGATGTTATCTTTCTGAAGAAACTATTCTTGAGGTATTTGGGTGCCAACGTATCGAGTTATGATGGTTTTAATGAATGTCTATCATAAGATTTTTGTCACAAACTAGTTCAGTTTCGGGTTGAGTTTGATCTTTATTGATTTTTTTATCAATCTCACCCATGTCCAAAATTTACGAGAATTTTATCAGATATTTGCTAGTATGTGTACCACTCACGAACAAAATTTGGGAATATTTTGCTTAGATATAGTAGCTAGAAAATTCAGAGATCATACAAGGTCTGTGTAGTATGTTAGAATCTGTAGAAATTTCTTTATAAAAAATAATGACTCGTATGATTAGAATTTTAATAATTTAGTGATCATTCAAAGAATTTTATTAAGGATTTATACTCGCTCAGGGAGGAACTCATCTACATATAGATCTCCGGGATATCTACATATGCAATTATAACCCTATGCCCTCACGTAACACAAACTTACGGGTGATTAATCCACCATAAGAATGATCACATACTCATGTCATCGTATGTAAACGTGACAGTTATGTCCCTCTTATGGCTTCTTAAATTGAATGGAAAGCAATCAATAAACCAAAAAAGGAGAGAAGGGATGATATAATACGTAAATGTAGAGCAATTGAGAACATATAAGATATAGCTTAGTTTACGGTAGAAGAAACGAAATCTTGAGAAAGTTATGGATTCCTCTTACCTATGACCCTCTTTCTTACGCTTTCGGATTGAGATGACCCTCCTTTATAATGATATTCCATGAAATGGCTACTATTATTGAGATTATAGAGGATTTGAGACAATAACTTCAAGCATATAATAAGAACAAACAAGAAAAAAGAGTAAAAGAGGATGGCTTGAGGCTTTCTCTGTAGGTCTTTCTCTTTCTCTCTCTTCCTTCGATGAATTCTTTATTGGGCTGGGAATAAGCTCCCTCATATCCTCCTTGGTTGGGTTTATCACTTAAGTTGAAATCCCCCTTCTTGGTCACACACATCCTCATTTTATAGGCATTTTCTTGAATCGGATTCTTTCGAGTTGTTGGACTCGATCTAGACCCAAATCCAATTCATTCACAGGTGTTCTCATGTGAGAAGGGTACTTGGGCTCATATGTCATGTGTTAGGGACAGTTGGGCATGATTTTGGCACGTTTGGAGCAGGTTTGAGCACGTGAGAGTCGTTTCACATGAAAATCATGCAAGGGCGCATGGGGGTAATCGCCACGCGTTGGGAGTCTTGTGCTTGCTACTTGGTGACACGTGGAAGCCCCTGGTCACACACATGGTAGCCGACGATGGTGCTTTTTGGTTTTCTTATTTTACATTTATGATTTTGTCCTTTTTTTATTTGTGGATTGATCTCTTTAACTTTTATAGACCACTTTAACCTTTAGATGGGTGTAGGATCGCTTGGTGTAGGAACGCCCTTGGTCGGGATATTTGAAACTTTTCACTAAATGCTTGAGCTTGAGTTACCATTGAAATTGAGTCTTATGAGGTCCCACTCCTTCTCCGCCATGTTTTAAGCATGTTTACTCTATTTTTCATCTTTTTAATTTGGGTAATTTGTAGGGGTAAAATGGTTATTAGCAAATGTTTTGAATTTAGAACTTATTTTGATTCCAAATGACCTTTTTTAACTTTTGCAATCCTTTATTTGAAAGAAATATACTTGAAATAGTGAAATTTTGCTAGTATAGCCTTGAGGGTAAAATGGTTATTTTTTAGTTTTTGTTAGAACTCAATTTTTTTTGAATGGGGATCAAAGTACCCTTATTTTGAGGTTTTCAAAAAAATTTAGTTTGGAAATGGACTCTCTTAATATATCTTTATTGAAAAAAAATCTTAAAAGACCCACAACCACAATTTTTCTAATAAAAGAAGAACTTCTGGAAAAAAATTTGACAAATTTTGGGTGTTTACACATAACAAATGAATGAAAACGAATATCAATGTCAAATGAAGAAAAGGTGATAATACAGTCTTAGATGTTAAAAAAGAAGAAAAGGGACTAATGAACAACACTTTACTTTAAATTGTGAAGTAGATAGTACTTTGGTTACTCCTTTGAAGAAAGAAAACGAGAAAAAAGTCAATCATATACTAATGCAAGAAACAAAGATTTATACTTGATTATACAATTTAAATGAATGATTTATAAATTAATCATCAATGTATAATCAGTTCAATGATTTATAAATTAATCATCAATGTATAATAAGTTCAACATGAAATGACCACAACAATGAATATGGAAGATGCATATATACCACCGTAGTTGTAAAACCCTCTTCCTAGAGAAAAATAAGAATTTTGACATAAAAATCCATGCCGACTATTATGCGAACATCCTAAACAGGGTATTAAGAAAAATCCACATACCAAAGTGGATTTTTCATAAATCATAAAGTACTAATATGAAGTTTCCACAAAGACATTAGTAGCAACACTTTGGCATCAAACTTATGGACAGATAAAGATACTAAATATTAAAGTAGATCCAAAATTTTCAGAATTACTTATCCCAATAGAGCATAGGTTTCATTAAGGAAGAAGTTGAAAACTTCATTTTGTTTTGAATTAAATGTGGTTCATATAAGACAATAAACATATCCCAACAACAAATTTAGCAAAAGTAATGAACAGCATGCACCCACAAAACCATAACGGAATATGAATTAAACACAAAAGTGGGTGAAGAATCAATAAGATAAAGTGGATTATGGGTGGTAGGATCCTATCCTTCAGCAATCCCATGAGATTATCTTGATCTAACAATGCCAAATAATTTCCATATCCCAATTGATAAATAATTAAAAAGAGAAATCAACAATAAAAGGACAGAAATGGGAAGACTTCAAAAATTGTGACCACGATCAATAGATAGGGAAGGAATTGAGTTTTGGCAAGGAAAATGAGAACTATACATACTGACTGGAAAAGGGGAGAGGCGACAATCCAAATGAGTCACAAAATATACAGAACAACTCTTTTGGGAAACAACTTATTAGTAGTGATATCATTCCTCTCTCTCGAGTCCCTGTTTCTACATTGAGGAAGAAAGAAAAAAGAAAAGGGCGAAAGAAAAAAAAAAAAAAAAAAAAGAAAAAAAGAGAAAAAGAAAAAGAAGAAAAAAGAAAGAAAAAAGAAAAAAAGAACTAGAAAAAACCAAAAAAAAAAGAAAAAGTTAAAAAGAAAGAGTAGTTGAGGAGGAGAAAGAGAAGGAAGAGAGAACTAAATGTTGTTTATCGGATAAAAGACAGTCTATATGCATGAATGAGAGAGAAGGAAAGAAATTAGGGATTATTGGGAAGAGAAAAATGTAGAAGGAATCATAATGATGTTTGGATCATGGGTCATCTATCCATTATATTTTGGATATCTATGAAATTTTGGATAACAGATCTGAAACAAATTGTCATCCTACTATCATGTTGACATGGATGTTGAGTCAACGGTAGGCACGTATTCCCGTATGCTATATCGGATGGTTACTAACGGCGTCAGGCTCAAAATACTAAAGTGATGAGTTTTTCAAACTTAAATCACTTAAGTTATAGAAAGTGAAGTTCAGGTATCAAAGTAGATTTTTAGTAAAGGTACTTAAGTTTTTTCTAGATTTAAATTCAACATCAGCTAGTCTGCTAACAAATGAATGCCCTTCTAAATACAACTCAAGAGAATGATTATGCATCTATTAATAACAATCAAATTCCACAAGTCGTCTACCTCACCTTTAAATGGATATCTTACTTTCTTTATAGTGATCCAACATCAACTGCTTTCTTACTTCTATATTCGTGGCTCCTATCCATCCAAGTCAAACTTCACTCTTTTCCACCTTTCTTTACAAATTGTTATAATGACAACACTATAGTCTCTTCCAACTCTTCTTCTTTATTGAATCAAGTCATCCTTACTACAAAGCACTTCGTAAGTTTTAAATACAAAGGGACACTCAATTTCATCACCTACACACTCAATCAACTCATTTGTTGGACAACCGTTAGTTTTTTTGTTAGAAGTATATCCAGATTCTTGTCCATTGTTTGACCTCTGGTTTCAATGAGCAGACACCTTTTTATGGTGACACTCTAGGGCATGTCTTGTTCTTTTGAAAGTGATAGAGGAAAAGGGAGGACATTAAAGGAGGAAAGGGGGAAACAAGCAGGAACCTACCTCGGATGGCTAAAAGCGATGGTAGTGGCAGGGGCAAAATGTGCGCCCTAATAAGTGAGAGAGAAGGGGAAGATGGCCAGGAGAGGGAATGAAGAGGGGGAAGAGATCACTGGAGACATGAACACAATGGAGGAGAGGGAGGGGGAGGAGAGAGATTGTTTGGTGAGGGTATTATTTTGAATAGATCGGGTAATAAGGGCGTGTGAATAGTAAAGCCAGGGTGTCCGCATAACAACTATATTTAAAAAGACTGTTAAAAAAGGGTTGGTAAACAAGTTGAATGTAGGGCTGATAAATGAACCAAGTCGTTCAAAGTTTAACTTCGGTTTGGTTGGTCCCTGGCTCGTTCTTGTTTGGTTCCTCAAACCACACGACCTGTAGATGAGCATAGTATGTTTGGCTCATTTTGGCTCGTGAAAGCTCCTCACATGACAATATCTTAATGAAGTTTTGAACTCATCTTGTAGCTCATATTGAGAATAACGACCACTGTATTGCCTAATGGAAATATGTACACTTCACCAATAAATGATCTAGTAAAGTGAAGAACCAAGCGGTACAAGGAAGGTTTGCACAAGTTTATGACGAGATGAGAATCCCAACACGGTTGCCTTTTTTGGTGAGTTCATGATCGCCCTCGGTTACAGTGATGAGTTGAACATGAACAATCTGGGCACGAGATAAACGAGCTTACCCAGTAGCAGCTAGCTTCCTTGAGCAGCCCCATGTTCAACACCAGCAAGAAAGTAAAAAGGGGTCTGCTTTAGGCTTGAAGAATAGGGCCTGACTCGACCTACATCAAAATGACTGATGTGCTTACCCATTCGTTTATTATTTCTAGATGATTCAGCCTTTAGGCTTACCTCTCAACCTTTTATTTTCTTTTGGTTGCAAGGGGAAGCTGAAGCCTTACATACCCACCCACGCATTCATGCCCAGGGAATCAAACTCACCACTTGAGTCATCGGAGTCAAAGACCTCTGTCAGATGAGCTAATACCTTGCATGAACTGAACCCTTCTTGTTTGTTTGCACGGCTTCTGTCATGAGTACATTTAAGTTACATTGGGAGTTCAACCACCTTGATTTCATGTAAACTTGAGTGTAAATTACATGACCCAAATTTGGTGAAGAGAAAGAAGAGGTAGAAATAATGAGAATAGGTGAGAGTTGACAGAAGGAAATGGATGAGGAGAATTGGCTAAACCTAGCATACAAAAGGAGAGAGTGGAATTCAATTGATAATGAAATGTCTTTCATTGCATTTCAGATATAATATTTGCAGTTTATCGTTTTGCTTGATTGAATATCCCCTATATGGACCACTAAATTTGAAAGTTATCTTGACTCATGAAGCTTGAAGATTTATGGCCCTTGATCCATTAACTCAAGATAGACCAACTCTGCTCTACTATGTTGATCTTAATCTCCAGTTAGCTTGTCCTGAATGACTAGGATCAGCTTGCAAGAGCAAAATCCCATCTTGATCTAAGGCTACTCGAAACCAAACTGGCCTCCTTATGGTCCACATCCAGTTTTATTTCCGTCAGTTCTGGGCCTCGTTCCAAGCCGGTTTTGGTTCCAGTTTGGTTTGGTATCATGAAAAATTCATAAAACAAATATCAGATTTTAGTGTCAAGAAAAGATAGTGACTTGGAGCGGTCAGTTTCACACCACTAGTTCCTCTTATGGTTCAAGTTCCTAGATAGGTGGAATCAGAACTTAACCACAGTCTCCCGAGTTTTGAATGGTTCAACCCATTGGGATGTGTCCATACTGGATAGGGGTTCTTAGCATACATCCACTATTACAAGTGTGGCAACAGCCCCACTTTAACAAGGATTCACCAGCAAGTTTGGAGGATCAACTCAAAGAAAGCATGGTGGAGATGTTGTAGCATAGTTGGCTAAGGTTAGGAGATTCCCGAAAACCATATCGCTAGTTTAGGACCAAACCTATTAGAGTTTGGTTCTATTTTAGAGCACATCACAGATATGCATGAGTCCGACCCATGGGGCATAAACTTCCCAAAAATGCATTAAAGGCACATTTAGACTCGTACTGATGATATCCCACCAAAATCCCTTTAATCATGGGTAGTGGCATTGATGAACTAGTGTTGGAATGCTAAAAGCCAATTGCTTAAGGTCTTCTTGCATGGTTATGGTTAAATTCAATGTTTCATACACTGATGTTTTAAAGTATCTTTTCCCTCTACTTTGACGTGCTTGAAAGAAAAAACCTTACCATTTTGTTTAGAATCTTGGCTTTGTGAAATCAAAACTTACCTTTTCAGAACTCCCTTTCCACACTGTGTTTCTCAAAACAACTTTTCCTTTCCTTCCATGTGCATAAAAGAAGCATCCTGCCTATTTAGAATCTTAGCTTTATGAAATCAAAACTTATCATCTCATGACTCTGACTCACTCTCGTTTAAATCCTTCTTATACCAAGTCTAAACAATACCTATATTTTCAATAAAAAACTTATGAAAATAAATTTTTATCTATTTATATATCATTACTTGTCAATAGAATCTTTTCATCTTCATCTTTGATGCATCTAATGAAGGTAAGATCCTTAGTTTTCTTATTTATAGCCTTACCTATAACAAAAATATCTTTCACCTTCTTTTGAGTTGAGACTTATATAAATTCTCTCAAATTTAAGTTTTTCTTTCACTAATAGCCTTTTTTTGCTTCTTTGCTTGCTTTCTTGTAAGCCTACTAAGTTTCATTAGTCTTGTTAACATGATGCAAATTGTAACATGCTCTCTTTACCTTGATCTTATCTTGCACGAGTTCACTACACCGTCAAGTTTTCTTTTGTGCATTGTGCCTACATAATTTCAAACATCTACTTGAAAAACGTTTTGACTTAAATTTATGAGGGTTGGTAAATTTGTAGGATCAGACAATATTTCTATAAAACTATGGAAAATCTTAAGAGAGAGAGGTATTATTTGGCTTACAAGATTATTTAATAAAATATAAAAAAACCAAAAGATGCTTGATGAATGGAGAATAAGTATAATTATACCCATGTACAAGAAAAATAGAGACATTCAAAATTGTACAAATTATCAAATTATTAGGATAAATGGAGGAGCAACCCTTACAAGGGGTAAGGATGGAGTTGACCAACTATGTCACACAAACACCTCTAGGAGGTGAGGTGGAAAAAGCAGGGGTCGCCCGGTGGTGCTTTACCCGGACATCCCTCAGAGCATAGGGTGACGAAGGAGAATGCGCCGCATGAGTTGCTTGTGCTTGTTACTTTCTTCGATCTCGAAATCGTATGGCTTACCCGGACAACCTGAAGATCTTTTGAGGTTTCTAGAATTTTCCGAAAGCCTTTCCTTCTTCATTCAATTAGCCAAATACAAGAACCCTTAAACTGTCACAAGCTTTTGTTTTTTCCTCAATGGATGTCTTATCTCAAGTTTCAGTTGTAATAAACTTAACAGCAAAGGAAGTCCAAGGGTTCATTAATAAGACACAAACCCATCACTCCTAAGCTGTAGTTCTATCCAAATGATACATATGCACGTATATCTCTCTCTCTCTCTAGAAAAATAGAAGCAGCCAAAGCTAAATAGTATATCGATGCTTCAAAGCAACTAAATTGACAATACAAGATATTCAGCTCTAAGTTTGTCATATTTAGTGGTTGTGATACCAGTTAGGTGTATCTAAACCTAGCTGAAATTGTTTTATATATATGTATGTATGTAACATATGTGTACACATATTTTTAATTTAGAGTGGAGATAATATGTTGGTTTTAAAAAGTGAACGCACTAAAATAAAATTTTCCTAAGAATAATATACTTCTAATTATGGACAGTTCTAAGAGAATATGTTCCAAAAGAAAACTAGATCATGCATATTGATACCCATGCCTTTTTTTGATATATAGTATTATTTAGAGAGTTATAAAAGCTATATGATAAAATATGAAGAATAATTTATCACATACATATCCTCAAAAAGTAGAGGATGAGTGTTATTATAGAGTGTCTAGGCTCAAAGAAAGGGAGAGAGAACTTTGTAATTGCTTACATACTTAAATGCGCATATCCAAACAAATTTCAACCATTTAATTTCAAATGATTGATTGAGATTTGGATTCAAAAAGCAAAATAATAATATATTTTCACTTCCCAGGTTTAGAACTTATCTTCTAAATCTGGCATTACCTTCACCATAAGTGGTCATCCCGAGCACATGACCAAGCGATTGCGGTATTCCATCTAGCGACACTAAAAGAAGTGAAAGTAATTTTAACAGGTATTCAAAAGGGTTCCTCTTGAAGCGATACCTAAATATAACAAAGTTTGAAACTTATATTTAGGAATCAGAAACCAACTTTAGGAACTTCTGTTCAACTGGCTAAGAGTTGACTCAAAGTTGAAGGTCACGAGTTCATGAGGAATGAAAATGACTCATAATCTCCTCGCGTGAAAAATGAATAAAAAAGCGAATATGGGTCGAGGGTTCTTCCGGTTGCATCATTAGAAACGTAATACAATATAGAATGTAAATGGTTATGTTCATACAATCATGCAAACTAAAAGTTTTTATCTTACAAGAATAAGTCAATTATCGAAAATTTTGAGCTCATCAACAAGAATAAGTTAAGCATCCTATTAAGCTTTATCTCAGCTTAATTCAAGGAGCAAGATCATAGGGTAAGAGGACTGCATGCTAGCAATTGCATATACATGATTGTATGTACGACTCATGTTTAGGATAATAGGTTTAGTTTAGGGTTGTGTGTAAGAGATTTGGTTAGTTTGGGCACAGTAGTGGATTGGATCAAGATTGGTTTATCGGATAGGATCTCTTACATGATATCTGTAAGTTAATATTAGACCTGATCAAGTTATGTATGGCTGCATCCAGTATTAAGCCGTTGAGATTTTAGCTGAGCGAGTCAAGTCCTGTTAGTTTTGTTGCAATAAATCGTTCATTTGTGGCTAGTGCAACAGGGTATGGCTAATCCAGCATTCAACAGGTTATGTGAATGAAAAACTAGTTTAGATGCTTAGAGTGGCTTAGGAAAATGGCCATGTGTTTTATTTATTTGGTTTTACATGTGGTGGCATTACAAATGGGTTTGTTGGTTTCTCATAGGACGCTTGATGGGTTGATGTAGAGATTATGAGAGGTTAACTAACTCATGACGGGGGTTTGGATCCCTTCCCTGCCTTGCTGGTACTCACTGAGCTCCGTTCATGTCACTAGATGGATTCTGGTGATGGCGCTACCATCCCGCGACAACCAACCAATTTCTCACGGATCACCCATGCACACACTCAGTGTTTTTCGCTTTTCTATGGATCTCCAAAGGGGGGGGGATGTTTGTCGAATACAATGGCTGCCTTGAGCCACGACCCTAGTGAGGTGCAGGCTACTTTGTCCTCTCATCTGGCTACATTTCGATGGTGGTTGACATAAGGAGGTGGCGGCCCAAATGACCTCTCCTCCTCTCTCCCTTCAACCTCTTTAGCTCTCTCTTTCCATACAACCTCTCTAAATGCCAAACTCCCAACACACACTACTAGCTCCCTTTTATAGCCAAGGGGTCGGGTGACACTTGATCAATACACCACAAAAAGGCAGCTAGGGCCCTGAACTTTATTGGACCTCTCTAAACCTCTTCCCTGCTGGGAGCTAGCTTATTCACACGCACTACCTAGATGTCGCTTGAGATCTTGTAACAATTCTTTCCTGCCTGTATTTGAACTCATCCTCAAGGTCGAATGGTACGCCTAGATCATATCTTCTTTACCGACCCATGAGACTAAATACCAAGCTAGTCTCTGGAGATCTGTACCACATGTCACATGTGTCACTATATCAGCAATCCAATCAATGTTTTCTCAGACTAGTGGTGGACGAGGGCATACACTTCATTCTAGGTCTTTATAAAATGGTTTCAATTGGCTGATATGGAAGATTGAATGAATTTTACGATGCTGGAGTAGCTGGAGTAGATGTGCAACACACCCAATATGGTCCATAACCTCAAAACGTTCATCAGATATCAACTGCAAATGTAGTAGATGCCCTTCGTACATTTGCTTCCAAATGTATTCTAGGATGCATAGCCATATCGAGGCGGTACCCAAGGGCAAGCCGAATCTAGTGTAGAGGAGGTTTAAGCTAGCATCATATGTCTATTTTGTATATTGATGGAGTTAGTTTGGGTCCAATAAGGTCTAGAGTGTGTCCCACGGGTTTCATTGTGTGGTTTCTTCATCAAGTGTCACGTGACCCCTTGGTGTATAAAAGGGAGTCAAGTAGGTCGTTTTGAGAGTTCGGTATTTTGAGAGGTTGTATTGAGAGATAACTAAAGAAATTGAAGGGAGAGTAATGAGGAGAAGCCGCATGAGATGGTGCCTCCTTAGGTTGAACACCACCTCTACCGCTACTTGTGTGTATAGGGGGGGGCATCGAGAGGACAAAGCAGTCTGTTTGTGCCTTGCCAGGGTCGTGTGGTCTCCTCAAAGTGGCCATTGTACACAAGGAATAAACCACTCTTTTGAGGATTTGCATAAAAGTGAAAAATGTTGGATGTGTGCGTGGGTGATCCATGGGAAATTTGTTGGCTATCGCTGAGCGGTAGTGCCATCATCAAAATCGGTTTGGTGATGCATGGGATGGGGTCTTAGGGTTGCGAACTTGAGGCAGGACAATAAAAGGCGAATTGGGGCCAAGGCACTCTTTTTATTAAATATTTAATGTTTTTTACCTTCTTTATTGTTAATATAATACTTTTTTATGTTATTTTATATATGTCTATGCACCTAGTACTTCGTCTCCCAGTATGTACAGGATTGAACTTTATCTTTGTTTTTTTGTTACTTGTGTAGGGCACACGTAGGTTCTATGAGTAATATGAAATGCTGGTGAATAAAGAAAAACTCCCTCATGTCCATTTCCATCCTACCATTTGGTTGACATTTATGTCTCAAACACCATGAATGCATGATTTGTTTATGTTTATGTTTAGGTGGAATAACAAATTAACAAAGAGGATCACCAAGTAGTGACACATAGGTAGGGGTACCATGATGTTTCATGCACAAATTTAATATCACATGATTTAAGCCTAAAAAATGCATGCATGATGTGCAAGAAATCTGATAGATAAAGTAGAGTATTTTTACATTTATAGGTCAAATCATCATGATCAATATTAAGATCCAAAAATAAAAGTGGTATTTCACCAAAGTTACGAATGATTGGATTTTAATCAAAGATGTTTTTACTTTCGAAAAAGTTATTATTGTCGAGTGCTCTGTACTTATAGAAATGTTGCCCAAATCATGTATTAGTCTATGTGAGCAACAAGGCGAGTAGATGGTATGAAATTGAGGTTTGGGTATGGATTGAGTATAAGAATATTCATCTCCAACCTACCTCATTCTCATTCCCATTGATATGGTCTCTCAAACTAATAGCGATGGTTTACTGAACTGAAGATGACTATGTTTGTAGACTTCTGTTCATGATAAAGAGGGCTCTAAAATCCTCTATGATAGGCCATCAACTTTTCAACGACTACAAACTAAATAAAAAAATACAAAAACTCTTGAGAAAATAAAAAATATATTGAGAACATTTGAATTCCACATTCTTATTGGAGATGTATTTTAAAGGATCAAGGATATATAAATTCTTAAAAAAAATCTACATGAGTGACCAATAGCTTAGCAAGTTCTTACTGTAAGAATTCATAGTACTAAAAGAAAAGTTGTATAACCCTCTTAAAGTGGTTAAAGGTGGTGATAATTCTTAAGGAATCTTTAAAATAACCAAAATCATATATAAAATCTTTAGCACCCTTGTAAAAAATAGCCGGAAACTTATTAAATCTTAAACAATCTTTCAAGATTTTAACCTTCTTGGAAATTATTTATTTCTTGTTCACCTTGAAGATGATTCTGTTATAAGTACACACCTTTAACAATTTAAAACATACAAATTTTCTCATTATCACAACAAACTTACTAGAAAAAATTGTTAGAATTTCTACTTTACTTTATACATGTAAAAGTTGAAAGTCAATTTCTCATATTTTTTTAAAATTCTATTATTTCATTATTGTAGGATTTCACATTTACCACCGCACAATTTGATTAAAATAGCAAATAACCAACTTACATAATTTATCAAGAGACAATAAGAAAATCATAAACATGGAAGTAACATATAGTGATATAATTAGTATATAATTATATTGTCTTCTCTTTTTCATTACTCCTAATAAAAAAGTTAACTTTATGTCAAATGTATCAGGATTAGTAAAGCAAATTATGTAACCAAATATAAAGAAGCAATGAAGTTTTAGAAATGGCTTGACAAACCTTATATGCATCTCATAACTCTTGGGACTTTCTTTTCACAATTACATTATTCTTATTGGAATCTTGATAATGCGCTTCTGAAAGTTACAAGAAAATAGCTAATTAAACAACAAGTTGTTGATATATATATATAGTTTTGTTAGATCAAAGTCCTTCTATGGAAAGTTAATATTAAAGACAAAGACAACTAACAGCATACACTTCATCAATATTTATAACACAAATTCATTAGTAGAGTAACATTCCCTATTATTCATCCACCCGAGGTCATAATTTATAATGTATGATTCATTTGAAATATGTAAATTATTGTTAGTAATTAATTACACCTTCTACTTTTCTAGCAATTATCCATAAATATCTTGTTAATACATTTTTCATAATGAATTCACATCTTGAAAAGCTTTTTCTAATTTCTCCCTACATGCATTTATTGGCACTTCTAGGATCTCATATAAAATTTTCTCCTCGATGCACCAGAAACCAAAGAATAGCATGGCATGCTTAGCACAATTATGAAGTATTAACAATACATTTATAAAGATGTATCAGAACATAATACTGAGGAAAGGTGTCCTATAACTGCATTGGTATGCTAAAACCAGGTTATGTAAAGCTTAATAAATGTGTGATAAATATTGTCTTATGAAAAGCTTTTTAGATTTCTTTCTTATATGTGTCTATTGGCATATCTAGGATTTCATACAAAATTTCTCCACTATGCAATGAAAACATGACAATAATATGACATGGTCAATACAAACTATGAAGTATCAAGAATAGGTTTGTACAGATGTATGATACCTTCTAGTCATACTTAGGGTGCATATGCACAAACTATATTTAAAGTCTCTATTGCTAATACTAATTTTATCATCATAATTCAATCATCATATCGCTATGTGCCTACTATACTATCCTTTAAATATTTATTTAAAATAATACCAATTCTATTTCGAGTATTTTTCTTTCCTTAGTATCATAATTTAAAGCTTTGTTATCAATGCCCTTTGTTTTTTCTACAACACACTTTGTCTCTTGTACACACAGAATGTGAATCTTTCTCCTAATCATAGTATCTGCTACTTCCATTAGTTTGGTAGTCTATGCTTCAATATTCTAAGTACCAACATGAATATTATCATTTAGAACTAACTTCCTTACCCTGCATTCATTTATTCTGAAAATACAGAAACCTGTTTGCAATTTGTTCACTTGTATGAGAACTCTCATGGAAACAAAAGAATTTTATGTAATTGTTAGGCTTAGTTTTTTTTTTTTATAGGCAAGACAGGATTAGGTATACCCCAACACAAAGACAAAAAAATATACATGAGGCACATTGGAAAGCCACCATATGGCTTTCCTCAAACGCAAAGAGAAAAACAGGAGCTCTATCTAAGACAGTATTCACAAAGCCTCCTACTAAATACGACCAAGAGAATACAAAATAATGTGGCTGTCTCCATAATACATATAAATAAAAATTCACCTCTATCTACATCATTTTAGTTGGTTAAGGCCACTTTTTCAGTCTGCAACACCTCTTCTATCAATTGCTCCTTTACTCAAAACATCGACCACACTTGCTGCAGTTCAAGGTCCACCACCTTCCTCATCCTTTCTATTAGCCCAAGAGACGACAGTGGCTTACTCATCTGCTCCAACTTCCTCTTGAGGTATTTTCCGTTTATGCTCACTAGGCATCAAACTTTGAGGAAGATTCATCTCCTTGGTAAGCCATGTGCTCGTCTCCATCTCCCTAATCTACTTTAGGAAGAATTTCCCTAAACTTCCTCCCAATGGTTTGTCGACCACCCAATCGTTTAAATGTCATGGTCTTTATTCACCTGTATACTAGCTGTACGTAACTGACCTGCACTCCCTCTCTTTGGACCGGATTGGTGGACCACCATAGGATGCACTAAGTGAAACTCATGCAGTGGACTGGGATGATCCATTTTCCTTTTTCTTCCAGACGCATTTCACTTTAGGTTGTTGCCATTCAGATGGGTTTGGTTTTCTCGTGACCTGATTGAGTAATTTCTCCTTGCATGCCCCCATCCTTGTGGTAAGCTGAGCCACAAGAATTGCAAAACCACACTCCTGCTTCGTATTCAACAGCAAGTTGTAGTTCTACTTCATCCCCAATTTATAGAGAGATAGTCGGTGGTAGATCAACATTAGGCTCTACCTTAATGCAGAAGCGAGCAAAGGCCAAACTCTCTTGCAATCGGGTCTTTTCGTCCATAAGCAAGCATTTGCCTCCAAGGAGATTGGCTATACCATGAAAGAACTCTGGCTTCCAAAGGCTGGGATCTAGCTCCAACATCCGACTCCATACCGACGTAGTGGCAGTCATTTCCAGCCACCACTCTCTTCCGAGGTACCACAGATTTGGAATGACGGTGCGTCAAGCTAACTTCCAAATACTCTGGCACAGTATGAAATTCATCTCCTTTCCAGTAGCAGATTTGATAAGGAAAAGACCATTTTTTTCTTGCAGAAAACTTCAGATTGTGTAGGTTGCTCCATAATCGCTGAAGTCCCGCAAAGATTGACGAGAACTCCATTCGCTTGTTTTCACCGGAGAAACCCGATAACAGGATCAACCTCTAAAGATGCACGCATTCATCATCAGTGGCTTGAGGAATCACTAATCGTCGCGCATGGTCTTTCTCTTGGATGACAATATCTTCGTAGAGATGATAAAGACATGTGGGTTTAACAAGTTGGTGACAAAGGGTATCATATAATATTAAATGGCGTTTTAGCCAACACGAACACATTTCTTGATCAAACTAAAAGAAGTGAAGGACAAAAGTGTAAAGAATGAAATCATAGATTTGCGAATGCATAAAAGATTAGACGTTTTATATGGGTCATTAATGACCAGCAATGATAATCATATCACTACTAACATCCTTGACCTATCTACACAGTCTAACCCAATATCCTCTACAAAATCACATTGAGACATTCTCAACATTCCTCCTTACCATTGTGATAAGGAACGTTAGATTGACCATCCCTCTCAAGAGCTTTATAGGTTCTTCTGATTCTCAAGTGAGCTCTCACGAAGTTGATACTTTTGTGTGAGTAGCAAATGCTTGAGACCTGTGAAGCTGCTCAATCATGGAAGATAGGATATATTGCAATGCAACGAAGAAGACCTATTCAACATAGAAGAAGATGCACTAAAACTTTTTAAAATATGGTCTATAGAAGCACGAAGGTATAGAAGGAAGTTGCATTACAAATCCTAACATCAAATGAACATAATCTTGAGAATCGCATTGAAGAAGAAAATGTGTGAGTCTTTTTGGCATGAAATTAATTTGGGTACAACTCATACCCTCAATGATTACGGATATGAAAACATAGGGGTGCATGTATTGATGTTAGAAAATGTAAGAGGATTTGTGAAAGAAGGTTAAAAGTTTTGAAAAGGAAGAGACACTTAGCTTGTGAAGAGTTGAGACCTCAAACATGTAAAACAAGCCCATTAACTCGAACTAGATATTATGGATCATGGGGTCAATTGATGCACCAAAATCAACAAGGCAGCAAAAAGGGTGACATGAACATAGAAGTGGGGAGTTATTGAGGATCACGCCCGAAAGTGTATAAACATTAACGTATAATCAAAGACGAGGATCAGAAAATCAATAATATAATTATAGTTATTTCCTCCTTTGTCTTTCTTAAGAGTAGCAATAACGTAGTCTCTTTATCTTCTCAAGAACATCGAATGCCCTACCTTTCTACGTAACTCCTATCGACAATCGAAATACATACAATAAGATTCTTAGAAGCCCATTTCATCGCCTGATAACTTATCATTTTATCTAGTATAGCATGCTCTACCATTCAAGTGGAGCCCTCAATACAGATGATAATATATGAGTGTGTGTGTGCTTTACCTACACTTTTCAATGGGAGCTAGTGTGTAGAGACCCATCTCTCTATATATATCATATTTACTACGTGTACCCCCGAAATGAAATACACCCCCTTTTTATACATTTCTAAATTGTCATTGCCAAAATAAAAAAAATTACCATCTTCTAAAATAGATCAATTGTTGACAATTGTATTGATTTACTATTTTTAAAGAAAAGATTGATCTCGAAAGCACAGAAAAACTCATGTGAACGTCATAATGTACACCAACATATCTTTATTCATGGTTAATTTTACAATAAATACTTCAATATTTTTTATAATATGCCATCTATACAAAAAGTGGGTCGCATTCAAAAATATAAATTGAATGGCATTCACCAATGCCTTATCATGGTCACTGCAGATTACACATGGAAAGTTGTTTGGAATGCATAACTCTCTCACATGCCTTAATACCTAAACATAATTATCTTTCTTTTTTATACTCATAAAAATAAAGGCTACAAAAAATTCTTAGAGGTTCATATAAACTTGACAACCTCAAGAAAATGTATTTTATACCTACAAAATATAAAGTATATATAACTATTATTCACTACATATGAACAACATTACAAAAAAGTGAAAAGAAACTCTTATATGTACTATCAAACACCAATATCATTAACATGCATATAATAGTTGCACTGAACGAGAATGTGAAAATACAATGTTCTGACAATATTTATATCGGGTATTTTACGATGCCATATATGATATTGGTGAGAGTCTAGATTATGTAGTAGTTATTGTAGAACACTTCAAGAATAACTATCTTCCTTCCTAAATTTTATTCATGCATTATAAATATGTCTTGTTGTACTAACATTTTACTCATCAACCTATTCAAATATATCAAAATATGGTTTGATTTACAATAATTTTTTATAAGGTCCTTTCTAATAATATACTTGTATTCACTCAATCTTCCTATAAAATCATGCCCTTTAATATACAAGCTAGAGGGCAGCCATATGTCCCGTTCATGAGAGAGAATGATGGGAAAGCCACCTGCACCCTCTCCTATCAATAAAAATATACACTCTCCCTTCTTAGTGCATGTCCATATACTATTTTCAATATCAATATTTCTACTCACCTTACATTTGTTACTCCTTTCAAACTCAAGCCATACCTTGTTACGATTGCAAAACACATCCTTAATATTATACTTTTTCTCAATGTTTTCTACATACTCAATAAGCTTCTTACAACTGCAAAACACATCCTCTATTACAAACATAAGTGAATAATCAAGTCCATCACCTTCATAAACAACAAATATATCTTTTACATCATCGACAAACCAATTAAAAAATATATCTTGTACACCACAATCAATTTCAGTTTTTTTATTTGTGATATAGTAAATATTTTCATCAGTTGTAATCTTTTCATAATTTATTACTATGTAAGTACTTTCACTCGAGTTGTTTGTCATTCTACAATGTATAGAAGGATATAAGGTTTGAAGCATATATATATACATATAACATGAGAAACGTGTCCCAAGCACATTTCTTGTTTGATAGAGATGTGACCGAGGCACATCTTGCATTTTAGAAAGATGTGACTCAACCATGTCTCACCTCAATTACGGGCATCAAGCAATTCAATATACATTTGCAACTCAAATCCTTTTGTTTTATTATGTCAATTATAAGTATGTACTGAGAAATCCTACTTGTAATCAGCCCAGATACTGCCTTATTTTTTTAGATAATACATTATGGTTTCTAAAGAATAGAGAGAGAGAGAGTTGAAATGCTAGGCATTTATGCATGCCATACCTCCCCTCTCTCTCTCTCCTCCTCACACACACATGCGCTTTAAGGCTTAGAAGAAAATTTGGAGTTCCATGGTTAATGTCACCTTTTGACTTGCTTTGGCTTTAACACTACATTGAATCAAAAGCAGCACCTTTTGGAGGGGGGGCTACTCACAAAAGCCTCTACCATTAAACTAGATGAACGCTTTACTCATAATGAAACTAACAATGCTGAACAGAACTTCATAAATAGAATTCCTTTAGCATATGATGAAACAAATGTTTCTTAAACAGTTACCAGTCCCTCTCATTGGAGCACTTCAATAAGAAAGACTTCAGTTGGCTCTTGATAAGGATGAAACCAGCCTTAGAACCTTACCCGGAGTTATTGGTGTGCTTTGACATACTTTTTTGTTGGGGTGGTGGTGGTGGTGGTTAGTTGTCAAATATCAGCAAATGTTCAGCTTGATACTAATGCTTCTTTAGATTATCCGACAAGAACTTGGGGATTTTAAGTCCCACTTAATGGACATAACATCAGCATATAGAACGTCGGCCTAAGTTTATGACTAATTCAAAATCCATCTTAATGGACCAATTAGGTATGTAGTTCTATGCAATATGTTAAATGGATAAATCCGAGGAAAATATCCAGTCTCTTGCTTTTTACATCATTAATAAAAAGGTCTAAAGTTCCTTCAAAATGTCAACATTTTTAGGAAAAGGGTTTATTGGTAGGGGTACTAATATAAAACCCTAGGGAAGGTATGTTTCAGTGCTACTGTATATAAGCTTATACTTACACAATTGCTATTCGCACACCCAAATCACCATACAAATTCCTTCTTCCTTGCTTTTCCAAGATACTCTTGCATTATTTCAAAATTATCATGATACCCTTTCAACAGAATGCAATGATTGTAAAGACGCACAAAAGTCGGTCGTATGGGTGGAGAGAGAGAATATTGGAAATTGGTGCAAAGAGAAGAGAGAGTGTTGAAATCCGTTTTGGTACTTTCACAACAAGTTCGAGAATAATAAAAAGGATGTGCAAAAAAAAATCCCCTATACTTATTATCAACCACGATTTGTTTGTGAGATATTTTTATTGATTGTATGAATCCTTTTCTATTGTTCAACGAAACAAGGTGACAAGACTTCGCTTCTTTTCTTCATTTAACTTTTTTACCACCGCATTATATATTGGATAAATAATAATTATGGTTGAGTTTATTAAACCCATGTACGTTAATAACATTTAATTCATGTTTATATCCCAAATATTCAATTGATGCATCATTGATATATGTAAAAGTCCTAAAGTATAAAAAGTCACATGTGAGGGACTTGTGCATGTGATGACTAAGGAGATAAAGTTTAGTCCCATATTGAAGAATGAGACAAACCTATATGTCATTTTATATAATTGGTAGCTCATTAACCTTAATTCAAAGAGCTTATAGAGGACATGCTAAATCACACATGTGTACGCCGGATGGGTCAGACCCAAGCTTAAGCTTGGGTTCGTGAATTGTCTTTGGTTTATCTTTTTACACAAAAATCTTTTGATCTAATAATCAAGAGTGTTTGCACGGAAATGGTTACGGGATAAAGTGGTGCATTAACTGGATCAGATCCACGATCTATGATCCAACACATACTCTATAAATGTGTGATTAAGCCTACCTAATCACTACATTACAACGATTACTCTCTCCTCCTTTCTCCCCTCTCTACTCCCTTATGTTAGCAATGTGAATGCTCCTAATCGTTGTTCACTCTAACCATAGATGATTGAGGTATGATAGAGGTCGACTTGAAGTCAAGTATGTGTCTTTCGAGTTATGTGTGCATTTTATCCTATGAGGAAGGTAACGATTTCCGTACGTACTCATAACAGGGCATTAATTTCTCGAAGTCAAATCCACAAGGGTGACTCACACAAATAAGCTTTTCTAATCATTGCTTGTGCTTTTATTTTTCGTACGATTTGTTTTATGGCTTACTTTGGATTTGCGATTGTTGTTGTCGATTGGGGCATGTTTATATTTATTGTATATTGGTTTGTTATGTATGCATGTCAACAATTCTTCTCAACAGTTTTAGAGAAATCATTATTTAAGATAGTGAACATGTCTACGACTTCTACCCTCTGACCTAAGGTTGATTTGAACTTTATACCAAAAAAACTTGTTGGTCCTCACTTTAAACGTTGGCAGCAACGTATGAAAATTTGGTTAACTATTTTAAGACTGCATTTTTATATCGAGTTGGATTGTCCCTTACTTGATGATAATGACCTTAGAAGCTCGGATAAAATTGTTAAGTGGAAGGAGAAGGACAGTCTATGTCGTTGTTGTATTTTATTGACACTGTCGAATATTTTATTAACACTGTAAAATATTTTATTCGATGTATATAGTTATTTTCCTTCTACGACAATAAAAGATCTATGCGTCGCCTTGGATCAGAAATACAATAATAAAGACTTGGGTCTTGAAAAGTATTAGGTTAAGTTTCTTAAGTATCAAATGATAGAAGAGAAATTTATTACTAAACAGGCTCACGAGTTTCAATTTTTATACCATAGTTTGAAGGAAGTTGAAGTAAAGCTTCTTAACAAGTTTATTGTTATGTTTACTATTGAGAAATGTCCCAAGTCTTGGAAAGGTTACGGCCTATATCTCAAACATTAGAAGGGTATGATGACCCTTGATTATCTAATGGTAGATATAATAATATAAGAAGAGTATAGAAGTCAGAAACCTGTTATGCTTATAGACAACACCCTTAGGGTTAACCGTACAGTCGGAAAAAAACAACCTAATGATCATAAGGAAAAACAGGAAAAGCATAAACCAAAGGTTAAGATCCAAAAGAAACCCAAGAGTAAATCTTGTTGGCTTTGTGGTTAGGTTGGACATTGGGCAAAGGATTGTCCCTTCTAGAAAGTCAAGAAACCTGCGACCGATGAAGAAGTTATGGTCAACAGGGAACCACTACACCTACTAGTGATGGGTATCTATCCGTTAAACCCCATATCCTTTCTATTTATGAGCCACGGTACTGGATTGTAGATATTGGGCTAATATACATATTTGTGCTGACCATTCTCTATTTTCTTACGAGCCGTCTGTGGGCAAACAATGACCTTAGGGGATCATTCGACTACTGAAGTCAAGGATGAAGGGTATGTGAATTTTAAGTTTCCTTTGAAAAAGATTATAACTCTTGAGGGAGTCATACATATTCCAATGATTCACCAGAACATCCTTAGTAGTCCTACTTTAGTTAGGGAGGGTTAAGGTTAGATTGTAATTGTAATAAAGTCATCATTACATGACTTAGTACAGGGTGTTTTTTTAGGAAGGGTTCTTTGTGTAATATGGAGGATCTCTTTAAAATTCATGTAGAACCAATTATTGATTCTTGTATGAATTTTAATGATAATAAATCCTCTACTTCTGACATACTAGGTTGAGTCATGTAAACTTTGATTCCACGAAAAATATGATGGATTTAAATATTATCCCTAAAACTGTCATAGATAGAAAGTTCAAATGTGGTATATGTATGCAACTGAAACAACTTAGAAAATCTTTTCAATCAATTGAAAGAGAATTCAAGATTTTGGATTTGGTGCACACTAATATATGTGAATTCAATAGAATGACTACGAGGGATAACAAAAGATATTTTATCATGTTTAGTGATGATTGTAGTAGATAATGTTATATTTACTTACTTAAAAGTAAAGATGAAGCTTTAGAAAAGTTTTAAATATTTAGAAATGAAGCACAAACTCAAATAGAAAAGATACTTAAACGATTAAGGTTTGATAGGATAAGATAGTACACCTCAAACATTTTTCAAGTATATTATCAAAACAACAGTATTGTTCATGCAGTTACTGCTCTATACTCTCTTCAGTCTAATTGGATAGTTAAATGAAAGAATAAAACCTTTTGTAATATAGTTAATGTTTTACTTTAAAGTTCTACTTTACCTACCTACATATGGGGAAACTTTGAATATAACTTGTCATATTCTAAATAGAGTTCCCCATAAACATAAGGAAAGTAGTCACTTTAAGCTTTAGAAGGGTTGAAAGACCGATCTCACATATCTAAAGTGTTGGGTGTCTTGCGAAAGTACTCATTCCTGAAAATAAGAGAAAGAAGTTGGAACTTAAAATAGTTGATGTTATATTTCTTGGTTACGTGGTGACAAACTATGCATACAGATTCTTGGTCATTAGTTCTAATGTTTCTAGCTTAGATATTAACACGATAGTTGAGCCAAAGTGAATCTTTAAAGATTTTGACCCTACTATTGGTTTTATTCCCGATCACGTGGAAATGATGACAAATGTATCAGGTGACATGTATTGTGATGTTTTTAGATCAAATGACTCCGAGAAAATAACTAAACTAAAGAGAAGTAAACAACATAAGATATTAAAGGACTTTAAAAGTGACTTTGTTACTTTCATTGTCGGGCATGATCCTATCACTTTTCAACGGTTTATGACCTCACTCGAGGTTAAGTTTTGGAAGGAAGTCATTAATGATGAAATTCAGTCAATTATCTCTAATGATACTTGAGAATTGATGGTTTTTGCCTCCTAATTATTCTACTATGGGTTGCAAGTGGATCTTTAAAAAAAACTAAATACAAACGAAACAATAAATAAGTACGAGGCCAGGTTAGTTGCCAAGGGATACACAAAAAAAATGAATAGATTACTTTGATACATATTTTCTAATTTTCCTGATAACCACCATCTGAGTGCTTATATCACTGGCCTCCGTATATGACCTCACAATCTATGAGATAGATGTAAAAACTATTTTCCTTCATGGTGACTTCCATGAGAAAATTTATATGGATAAGCTAGAGAGATTTGTGGCTCATGAGAATTAATATAAGGTGTGTAAGTTTGTTAAACCATTATATGGTTTGAAACAAGCTCGTAAACAATGATATGAAAAGTTTGATTATGTAATATCGTCTTTTGATTTCATTCTAATGACTATGATAAGTGTGTCTACTGTAAGTCGGTTGATAATGCTTTCATCATTCTTTGTCTATACGTAGATAATATATTGTTGTTTGGTTGTGATATGAGAATAGTAAATGAGACTAAGTCATTTTTATTTAGTAAGTTTGAGATGAAGGACATTGGTATGGTTGGTATGATTTTAGGACTTAAAATCAAAGGTCTACTGATGGTATAATAATCTCTCAGTCTCATTATATTAATAAAGTTTTAGAGAGATTTGGATATACAAACTATAAACCTTTTAAGACCTCATATGATTCATCTAAGACTTTATATAACAATAAAAGTGATATTACTATGTCTCAATTACTATATTATCAGATTATTGGTATTTTGATGTATCTAACTAATTGTACATGGCCAAATATTATATTTGTTGTATATAAGTTAAGTAGATATACTAGTTGTCCAAATATAGCCCATTGAGAAGCTCTAGAAAGAGTATTTCGTTATGTGAAGGAAACAATTTTCGTAAGACTGCATTACGGTAAACATCATCTTTTCTTGAAGGATTTAATGATCACAATTGGATATCAAAGAACTCTGAGAGTAATGGAATCACTGGATACGTGCTTCTTGTGGGTGGTAGCGATGTCACATGAAAATCCAAAAAAGAGACTCTTTTGACTTGTTCTACCTTTGAGGCAGAACTATGTGCTTTGAATGAGACTACATTGTAAACTGGATTACTTAAGGGACTTATGTCCAATTTACCTATAGTAAAGAAATTATTTCATATAATTTAAGTGCATTATGATAACATAACTACAATTGTTAAGATGAGTAGTTCCAAGTACAACAAAAAACAACATAGACATTTCCAAGTCAGACTAAAGTCTGTAAGGGTTCTTGTGTCTGATGGGATCATAGTTGTAAATTTTGTTGGATCCAAAGATAATATAGTTGATCCTTTGACTAATGTCTATTAGTAGCTTTAGTTAAGAAATCAAGATTGGGAATGAGACTAAAACCCATGATTTATTCACAAGCAGTGACAACCTAACCTATCTGAGTGAAGATCCCATGAAGAAGGTTCAATGTGTTAGTAATAAGATGTTGAGAGAATAGGATGACACTTTTTATTATGTGATACTTTTAGTATCTATGTGTCTATCTTTTGTAAACCTAAAGTGTCATGATTGCAAGTTTTGCAAGAGATTATTCTCTCAATAAAACCGAGTCCAAGGAAATGATGCTAGGAGTACATCCTTGAAGATGTTGAACTAAGTGATTGACATTGTGAGGCCGCTAGGGAAATTTGGTTGTTCCCTAACCTAAAGTCAATTATGATATAGGATATGGGTGCATGGCCATTAATGCAACACCCTTAAAGGTCACGCCATAGTATTTTATTATGTTGTTACCAATAGACACCTTTACACCTAAGGTTGAGATTCAAGACATATGTTCACCTAGTTCGTATAAGGGTAATATTGAATAACTCACGTAACAATTCAAATTAAAAGATATCTTTACTGAAAGCTTAATATGATAGTTGGTTTAGGAGGATACTTTTACACTTAAGAACTTTATGGGAGCTTGTTGGATTAATGTTAATTATCGTTGAGTTTATTAAACCCATGTGCATTAATAACATTTAATTCATGTTTATATCAGAAATTTTCAATTGATGCATCATTGATATATATGAAAGTCCTAAAGTGTAAAAAGTCACATGTGAGGGACTTGTGCATGTGATGACCAAGAGGAGACAAAATTTAGTCCCATATTAAAGAATGAGACAAATCCACATGTCCTTTTATTATAATTGGTAGCTCATGAACCTTAATTCAAAGAGCTTGGAGAGGACATACTAAATCACACATGGGTGCACCGGATGGGCTAGGCCCAAGCTTGAGCTTGGGTTTGTGAATTGTCTTTGGTTTATCTTTTTACAAAAAAATCTTTTGATCTAACGATCAAGAGTGTTTGTGTGGGAACGGTTACGAGATGAAGTGGTGCATTAACTGAATCGGATCCGCGATCTATGATCCAACACACACTCTATAAATGTGTGATTAAGGCTACCTAATCAGTACATTACAACGATTACTCTCTCCTCCTGTCTCCCCTATGCCTGCACTGTGACTGCTCCTAGCCGTCCTTCCCTATAACCGTAGACGACTGAGGCATGGTGGAGGTCAACTTGAAGCCATGTACGTTTCTTTCAAGTTATGTGTGTATTTTATCCTAAGAGAAAGATGAAGGTACTCGTACGTACTCATAGCGGGGCACTTATTTCTCTAATGAAAGTCTATAAGGGCGACTCATACAAATAAGTTTTTCTGATTATTGCTTGTGCATTTGCTTTCTTTACGGTTTGTTTTATGACTTACTTTGGATTTCCAACTGTTGTTGTCGATTGAGGTATGTTTATATTTGTTAAATATTGGTTTATTATGCATGCATGTCGACGGTTCCCAACATTATCGTCACCAATGAACATTACAATTGCCTCTGCCATTTTTGCTACCATCAACCACCGTTGCATCCTGCCATGAACCGCCTTCAACAACATCTAGCAGCCACCACCACCACCACCACGAGTAAGTTGGTATTTAGTCATCTCAAAACCATCCCCTACGGCCCTGAATCCCTCATGACCACCAGCCACTACTTTGGTCATCTCCACCAGCCACTATCACTCTCCAACCGATGGTGTTAGGCCATAGAAGGTGGTGACGATGATACCTAGTAATATAAAAAACAACGCTCGTATTTTCTATATTCACAACTAAATTTGGAGTTCATTATAAAATGCCATTTAAAACAAATAAAATAACTTTATCAAACAATCGATTTATAAATTGTATAAATAAAACAACTGAACATTGAGACCTTATTCTAGTGTACTTTTTAGGACATGAACACATACAAGAAAGTCGCTTTTTGTTGGGGGGTTACAAATCGGGTCAGTGGCGTTTCAAACCAAAACCCCAATGACCTAAGCATAGGCATGTTAGATTGCATTAGGTGTTGAAACCTAAGATCTCTTCTGTTGCTTTAGGTGTTGCTTTTCATTTTTAAAATGATAAAAAACAAAAGTACGTGCAATGACATTCCATAACTTCTGCGAAGGAAAAGATTAAAGGTCTCAAGACTCATCTGTCACGGTCACTCGTCCAGCAGCAATATCTCGAAAATGCGTGCTGCTAAACGTAAAAGAGGCAGTTGGCATGGAAATACTGGAATTTTACATCAGGTAGCCGGTTTAATGCCCGTTAATTTAAACGAGCTGCATATAAATGAATCGTTTGTATCATGCCAGTTAATCACATGAAACTTTTCAAAACTATATGTTAGAAAATGATGCTCACCATACAAATTGAGTTGATAAATGCAATTAAATGTTCAAATTTTACTTAAATTTTAATGGAAAATTTAATTATCTTAATTAGTTGTTTGCTTACAATGGGGAGGCTGAAGTCATGTATGCATGGCTCGTGAACCTGTAACTTGCGAGTCAAGTCCCTTGGCCAGGTGAGCTATCTCTTTGAGTGCAATTTCTACTCATAATTATACGCGAAAAGTGACATTTCTTAACTTTGATTAGCATCTCATGTGCATTTCCTCTAACCCAGCTTGTGTTTGGTTCATGCTTGGGTCCGGTCGATCGAGCCAAGGAGACGAACGTGAACAGGAGCTAATAATAAACAAGTCATCAATAATCCTCCGTCCCGTTTACTGTAAGAAATAAAAGATTGTGCCGCCAAATGGAAATATCTGCATCTTTGGGGCGACTTTTTGTCCGTTTCTCAAAAGAACGGCTATAAATATAAGGGGAAGCGACAGAACTCTAGACACGGCGGGGTTCAAATCGTCCGATGGTGAAGAGAGAATATCAGATAGACGCCTCCTTGAATCCTTCTATCCGACCCACCACTTCTCCTTTTCTTCCTCCCTCGGAGCCAGAGTCAAAACCCCTGCTTCTACTGTCTCGTGGTAGAGGTCGCTATCTTTGCAAACTCACGTCAAGCCCGGCTCTACATTACTTTTGCTGGGAGAATTAATGCTCCGAATCTCCCTGACTAGTTCGTCGCTGTTGAAACTGAGGTTGTTGGTTCGCCAATCTCTCCTTGTGACCTTTATGCTTTCGTTGATGTGCTTTCATGGATGATCGGGTGATGCTGAAGTGAGTTTCGAAATTTCGTAAGACTTTGGAAAATTGAAAAAGGTTTTGTACATAGCTGCTCCTGGTAAGACTTTGGAAAAAGGAAAGGATTTTGAAAAGAACGTCGTCTGCATAGCCAGACCAAAAATTTCGAAATCGATTGAAAATCCAAGTACAAAACCAGGTCTTTTAAAAACTCACGCATCAAATTCCCTCGGGTCTATAACCCACAAGAATGATCGAAGCCCAGAAGTGGATCCCCTTGAGGAAGATCCCACTTCTGAGCTCCCAGAATTTCATAAAATTCTCGATTTTGAAAGACCTTCCAATTCAGTAGGAGGAGATTTCATAGAGGTGAACCTAGGTAGTGATTCCAATCCCAAAACCATCAAGATAGGCGCATGCTTGCATGAACATGAAAGATCAGCATTCATTGCATTTTTACGAACCTATTTAGATGTGTTTGCATGGACGTATGAAGACATGTCAGGCATAGACCCCAGCATTATCGAACATCGTCTTCCCTTAGATGCGGATATAAAACCCATAAAGCATAAGCTTAGGAAAATACACCCGAATGTACACACACAAGTCAAAGAGGGTTTAGAAGATCTGTTAAAAGCCGGATTTATAAAACCCATTGCGTATTCTGATTGGTTGTCAAACATCGTTGTAGTTCGAAAAACCAATGAGAAAATTCGAATATGCATCGATTTCAGAAACCTGAATAAAGCCACTCCAAAGGATAATTATCCTTTACCAAACATAGATTTGATAGTCGATAGTACTGCAAATCATGAAATGTTTTCATTTATGGATGGCTATTTAGGCTATAATCAAATTAAATTAAGTCCACGAGATCAGGGTAAGACCGCATTCACAACCCCGTGGGGCACGTACTGCTATACAATCATGCCCTTTGGTTTGAAAAATGCCGGCGCAACATACCAGAGAGCCATGACCACGACCTTCCATGATCAAATTCATGAACTCATAGAAGTGTATGTAGATGATCTCTTGGCAAAATCCAAAACCCAATGCACTCATATCGAATGTTTGCAAAAGATTTTCGACAGGCTTAGGCTTTACAAAGTAAAGCTAAACCCTCAAAAATGTGTATTCGGGGTAGAATCTAGGAAGTTTCTAGGCTTTATGGTAAGCCAAAGGGGTATAGAAGTCGACCCCTCTAAGTGTCGAGCCATCATAGACATGGCTCCACCCTCCAATCTCACCCAAATTCGTAGCCTCCAGGGTCGATTACAATCCGTCCGCCGATTTATATCAAATTTGGCGACTACATGCGAACCCTTCAACAAGCTGTTGAGGAAGGGCACGAAATTCTTATGGGATGACGACTGCCAGAAGTCCTTCGAGAGACTAAAGGCATACCTGGTTAATCCCCCCGTTTTGAATCCTCCGAAGCAAGGAAAACCGCTTTTACTTTACATTTATGTGCATGCGAATGCTTTAGGAGCCCTATTGGCTCAATAAGAGGATGACACCCATAAGGAGTATGCCATCTATTATATTTCGAAAACTCTATTGGCTTATGAACGAAATTATCAAGCCATGGAGAAGACGTACTTGGCCCTAGTCTGGGCCTGCCAGAAATTCAGGCACTATTTTCTAGATCATGAGATCTAGATAGTGTCTAAGCTTGATCCAATCAAGCACTTGTTCGAAAAACCCATTCTCACGGGTAGATTGGGCAAATGGCAACTCCTGCTAATGGAGTATGACCTAAAATACCATCACCAGATCTCCATTAAGGGGCAAGCCCTAGCAGACTACGTGGCTGAGTTCCCCCTGGAGGACACATATCCCACATTTGATGAAATGCCTGATGAAGGCATATTACAAAACCATTTCCAAAACTACATTTTGGCAAACATTTTCGAAAACTAAGTGTGGAAGATGCACTTCGATGGGGCACGAAACCGACGAGGGGCTGGTGCTGGGGTCATCCTCATCTCCCCTGAAAAGGGCGAGATTCCCATAGCAATCCGCTTAGATTTCGAATGTTCCAACAACATAGCTGAGTATGAAGCACTCATTCAAGGCTTAAGGATTTCGAAAACTCTAGGGGCATCATGCATCGAGGTCTTTGGAGATTCACTCCTTGTTATAAACCAGATTTTGAAAATTTGGCAAGTACGTAATGAAAAACTACTTCCATATCACGAGTTGGCCACTCGATTGGTTGAGTCATTCCAATCGTGCAGACTCACACACGTGGAAAGAGAGGACAACGGCATTGTCGATGCCCTCTCCTCCTTGGGTTCAGCCCTAAAGGTCGATCCCATTTCAGGGACCCGATCTTTAGAAATATGACATGCGCCCAACCCATCCACACACGATTTGGATATTTGCCAAAATAACCCAGACACTATTAAAAAACCCTGGTTTTACGACATCAAGCATTTTCTAGAAAATGGGGGATTCACCGAGGATGCCACATCCAAAGATAAGGCATTCATCCGTAAGATTTCGACCCGATACACCATTCTAGGTGGGGTTCTATATAAGAAAAGTTTTACCGGCATCCTACTTAGGTGTATCGATCTAGAGGAGGCTAGGATAGTGATGCATGAATTCCACGCGGATAATGTGGAGGTCATGTTAATGCCAACATGATGGCAATGAAAATACTTAGAGCGGGCTATTTTTGGTCCACCCTGAAAAAGGATTGTCACGATCATGTTAGGAAGTGTCATCCATATCAAGTGCATGGGCACGCCATTCATATCCCCTCATCTGCATTGCATTCTGTGGTCAGCCCCTGGCCATTCACTATGCGGGCGTTTGACATCGTAGGCCCTATATTTCCAAAAGCCTCGAATGGGCATCGATTCATTTTAGCAGCCATTGAGTATTTCTCCAAGTGGGTGGAAGCCATTTCCCTGACCAACGTGCTAGGGCAACATGTGGTGGCTTTCATTAGGAGGAATATCCTGGCTCAATTTGGGGTTCCACGAGACCTTGTGTCTGATAATAGCACCCCATTCAAGAACGAGCGGATGGTTAAGTTGTGCAACACGTATGGCATAACTCACCACTTCTCTTCGCCCTACTACCCTCAAGGCAATGGCCAAGCCGAAGCCACAAACAAGACTCTTATTAGCATAATTGAGAAGACTTTAGAGAAGGGTAGGACGTGGCACGAGAAGTTGGATGAAGCCTTATGGGCTTATAGGACTTCCATCCAGACTCCCACGAATGCCACACCATTCGAATTGGTCTATGGCACAAACGTCATTCTTCCCATTCATACTCAATTGCATTCATTCCATACATCCATAGCGCTCGACCTCCCCCTAGAGACGCTTCAGCATGCTAGGATGGCCGAACTAGATTTGCTAGATGAGAGGCGACTCCTTGCTATGGATCATGCTCGTGCATATCGGCAAAGGATAGCCCGACACTATGGCAAACACATGAGACCTCGCCACTTTGAAGTGGGAGATCTGGTTTTGAAAATCATCCACTATTGTGGCCCACATCCCCTTGGAAAGTGGCGCCCCAAGTGGGATGGACCCTATGTTGTACGTGCAACCACCACGAATAACTCGTATTGGTTGATCGATGTAGAAGGTAGGAATTTAGCAGATCCTATCAATATTCAATACCTAAAGAAATATCATGTATAGGATTTGTATTAAATTCCAAATTTCGAAAACTTTAGGGATAGCTGCTCTGAGACCTGAAAATAAGGTGCAAAGGCAAAATCATGTAAACCTGAGTAAGAGAATTCGCACTTATGAAAGAGTGGAGTTTTCCAAAATCGAGTTTACATTTCAAAATCCTTCTTCTTACAAAGAAAGGCCTAGTTCAACATAGCAAGATACTTGCAAGTAGTACGTGCTATTTCTAAATAGGTTGATCTGGAATGGATCGAGTGTGACCTTGGGATAAGTCCTCCCCTCTTCTTTTCTCCTTCCAAAAGGAAAACGTGGCCCAAATAAAGGGAATTTCCCATTCAAAGTCTCTTTCCAAAAGAAAGAAACCAAAATCCAAAAGAAAAATCGATTCTCCTGTGAAAAAGAGGGATTAAAGAAAAAATACTCCCAAAGGGAGACCCTCTATGAAAAAAAAAGGAAAAAAGAGGTCAAAAAGCTCAAAAAGAGCAGTTTTCTACCTTCTATGCCTTAAACCATGAGACGCTTCAGAAGGGACCGTGATATCTCTTTCCCATCCCCAGCTTATCCCAAGTAAAACATGGTTCATTTCGAGGAATAATAAAGTAAAAATAGGATTTACTTACTTGGATTTCATTTTGTATGAGAATTCGACGTTTCGAGTAAGACATAGGAATCTGAAATATAACTTGTTTTCTTATAAAACCTTCGCTAGATAAGCGAGTGTCAAGACTCAAGCAAAGGCAAACACGAAGAGCTCGAGATCCTTAGGATCGAGACTCAAGACAATTGTCCCTTTTGTAAATAGTTTTTGTAAATAGATTTTGAAAAATCGAACATCGAACAGCATAGGATCTGCTCACTTGGAGCAGCAGGCCTTGTAAGTCTCAAGAGTTCGACCATATTTGGTCTCTGGGAGGTCGCCACTCTTGGCACCACACCCATGTCATGCATATACATTTCCACGCATGGCACTTGCATAAACATGATCCCATTTTAAGACCAGATTCCATACATATCCCTTTGGCGTGATATCTCCTCCTATTAGGGTTTTTAAAAGTGAGATTTTGCTAAAGATTGGGACGATCCCATATTTTCGTGGTTAGATCTAGGGAGACATTAAAAGGGGTGTTTTTCATCTTTGCCATTATCCAAATCAATTTGGACAATGCCAAAAAGGGGCATCTGTAAACACCCCAAAATCCCACGAACTTCTCAAATGAACCTGGTTTTTGTAAAAGCAACTCCAAAGGGCTATTTTGAGTCTGGAAACCCAGGAGCCTTTCAAGCAACCCTGTACATATGTTTAAACTGTATATGTTTTAAAATATGTATAACAGGCTTTTAAAACCTTTTAAAACACATTTTGAAACCCCACAAAGCGGCTTGGCCTGATGAAAGCAGGACCAGAAGAGCTAAAGAGAGCCTGGAACCGGAACACATGTCGAGCCCGACACAGCAACTCTCGTATTAGATCCACCCCCAGGATCTCGAACATCCAAGTCCCTGTTATAAGCAAAAATCGTATGAAATCTCCAGAAGGTGAAAACAGAAGCGGATGACCATGTTGGCGAAGACCCAACGCAAGACGGAGTACTGATGCTGTCAGACCCCGCACAAACCGTTCTTTTTGAACATACCCTGAAGGAGTCAGAATTCAGTTTGGATTGGATCTGGACCATATATATCCAGATCCCAATCCAAACGTATGTGTGGATTTGGATTTGGATCCAGAGATCCAATCCAATATCCACATCCATGGCCCACATCACCTTCTCATAAATGGAGGTGGGGCCCACTTGAAATTCACGTGGGATTATGGGCATGAGAGAGAATGGGGAGGATAAGCATGAGGGGAATTGTATTAAGCTTGACTTGTGTGTCAAGTTTGGGGTTAATCATGTGGGTTAGCCTAATTAGTGTGAGTTTAAGCTTATATGAGCCAAAACCTAATCTAGGGTTGCACCAACATGATGGAATGAAGTCTATGGGTTATGCAAAGGGAGCTTCCTAACCCAATCCTAAGCCAAAACCCCTAATCCTAGCCCTTTACCCTAATCCCGGCCTAATCCTAGCCTAATCACCTAATCCCGGCCTAATCCCAACCTAATCACCTAACCCACCTCCCTAATCCTTCCCTAAACCTAGCCTAATTCCCTTAATCCTAACCTAATCCTAGCCTAAACACCTAACCCACCTCACTAAACCTCACCCCAAAACCAACCCACCTAGCTAAGCCCTAAACCACTAAACCACCCCACCTAAAACCTAGCACACCATATCCCTAAAACCACCTAAAATAAAATATTTGGCCCCCCTCAAAACTAGTCCACCTTATTACCACACCACCACCACCTAAACCACCAAACCGCCCTCTCAAAACCAGCCCCAACCGCCCCTTTGAAACCTATAACCCCCCCCTAGTGGGCGGGTTTTTCATCTTTTTCAAGCCAGCACTTGGGCCAGCCGAGCCCTCTCTCACCTTGCTCTCTTCTCTCATTCCACTCCACCACTACTCCCAGCCTACTCCACCCCACGCCACCACTGCCTCCCGGCTTGCTCCACTCCACATCGCACCCAAGCTGCTCGGCCAGCTCCATCCACCTTCCACCCGGCTGCCCTCCTTCCACACACCGACCTCCCTCACCCATCCGGTTAGTACACTCCCCTAATTCCACCTTCTCTTCACTCCCCCTCCACTCTCAGCCACCCCATAGCACCTTACCTTAGCCTAGTTTCCACTCCATTCAGTCGGCCACCACCTAACTACCCGCCACCCTTCAACCATACCCAACCGCACCATCCACTCCCCTACCTTCCCATTCGTGACATCCCCTAGGTACCCCAGCCACCTTACCTGGTTCCCTAGGACCTAACCTCCCTCTCCTTTAACCGTCCCTTAGACACCCTAGCTAGCTCCCTCGCCATTCCCAAACACCCCTAGCTGCCCCCAGCCAGCCACCACTTAAACCGCCCCTAGTCGGCCAGTCACAGCCGACTGCACCCAAGTCACCCGGCCAGTCATACCCTCTTCCTTAAACCATCCTCCTTAGTCACCCCTTAGCTCCACCTTCCATAGAACTTGCCCTACGCCTTAGTGACTCTCCCTAACCACTTCAGCCCGAGACACCATGGCAGCAGCCGGCAAGCTCCAAGGCGCCACACCCGCGCCCCCTTGTCACCCGACCAGCACACCCCTTTGCCGTGCCATTCCGAGGAGCTCCCTCTTGCAGCCCAAGGCGACGCCCAAGCCCAAGCTCAAGCAAGTCACCTCCAGACCAGCTATAAGTAAGTGCCTAACTCGGTCCTCATTTGTAGACTTGCTTAAGTTAAATTAAATTTGATACGGGGTTGTAATAACGAAGCATTGTCTCCCCCCGCTTGTAATAACGTGGCTTGGCACACCCACACACACGTGCACTTGAGCCTACCTCGCTCTTAGTCGTGCACGATTTTGAACACACACGGGCCTAAACAGCCCTTAAGATATAAATTTATTTATATACCTTAAGTTGCGTGGGGTTTTGCTTAAGTTGTGTGTGTTGTCTTTCAATTCTCACACTCACACACATTGAGCTTTCGCTCTTATTTACAAGACCCAAGTAAGGGCCATGTTATATTTTCCTTGGGTTTAATTTCATGTCGTGTGTGTAGTACTTCAATTCTCGCACTCACACACATTGAGCTTTCGCTCTTACTCCCAAGACCTTAGTTAAGGCCATATTGCAATTTATATTTGGGTTTCATTTAAGTCATGTGAGTTGTCTTTCAATATATACACAACACCCACGCAACACGTTGGCGACCTTCGGGCCCATATATAGTATAAGTATTTCCCTTTCGGCTATGTCTTTAAGATTTGGGTTTTAAGGTTCAGCAGTGTGCGTAGTCTTTACATATATACACGGCACACACTTGCACTATTGAGCCTTTCCGCTCTTAAGATATAGCCATATTTCCCTTTTACAATTTCCCTTCCGCAATTTCCCTTCGGCAATTTACATTACAAGTCATTTCCCTTCGGCATTGTCTTTTAAATTCGGGTTTTCCCTTTGGAGTTGCGTGAGTTTGCATTGCATATACGCCGTACCACGAGTTAGGACGCATATTGCATAAAAGCAAACCCCATACTCCCGCTCAAAAGTCGCCCCACTTAGGCTGAGTGTTCATAACACACACCTAGTTGGCCCAAAAAGGGTAAAAAAGAAAGACTTAGGCACGTACAAATCCACGTGAAATAAAATCTAAAAATCATACCAAAAACAACCCGAATCAAACACCTCAAACACGTTTTCGTAGGTTCTTATATCCCAAAACTCGATTTTAAAAGCGTATAGACTGACCCTTGCGCATCGGTGCAAGAAGGTCTGCGACGATAAGAGCTTGCTTGCTCATAGTCGCCACGTTAGGAGTCAGGTTTAAAATATCTCTTCGCTAGCTTAAGTAAGCTAGCTGGCATGCCCTTTTGCTTAAATAGGACTTAGGCACACGAAAAGGTTCGCTTCAGGCCTAAGAACCAGGAGCAGGAATTTTCTGCGTCTACAATGATGACAAAGAAAGGAGGCATTATGAAGAAAACATAATTGCTTCCTTTGATGATAAATGCAAGAGAGAGGAAGAAATTAAAGAGACAATGCGTGTGAAGATAGAAGTGAAGCCTAAACCGAGTGCGAAAGTTTTCTGAAGGAAGAAGAAGATGATGAAAAAGGAAGGTGTTGGTTGCTAAAAGTGATGATGGTGGCTGGCCTATTCTTTCCAAATTTTCTAAAAGAGGTTACACAAAATCCTCAAAAAGAAGATTTGAATTTTTTTTTTGAATATCAAATGCTGGAAAAGTCAGTTACAAATTACTTTCCTATTTTATGGGAAAGCAAACTAGAAAGGTACAACAACAACAACAACAACTAAGCCTTTTCCCATACTAGACGGGGTCAGCTACATGGATTCTTTGTTTCCACAGATCCCTATCGTGTGTCATGTTAGCACTTAACTCCCAATAAGCTAGATCATTCTTTATTGTTTCTTTCCAACACTTTTGTGGTCGACCTCTACCTCTTTTAATACTTTCCAAATTTAGTTTTTCTAACCTTCTTACAAGTTCTTCTTTTGATCTTCTTTCTATATGTCCAAACCATCTTAAACGATGTTCTCTCATTTTATCCTCTATTGGTGCCACTCCTAATTTGTTTCTAATAACCTCATTATGTATACGGTCTTTTCTTGTATGACCACTCATCCATCTCAACATCTTTATTTCTGTGACAGACATCTTTTGTACATGTTGATGATTAACTGCCCAACACTCAGAACCATAAAACATAGCAGGCCTAATTGCTGCTCTATAATATTTACCTTTTAACTTTAATGGTATCTTCTTATCACAAAGAATACCTGATGCTCCTCTCCATTTTAACCAACCAGCATTAATTCTATGTGTAACATCTCCATCAATTCTTCCATCACTCTGAAAAATTGACCCTAGGTATTTAAAACTTTCCTTTTGGGGAATGCAATGTATGTCAATTTTAATTTCTATGTCCTCTGAAGTAACCTATGTTATCAATAGCGTGCTATAGCACGCGCTATAGCGTTTTAGCGGTGTTAAAAAAGCTATAGCGGGTGACCCTTAGCGGGCGACCTATCGAGGCCGCTATAGCACCGCTAACAGCACTATAGCGGACCGCTATAGCACAATTAGCGGACAGTATTGATAATGCTATTATGGACCGGGTCGATCCACTTGGATCACCCGATCCAAACGAAACAAAATAACCTAATCGCACACTCTCACAGTCTCACCATCTCCCACGTCTCTCTCACTCTCTTTCTCTCTCTCTCCCACAGGGCATCCTCTGTTGTCCCTCTCCCGCCTCTCGTCGCTACTCTCACTGCCACGACCACCACCCATAAGGTACTCCCCTTTCTCTCTTCTCTCTCTTTCTCCACCTTCCTCTGCCATTCTCCCTCCTTATAAGGTTTTTAGGCGGGTGGTGCCCCCCTTGTCATTCCTCCAGCATTTACTTCACAGAGACGGGCGTTTGCCATTGCCCGCCATTCCTTTTCCGTCTTTCCTTTCGTTAGGTCAGAACTCCCGTTACTGAATGATGTCGCGGGTTTCTCTATTTGCTTTTCTTAGTTCTCTTTTGTGTTACTGCGTTTGGCTCGACGAGTTTGTATCTTGTGATAACAAAACAAGAAACACATGGTTGCATCCTCGAAAGAAAATTGACAGTTCCAGGTTAACAATGAACACATATCAACGAATAGATACAGGGGACCTATCTCTGCATCTCTTACTACTGGTTCATTGTTTCTGTGTTTCCTACCCCCATCAACGTCTAATGTTTGCTGCATTTAGGTACAATTAAACCATAACCTCCCTTTTTTCCCCTTTTGCAAACATTTTTCTTGTATCTGGTGCAAACAAATATTTGTTAGTCTCGACCAGGTATTTCCATGTAAAAAAGTACACAAGAGCATTGCCTACTGCTGTCCTCGTTGTGGAAGGCATAGTAAGTCATGATCTACATTCTCCAACCGCTTGAACCGCTTCTTCGATAGTCAATGGTGGTACGTTAAAGTACATGGTCATTACAAATTCTGGCAGTGATTAATTGTGTTGAGCATATCGTGGAGATCTATCGTGGGTTCTCTGGATTTTTTCCTTTTAACACAACGTTATGGTAATTATGATCAACAAACTGTGTGCGCTCCCGTGCATGCGTGCACACACAAAAGGTCGAAGGAAAGATAATCAGTGGTTCCAAAAGGTGCAAAGTGTAGTTGGGTATTCTGTGCATGACATGAATGACAACTTGTATATAAAAAAGTTAAACTTGCCTAGCAAAACCATCCGAGATTAGGTATCACATCAAGGCGTTACTAGCCCTGGAAATGCTTAAACTCAAGATATATAGATATCTACTATAAAATTTCAATCGGGGGGTATTGCACTTTGATCTGCAGCAAGTTAGACTCATGACGTTGCTGCAAAATCCATGATATACTGCATAATATGAACATGAAAAGTAGGGAAGACAAATAATCAATTCCACAAGCGGAATTCATTCATTTGAAATGCCTAAGAGTTCCTTTAAGCTGTAAATCTACAAACAATTGTGAATCTATATTGAGCTGAGGTGCCTGAATTTTGGAAAATTAATAGAAAAGGCACATATATGTATCTACATATGTATGCATATAGTGCTCTTGTGTGTAGGAAAAGCATGTTAAACTATAAAGACTGAAGATTCAATGACAAGAATTTTGGATATTCTTGTGAAACGGATGGTAGCAAATAAATCCTCGGTCTTTTTCAATTAAATCCTTGGTCTCTTCCTCAAAAGATTTTCAAATCTTTGGCAACCACACTGGGATTTGGCTTCCGAACCTTGAGCCGACTGAAGCTTTCCATGATCCGAATCCTTCTCTTTCATCTTCCTCAGCTTCCTGTGTGATTGCAGAGACCAAATCTATGCTTCCATACAATGATTCCGCGTCTTCCTCTGCTCGAACAACTCCACGCTTCTTAGTGAACAGAATTATCTAAAACTCAATATCGAAAAGAACCCAAGTTTAGAGTTCATAGTCACTCCTAAATTCTTCTAAACTGTTCACAACCCCCCAAGAACAATATATTCACCAAAAATTCAACACAACCCAAAACCCTTTTGGACACTAGATGGGGCTGCTAATGAATACTTCTTAGTCGTTGTAGATCTCATCCCGTGCCTTATTAGCATTCAACTTCAGAAAGAAAAATTCCCTTCCACAGTTCTATGACGCAAACAGACGAAGTTTTGGTAATTTTGATAAGATCAACTGATTGTTTTTCCTTTTCACTTAATTTTGATAAGATCAACTGACTCCACTAGTACTCGTAACTGCACGCTAGTTGGATTATAAAGGCAAGTCAAAATCTGTATTTCAATGTTATGGTCTTGGGATCTGTCATGTGCATGCATTTTAATGTTACATTCTTTTGTGGTTATAAGACACCTCTTTGTGTGTTTGTGTAGGATCTTGGAATAGGTACAAGTATCGACTCTTTCTACGAGTATCTATTGAGGTTCTTCAGAGGCATCTAGTTTGTTACTACCTTCTAGATGCAATATATTGATGGAATATATTGAACTTCCTGGTATCCTTTTCTCTTTTTACACATTTCTCTTTTCATAAAGTACTTAATTCTGTCTTCGGTTGTATCTTTCTTATGTTTCTATGTTTCTTTAGAAGTTAGAAGTAGAATTTGTTTATTTAGTTTGATTCATATTTATGAAAGAAGTTGTGTTTCTTGATATGTTTTAGAAATTAGAGAACCCATTATATATAATTATATATATAATTTTTTAATAAAAAATAAAAGTGTACCGCTAAATCCACTATATCCCCGCTATATTCCCGCTACCGCTATATCAGGGTCGACCGCTAACAACCCGCTAACCGCTATTGATAACATAAGAAGTAACCAAATGATCAAAACTTACATTCCATATATTCTGTCTTTGTTCTACTAAGTCGGAGGCCTTTGCTTTCTAATGTTTCTCTCCATAGTTCCAATTTTCTATTAACTTTTTCCTTAGACTCCTCCACTAATACAATGTCATCTACAAATAACATACACCAAGGTACTTCATCTTGAATATGTTTTGTTAACTCATCCATCACCATTATAAATAAGTATGGACTTAAAGTTGATCCTTGATGTAACCCAATATTAACTTCAAAAAAGTCTGTATTCCTTCATGAGTCCTCACACATGTTTTTGCACCATCATACATGTCTCTTACAAGGTTAATACATGTCAATGGGATACCTCTTTTTTCCAAAGTTCTCCAAAGAACCTCCCTCGGTACCCTATCATAAGCTTTTTCTAGATCAATAAATATCATGTGAACGTCTTTCTTTTTTGCTCTAAAATGTTCCATAAGACGTCTCAAAAGGTGAATCGCTTCAATAGCAGATATACCTGGCATAAATCCAAATTGGTTCTTTGTTGTACTTGATACTTATCTTAACCTACGTTCGATAATTCTTTCCCATAATTTCATAGTATGACTCATTAACTTGATACCTCGATAATTCGCACAATTTTGAATGTCTCCCTTGTTCTTATATACGGGTATAAGTGTACTTGCTCTCCATTCCTCGAGCATCTTTTGGTTTTTCCATATTTCATTAAATAGTCTTGTGAGCAAAGTGATTCCTATTTCTCCTAGTATTTTCCAAACTTCTATAGGAATATTATCTGGTCCTACCGATTTACCACTCTTCCTATGTTTAAGAGCCTCTTTGACTTCATTCTTTTGAATACATTGGCAGAAATTGTGGTTTATATACTTTTCTGAGTTGGCTAAATCTCCTAAACTAATACTAACATCTTTATTTTCATTAAAAAGATTATAAAAATAGTTTTTCCATCTATTTCTTATATCATCATTTGCCACTAGAATTTTTTCATCCTCGTCTTTTATGCATCTAACATAATTAAGATCTTTAGTTTTCTTATCTCTAGCCCTAGCTATCCTAAAAATATCTCTTTCACCCTCTTTTGAGTTGAGTTTTTTATATAAGTCCTCCCAAATCTTAGCTTTTGCTTCACTAACGGCCTTTTTTGCTTCCTTCTTTGCTTTCTTATAAGCTTCTAAAGTTTCACTAGTTTTCTTAGCATAATGTAATTTGTAACATGCCCTCTTTGCCTTGATTTTATTTTGTACTACTTCACTCCACCACCAAGCTTCTTTTTGTGCCGGTACACCTCCCTTAGATACCCCTAACACATCTTTTGCCACTTTCCTAATATGTATACCATATTGTTCCACATATCATAGGGTGTGCCAACATAATTCCAAACATCTCCTTGAAGGACTTTCTGTTTAAATATTTCTTCTTTCTCGCTTTTGAGGTTCCACCATTTAGTCCAAATAGCTCGATGCACTCTTTTCTTCTTTGTCCATTTTTTTTTTGTAAATCCATAACTAAAAGTCGATGTTGGGTGGTTAAGCTTTCTCCTGGAATTACCTTACAATCTTTACAACACGCTCTATCTTTTTTTCTACAAATAAAGTAATCAATTTGTGTTTGTGATAAGCCACTCTTATAAGTAATTAAATGTTCATCTCGTTTTTTAAGATTGTATTGACTATAAAGAGATCAAATGCCATAGCAAAATTTAAAATCTCCTTACCTTCATCGTTTATATCCCCAAAACCAAAGTTTCCATGAATCCCTGGATATCCTAATGCCTCTTTACCGACATGTCCATTTAAATCTCCTCCTAAACAAATAATCTCCCTTTATGGAATCTTTTGAAACACCTTATCTAACTCTTCCCAAAAAACTGTCTTTGTACTATCTTCTAGTCCTACTTGGGGTGCGTAAGCACAAACTATATTCAAAACCTCTACTCCTAACACTAATTTCAACGTCATGATTCAGTCACCATATCGTTGTATGTCTACTACACTCTCCTTTAAATCTTTATTTATGATAATACCAACTCCGTTTCGAGCCTTTTCTTTACCTGAGTACCATAATTTAAAACCTGTATCCTCTATCTCCTTTGCTTTTTCTCCAACCCATTTTGTCTCTTGTAAACATAGAATATGAATCTTTTTCCGAATCATAGTATCTACCACCTCCATTAGCTTACCGGATAATGTTCCGATATTCCAAGAGCCAATACGAATCTTGTTATCTAGGACTAGCTTCCTTACCCCCCGCATCCGTCCATAATGAAAATGCGGAGACCCTCTCTGAAAATTTTTCACTACATTCAGGCGGCAATGTAGCGGGACTAACTTCTTTACCCACACCCGTCCATGATGTGGGAACCCTCTCTGCAATTGATTCACTACATTCGGGCGAAAATGTAGTGGCCCTTGCTTACTTCTTACTGCATTCGAGCTCTACAGCACGTCGCTAGGCAGGGATGTCCCAAAGCAATGCTCATAATTTTTGTAATCCATGTTATAAAAATCCGACGAAGTTTTACGCTGGCTGTCGGAAGCCTAACACAACCCTCCTCCTTTATCCGGGCTTGGGACCGGCAATGCAAGGGTGATCCCTTACATGGGCGGAGTTGAAAGCAAACTAGAAAGGTAGTTATAGAAAATCAATTTCTTGATTTGGTGAAAATAATAAGATAAAAAGGGAAGGATTATCTCCATAGTTTTAGAAAAGAAAAAGTGGTAACTGCTCCCCATCATCCACATAAAGAAAGTGGCCGCAAAGAAAGAAAGGATGAAAAAAAAGGTGGTTAGTTGCCTAGTGGGTCCACCCATCTCAAATATTGTGTGATGTGTTGAGAACGGTGTTGGAGTTATGAAACTTATGGGTTGTTATAGTGGGTTTATTGCTATGTTTACAACGTCGGCAAGTCTAGATGTTATCGGACTGCAGCCTGATCCCATAGTCATCATTTTATCTTGATGGACAAGCTGGACCAAGAATGGTGGCAGCTTCAGGAACGAATCCTTTCAACAAAGAGATGGTCATCCACAGGAGAATAGCCAACATATTCAACAAGAGAGAAGAAGACTTCTCCTCCTGAAGGAATTCAATGATTACTCGGAGGAAGTGGAAGACATGATTTTTTATCTGGTCGACAACAACAATGTCCCTATCATCAAAGCAAAAATAGCATGGTGCCAATAAGAAAATAAAGAGCAAATAATTAATGCCCAAGCTTGGAAGGTTGAAGAGCTTGTTGCAGTCATGAGGGCAAGTGAATGACCTCCTGCGCAAAATGATGCTAATGATGCGGGACAAGTGGGGTCGAATAAGGACAATATGCTCCTATTGTGCTTGGCAGCACATTCAGACAACCAAGGCCTACAGGTGTAGCACCTCAACCAGTACCACAACACAAGATGCATCTGAGACTTACATAGAGAATGAATGTGCAATTTTTCGCATCAATGTACAATTTCAAAGAATGAAAGGTGAATATGATGAAAGCACAACTCTTCCAAATGGTGGACATCTGGTCAGTCTTCTCATATTGATGCATCAATGATAAAGAAGGGAAGTGAAGATGTAGATGGGAAGTGAGGAAGATAAGTTAGCTGTAAACACTCAAAAATTTTACCCAAAAATTTGAACTTTTATAATTTTTGCCTTTTTCAACAAAAATTACAGTTTTGAGTCTTTTAAGGGTTTTCAAATAAAGATACCTTAAACGAACTCATTTCCGCACCAAACTTTCGGAGCAACCTCAAAATAAGGGTACATTACAACCCTCTCAAAAAAATCTAATTTTGACAAAAGCTCAAAAAAATGATCACTCTGCCCTCAAGGCCAAATTGACAGGATTTTGCTATTTCAAATGATTTCCTTGAAAGAAAGAATGGTTTCAAACAATTTTCCTCAAAGAAACAAATGAAAATGAGACATTGGGAACCATACCAAAAAATGTTTGCAAAATAACAATTTCACAAAATTACAAAATCTCTCAAGTTCAAAAATAAAACAAATCCAAACCAGACATCAAAAACTCACTTGATCGAGGATAGTCCTAATTCGGGACCCTACACCCATCAAAGGCTTAAAGTGGTTCGAGACCCTACACCCAAGGGTTAAAGTGGTCCAACACCCTACACCCAACAAAGGGTTAAAGTGGTTGAAATGGTAAAGACTAACTCTCGAAGTAAAAGCAGGTCACCCATACAAACAAACATTGGGAATGAGACTTAATTGTTTTCTAAAAAATATTTGAGGATTTCGTTAAACTCAATGTTTTCAAATATATCTAAAATGAAATGGTTTTAAATAATAAAAAAGGAAATATTTTAAGCCATAAATCTTAACTGAAAAGATAATCAAGTAAAACAGGATTCCTGAAGGGTAGGATGAAAGCAGGATCGGATGAAGTATCCAAATCAAGCCTCGAAGCAGGATTATCCCGAGTTCAAATTCAAGTCAATCCTAAGACGTGCGAGAAGAAGCTGACTCTAGAAAGGATTCAAGTCTCAAGTTTAAAGAACAAATGAAGGCCACTCCCAAGTCAAGACTCGTCTCAAGGCAAGCCATTAAGATTGAGCTAGGGGCGGGCTAGGGTGAGTCGAGCTCACGTAACCAAGTTCAATAAAGGAGTCAGTCCATGTGGGTTTGGTGCAAACCCACATGACTAAGAAGGGACCACCTTCCCAGCCCACATGCACCCCATGTGCATGAATGGGCCAGTCATTTTGATCGGATTGGATTGGGATGGCCCCAAAGGCCAAAATCATGGAAGGCCCTAGATGTCCCCTTGAAATCTATAAAAGGGGGCCTTGGGGCTGGGTTTTAAGCATTGAAGGAGGTGAAGAAAGAGAGGGAGAGGAAAAGAGAGAGAGAGGGAGAGAAAAGAGAGGAAGGAGTCATCCCTTCTAATGTCTTCCACATCCAGTGCCAAGGAAGGCTCCATCACAAGGTCGATTTCTTGCCTCTCATTTGCTTTAATCTTCTCATTTCTCTCATTCAATTAAAAGGGGTTGTAATAATGAAGCAATTGACTCCCCCATGGATGTAATAGCTAGTTGTGCTTCTCATTTTATTTCGTTATATTCATGCTTATCACTTGTTTGATTTCAAATTTCCCCTACCTCTCTATACATTATAATCCCTTATATCTTCTAATCCCCTCTATACTTAAGCTATAGATATATTTCAATTCATTTCCTTCAGTCATTTACTTTGAAATTGTTGTGATTTTTCTTTAAATTTTGAATGAGATACATTCATGTATGTTCTAAACACGAAAATCTGTTTTTCATATCCTGCATTTGTCTGATGTTTCATTTTTAATTTTCTGCTCTCTGTTCCAAATGATCTGAAATTTTGTACACTGAATCATCACACATAAGCCCACATATAATTAAATTTTTAAGAATTTTAGGGTCGTCCAACCACATAAATAAAATTGGGGAAAATTGGGGAAAATCGAGCAAATCCATAACCGAATCTGTATAATATGTGTTTTCTATAACAGAGGTTGAGTCATCATCCTATAACTTTGTCTGTAGTGATTCAATTTTATTGAAATTAGTCTCATTGAAAAGCTAACATCCATAACTTTTCAACAAGACCAAATTCATAAAGATCAGAGATCTGTGCGCCAAGATACAGTCATTTTTCTAAACTTCTATATTTTTGTCACAGACCAGTTCCAAAGGCTTGAGCAGAGCCAAATGCTTCATTTAATTTTACACAATCAAAACACCAAAAATTAGAATAAAAATAGTTTCTGAATATCCATACTTGTTTCTACGCACTGTAAAATTTTCGTTATTTTTCGATACTCAGAAGTTATCCAGAAAAATACGGGAATAAGTTCTGAAAACATAACCAGTTTCTGTTTTTCAGAACTTTGAAATATCTCTTTTAAGACCTAGTTTCATGAATTTGATTAAGCAATTTGGATTTGAAAGTGAATTTTTGAAAACACCTCTGATTCAAACCAATCCTCAATTTGTCCAGGCTGACCCTTGAGCGTCGGTTCAAGAAGGCCTAAGTCGAAAAGATCTCACTTCCCCACAATCATCATTAAAGTCAGAAAATATAACTTTGCTAGTTTAAGTAAAACTAGATGGCACGCTCGCGTACGACATAGTGTGTAAAAGCTTATTTCAAGTATCTACTGGAATAAAATTTTCACATCTACATGAGTGAAACAAGTGAACGAGATGAATGTTGCTAAAAAGAGATGGGAAGTATCAGTTGGTGGAAGGTAAGGTGAAGGCTCTTTACTGAAGAGCACAATTTTATATTAACATGGCCGACTTTGACCTTGCGGAGCTTGATATAAAGAAGGCACTAGAAATAGATCCTGATAACAGGGATGTGAAGCTGGAATACGGAACCTTGAAGGACAAGGTGAAGGAATACAATAATCTTGATAACAGGGATGTGAAGCTGGAATACAAAACCTTGAAGGACAAGGTGAAGGAATACAACGAAAGGAATGTTGAAGATTGTAATCATGAGTACTGTAGAAATGTTTTTACTTGCAGCCACTGAGGTTGCAAGAATTTTTAGCTATCAAAGTTGTTGAAAAAACAACCATAAAGGCTGATAAAAGTTTGTTGCAACCATGAAGCTGTCGAAGATGGACAGCTATGAAGGTTGAATTGAAGAGTTCTTGCAACAAAGAAGCTGCTGAAGATAAACAACTATGAAGGTTACTAGAAAAGGGTTGCGGCAAAGAAGGTTGCGAAAAATGGACAACCAAGAGGGTTGAAAAATTGAGAAAAAGATGTAGAAAGTATGATGTAGTGGTTGGTGAATGCTTTTCATTTGATCAAACATCATGTATACACATAGAAGAAAAGATAGAGTACATAAAATCAATCATTTTTACTACATATGCATGACAAATTAAATCATAGCATAGGCAAGAGGAATTTATTGGTACGGATGTGACAGTATTACTAAGAATCATGAAAATTAAGACCTTGAGTTACTGAAGTGAACAACCAAAATGGCTGAAAAAAGCAGCTGCAGTCACCATGTAAAGGGGCGCAAAACTGACTAGTATGAGCAGATGTGTGTATTCTGTTATTTGAGTGGTAGAGAGAGGACACCCAACCAACACACCGGCAACAGACACCATGTGAAGGGACGTAGAAAAAGCTATTTGAAGTGTGTATGGTGGAGATAATACCTCCTACCATAAAAATCAGTGTTCTTAAGAGAAGAAAAAACATGACTTTTTGAAGTGTTATTGCCTAGTTACTTCATTGAGAAGAAAGAAGAAGAGGGAGCAACTGACACCCATAGAAGGGTCGTGCGCTGCCCATATGTTCTTAATTGTTCAAGTTGATTTAAAGAAGCCTCATAGAGATTGTAAGTGTGGTGAAGAAAGAAATAGTTTTTCGGTAAGTTTGGAGTTCGAAGTATCTCACTCCTAACTTAATGGGGGGTGTTGAAGAATATATATATCTGTTGTTTTTAATGTTAGCGTTGTAATTTTTTATATTTAGGTATTATTGTAATTGCCTGTAGTAGTAAGGGTATTTTAGTTATTTTATGTTTTACAACCCATTATATAAGCGTTGAGCGTCTTGTATTAGGGTTAAGAGTTTGATATTAAGAAAGAGAAAAAGAAAAGGGGGGCAGCCTCTATTGGAGGGCCTGCCCCCTCCTCCAATCTCCATTTTTACTCTTCATTTTTTCTCATTGTTTCTCATATTTAATTATTCATTGCGCTTCCCACAAATTCCAACAAATACAATATCATGAGGAAGGAGCACTTCATGATTTAAAGGTGTTGAAAATATATTTGGAATGTTATGAAAGCATCTTTGTATGCAGCAAGTTTGAATCAATTGGCGTGCATCAATATTTCTTGCAAAATAATACATTTCAGACAATTGTTTATGTACTTCTGAATGCTAGGCATGTAAACTTCTGAAGAAATGTGAAATAGTCCACCACCTGAATTACAGGACAAACTTAGGATAGTCAAACAGTTATCTCATAATCAATCAATCAATCATGAGTGTTCAGACATGTAATGCTTAATCTGTTTTTATTTTCTGAGTCACAGCTTAGTTTACTTTCATGTTGATGCCCACTTCATTCTTTTGGCTAAATCCTTAAATACTTTGGGCTACAAAAGCCTCAATATTGATGAATCCATGTGTTCTTTTGAATGCGATAGGTTACAGATCTGCAGTTGTATCTGTTACCAATTTTAAGCTATGGTTGTTAACTGAAAAACCAACGAGATTCTTGGTTTGTCTATTGCTGTTTCCATAGTGTTTATCCAGTCACTTTATTTTTATTCAACGAAAATTGGTGTTTGAACATTTAAGTGACTAGTTAATTAATCTTAAACGACAGCCAACTAATGGGGGTTTTCATGATTTTGTATTCTTGTGCAGTAAAATATTCTTCTACTTTTATATCTTTGTTTAGCTAATGGTTTTTTGTTATTTTAAGTGGCTGCATCATTTCTTATTGCAAAGCTTTCACAACAGTTTGTTGTTATTTTAAATGGTGACATCATATTTGGAATGAGGGCTTATACCAAATGTATGTATATGGTCTTCCACATCTTTTGTAGTTCACTTTTCGACTCCCTACATCTTATCTAGGCCAGTTTTATTGCATGTTCCTCCACTTATTTTCTGCATTTCTTCTCCGACAGAAAAATATGAAACTTTGAGATGAAACTTTGATTGATCCACACTTTCCACTATCGCCACAAGGTATCAAACGTTTTCTCTGACTTGGTAGTTATACTCTGTATTTTCTGTTGCACAACAGATACTGGGTATTGGAAATGCACGGTGACTCCGCTTTGATCTTGCTTCTATCATGACCAGAGCTTCCAGGTTTTGCATTTTCTGAATTTGGTGCTTTCTGATCTTGTCTTCACCCTTCTGAAGGCAATGTGTTTGCGGATTTTTTAAGTCTATGGGATCCAGTAAATGTGTATGGAATCTCAGAAGTTGATTATGTGACAACTGGAACTCCTCTAAGCAATCCTCCATTAAATGATATGATTAGCAATGACCCAATCCTCAGAGGAGTGAAGGTATGTAACTTGGTTCCCATCCTCGTCTGCAAGTTCCTTTTATTGGAGGGTGCAAGTTGGATGGTTTAAAATCTTATCCCGCATGCCTCATAATGAAAATAAAACTTGAATATATTAAGCTAGATAGAGTTGATAATAGCATGAATATGAGAACCCTGGACTCATACTAGTAAGAACTAACAACGGCCATGTCCAGAAACGTCCATGGGAAATGAATCCCCTTGCATAGAAGGGGATAAGAACATAGTTGAAAGACCTAACTGAGTCTTTTCTGAAAGATGACAACAACAGCATTACACAATTCCCTGAGAATGAATTGATCGGCACTCAAATTGGATCAATAAATAGATATGTAGCTTGATAGCAATTGGACTTGTTATGTGACAGCAAGCTTTCTTTCTTCCTTCTGGCTGCAGCACTAATAAACTGTTAGCCTGAGTGAGCCTAAGTGTAAACTTGATCTATTCTGCTTGGCGTGATGCATGATGCACCAAAATTGAATGTAGTGCCTGAATGATAATGTTTATGTTTTGCTTGCCTAGCTTGAAAATTTGAGATGCATCAGCTAAGCTTGATTTGAGCGGAACTTCTTTTGAAAGGACATCACTTCAGATAGAAGCAGGCCGTAACCTTTCAACTCACTGCAGCTCTTTTGAGAGGACGGCACATTACCATTACACTTAGGGCAAGACTGTAAAAATAGCACCACAATCTTGCAAATGGTGTCCACAAATACAAATACAACTGATCTCACAAGATCTTCAACAAGTCAAAACACTGGTTTCTATGTTGAGGTTCAAAAGTTTTATAAGTAACAAATCTTTGAGGAGGTTTTATGATTCTTTTGCTAGGAATATTGTCATTTTCTCTATTTCTCTTTACATATTGATGTTCAAAAGGTCTTATGATTTCTTCTCTAGTTTCAGGATTTCTAGGTTTATACTCTAGTTGGATCATACTTTCCTCTTGTGTTTCCTTATTGTCATCTAACTTTTCATCCATGATTTCATCCAAAAACATATAACTATCTTGATTGTTTTGTGACTCATCTCCGTAATAATATTCATCTTGAATGAATTTGACATCTCTAGATACATAAAGTTTATCTTCTTTTGGGTTGTAACATCTATACTCTTTTTTATCAATAGTATCTTCTTTTGTGATGGTAAGGTACGTCAAAACTCCTATCACTTGTGTGTAAGGTGTGAGATCTTCTAGCTTTTCTTCGTATGTAGTTCTCAGTTTAGTCCCCATCACCTCTGATGTGCTCACCTTCTTGTCATGTGTCAATCTTGACCTGTGAATATCATTAACAAATTTTGTTTTTGACATAAAATAACCTTGATTATTACAAGTCACTTCAATTCCCAAGAAGGAACTAAGAACACCTAGATCTTTCATTTCAAATTCTTCACGAGGATCTCTTTTGGTTTGCAAAATCTCATTCTCATCATTTCTAGTGATGATGATATCATTTATATAAAGAAGTAGGATCATAATACCTTCATCGGTTATCCTTACAAATAAAGCAGTATCAATATAACAAGAGCGAAAATTTCATGAGTGCATAAAGTTTTCAAATCTATCAAACCAAGCCTTAAATGCTTGTTTAAGTCCATATAGAGCCTTTTTTAGTTTAAGAACATAATTACTTCGAGCACTGAATCTCGGAGGAAGAGCCATATATATTTCTTCACTAAGATTACCATTAAAAAAATATTTTTAACATCCAATTGATATATGTCTTAGTTTTTAATACAACAACAACTAAGCCTTTTCCTATACTAGACGGGGTCGGCTACATAGATTCTTTGTTTCCACAGATCCCTATCGTGTACCATGTTAGCAGTTAACTCCAAATAAGCTAGATCATTCTTTATTGTTTCTTTCCAACACTTTTGTGGTCGTCCTCTACCTCTTTTAATACTTTCCAAATTTAGTTTTTCTAACCTTCTTACAGGTTCTTCTTTTGATCTTCTTTCTATCTGTCCCAACCATCTTAAACGATGTTCTCTCATTTTATCCTCTATTGGTGCCACTCCTAATTTGTTTCTAATAACCTCATTATGTATACGGTCTTTTCTTGTATGACCACTCATCCATCTCAACATCTTCATTTCTATGACAGAAATCTTTTGTACATGTTGATGGTTAACTGCCAACACTCAGAACCATAAAACATCGCAGGTCTAATATTTACTTTTTAATTTTAATGGTATCTTCTTATCACAAAGAATACCTGATGCACCTCTCCATTTTAACCAACCAACATTAATTCTAAGTGTAACATCTCCATCAATTCTTCCATCACTCTGAAAAATTGACCCTAGGTATTTAAGACTTTCCTTTTGGGAAATGCAATGTGTGCCAATTTTAATTTCTATGTCCTCTAAAGTAACCAAATGATCAAACTTACATTCCATATATTCTGTCTTTGTTCTACTAAGTTGGAGGCCTTTTCTTTCTAATGTTTCCCTCCATAGTTCCAATTTTCTATTAACTTTTTCCTTAGACTCCTCCACTAATACAATGTCATCTGCAAATAACATACACCAAGGTACTTCATCTTGAATATGTTTTGTTAACTCATCCATCACCATTATAAATAAGTATGGACTTAAAGTTGATCCTTGATGTAACCCAATATTAACTTCAAAGAAGTTTGTCGTTCCTTCATGAGTCCTCACACATGTTTTTGTGCCATCATACATGTCTCTTATAAGGTTAATATATGTCAATGGGATACCTCTTTTTTCCAAAGTTCTCCAAAGAACCTCCCTCGGTACTCTATCATAAGCTTTTTCTAGATCAATAAATATCATGTGAAAGTCTTTCTTTTTTGCTCTAAAATGTTCCATAAGACGTCTCAAAAGGTGAATCGCTTCAATAGTAGATCTGCCTGGCATGAATCCAAATTGGTTCTCTATTGTACTTGATACTTGTCTTAACCTACGTTCGATAATTCTTTCCCATAATTTCATAGTATGACTCATTAACTTGATACCTCGATAATTCACACAATTTTGAATGTCTCCCTTGTTCTTATATATGGGTATAAGTGTACTTGCTCTCCATTCCTCGGGCATCTTTTGGTTTTTCCATATTTCATTAAATAGTCTTGTGAGCCAAGTGATTCCTATTTGGATGTCTTAGTTTTTAATAGCACAAATAAAAATCAATATACGAACAATAGTCATACGAGCAACATAAGCAAAAGTTTCCTCATAATCAATCCCATATTCTTGAGAAGACCCATTAGCTATAAGTCTTGTTTTGTGGCTTTCAATATAACCATCACTATGTGTTTTGACCTTATAGACCCACCCATAGCAAATAATTTTCTTTTCTTTTAGTTTAGGCATAATGTCCCAGTACAATTATTTCCTAGAGCTTCTAGTTCATCATTCGTTGCTTTTCTCCATTCCAAGTTATTTTTTTGCTTGGTCATAATGTTTTGGTTCAATGTTATCTGTATCGCACCGTATCGTAGATATGATATGGTACTGTATCGTATGATAATCCCAAATTTTTTTTTCAATTTTTTTTTCATTTTTTTCAGGTTTCTGGCCTCTCTTCGCCTCTCTTCACTTCCCTATGCTTGTAATTTGGGTTTATAATTTTATTTATTGAATAAGAATAATTTATAAACAAATAAAAATTGTGACAAAATCATTTTCCTTTCTGTTGCCAACTTTTAGGTATATTTCTGCTAGTAGTTTCTTATTTCATGAGATCGCAAACAATTAAAAACATTTGGTTGTCTCGATTCATTGAGTGGGCATTTCACAACTTCACTATTTTAGGGTTCACCTTACGTGACTTCCATTGAGTTGAACATGATCAACGTGTGTGAGGCTTAACTCAGTTTGTGAAGTAAGAAATGAAACTCAAGCATTAGTTAAAAAGCTAGTCGTAAGAGAAAAAGGGATATCATCAAGTAATAATATCACATCACTGAGGTGTCATAGAGTCAATAATCAAAGAAATTGAGCTCATTGTTTTGCTCACATATGAAAATTAGTAAATATGACAACTACATGTACAAATATACCAGTTTGTTAATTTTGATATATTAGATGAGTGGATTATGGAAGATAACGAAGAAAATGCACTCCTAACCGAAGAAGACATTGCATGAATTAATTTGAAGTGCAACAACATCACGAAGGAAATGAAGATTTTCATTTTAAAGCAGAAGGTGATGAGAAACTTTGAATCTTTATCAAGTGGAAGATTGAAGATTATTTAGTTAATAATCCTAATACAAATTTACAATATATAAAAAGTAAATGTATTTTATTTTTTGCTTCAAAATATGTAATTTTGGATGCAATTGTTCAATGTTAAATGTTCAATCTGTGCTAAACTTTGCATTATATGAATTTAAAGCAATTATTAGATTTTTCCAGATTTTTTTGAATTTTTTTTCAGATTTTTACTAATTTTCTTGATTTTTTAAATATTTTTTATATTATTTTAATATTAAAGTACGATACAATGCAATACGATATGCCCGTATCGTGGAGCCCAATGATACGCGATACGATACGCGTCAAACAACACTATTTTGGTTTATTGATACTCAGTATGATTGTTATACAGTTTCTATGTTGATGTTGAAATGTTTAATAAGACACAAATCTTTGAGGAGGTTTTATGACTGTTTTGATTAAGATATTGTTATTTTCTCTATTTCTCCTTATATAAAAATGTTCAAAAGGTCTAATGATTTCTTCTCTAGCTTCTTGATTTCTAGGTTCATACTCTAATTAGACCATACATTCCTCTTGTTTTTCCTTATTGTTATCTAACTTTTCATCTGTGTTTTCATCCAAAAACATATAACTATCTTGAGTGTTTTTTTGACTCATCTTCATAATAATACTCATCTTCAATGAATTTGACATCTCTAGACACAAAGTTTATCTTCTTTTGGGTTATACCATCTATACCTTTTTTTATCAATATCATAGTCAATAAAGACAAATTCAATAGCTTTGTGTCTTAACTTGTCATTTTTATTTGTATAAATATAACACTTACATTCAAATACTTTTAACCGATTATAACTAGGTTTATTTGAATACAACTTTTCAACGGAAGAATAATTTTCTAGTTTGGTTGATGGCATCCTATTTATCAAATACACGGTCGTTAAAGCGGTTTTGGCCCACAAGTATTTAAGAACTTTACTTACTAATAACAAAGTTCTAGTAGTTTCATTCAACATATGTCTATGTTTTCTTTCGGCTAAACCATTTTGTTGGAGAGTTTTCATATAAAATTTCATTTTCTTCCAGATAGTTTTTGAAGTCATTTTAAAGATATTCACCCCAGAGTCAGTTCTTAAGATTTTGATATTAGTTTCAAATGGAGTCTTCATTATATTATGAAAGATTAATTTCTTTTTAAAAACTTTCGATTTGTATTTCAAAAGATATATCAAAGTGTGCCTACAAAATTAACATAATAAGTCACTCCTCCTTTTGAGGTTATGGGAGCGGGTCCCCAAACATCGGGATGTACTAATTCAAAAGCTTTTTTTTAATAAAGGTTCTTTCGCCAAAAGGTGCATGATGTGTTTTGTCAAAAGTACAATCTTTGCAAATAAATTCATTTTTTTATTAGTCTTTATTCATGGATAATTGTTCATTTTGCTTATATCAAGATGTCCCAATTTTTTGTGCCAAAGCCCAAACTTATTATAAGTAATACCACATATTTCAAATTTTGACATAACTAAATTATACATAGCATAGAAACCACCTTCTTTATGTCCTTACCCAATAACCTTCTTCGATGGATGATTATGCACCACACATCCATTTGGTGAAAAGGTAACAATGCAACCATTATTACAAATTTGAGAAACGGAGGGAAGATTAAGGTTTAATTTTGGTATAAAACGTACTTAAGCTCTTTTAAAAGAATTATTTTTTAGATTACCAATTTCTTTAACAACAAGCTTAGTTTCATCGGCCGTAAATATTTCTCTAACTTGTGTGCATTTGTCTAACAATTTATATTCATTTATCATATGAAAAGAAGCACCAGAAACTAAAACCCATAGCATACCTTGACTTTTGGAAGAAGTTGGATAATGCCGACACAAAGATGCTTGCCTTCTCTTTGAATGTAGGCCTTGATCCTCAATGGTATTACTTCCTCCTTGAGGGCCAGTCCAAGTTGGCCCATGCCATCAGCCTGTTGGGCCCTAATGGCCCGGCTCTATTACAAGTTAACAACGACTATTGTACAAAAGTATAGAGTTTGATCATTTATTATTTCTAGCCTGTTTAGAACAATAACTATGCCCATAATGAGCTAAAACTCAGGCTTTCATGTTTTTGTGTTCTTGTTCTGTATGGTATTCTTTTGCATTTGTATCTTTTATTATTTCATGGTTTCAACATGCTATGACTTTTTTTTGGCAAAGCAAAGTTAGTTGCTAACAGTAGATACTTGATCCTTTTTATTCATTTAGTAGAATATGTAGATCGCATTGGGTTATCTAGACTTTGAGGTTTCTCTTATATATGTTGTGCCTCGAAAGAGCAAAGACTTGCTATTCTTTTCTTTATCTTAGGGAGCACAAAACCTATAGATTCAGACGGTTGATTTTTATTGTAACACACTTGGTCTTGGTTGTGTTTGTATTCTTCAAGATTTCATTTAATCCCTCTGTCTTTTTAACTTAGGAGTGCACAGATATCTCCTAGAAAAATGAATGTGAAACATTTATTACATGAAGAAATGAAGATTCTTAGTTTATTACCATCTATCCCAGTCTGGCTAGTAGATCTGTATAATAGGATTCTGCTTGCGGGTCAACTGTGGCATGCGCATCATATTGGTAATAATAACACTTGATACTAAATGTGGTGCTCTTTCTTCATGTTGAACAGCTCATAGCTGAGGCTTGGGATTGTGGGGGTCTATACCAGGTTGGGCACTTTCCTCACTGGGGTATTTGGTCAGAGTGGAATGGGCAGGTGACCATACTTTGTGCCTTTTATCCAATTCCGTGGAACTTGTCTATCATTGCTTCGTATAAGCTATCTCAAAGCCTTTCCAATGGTTCCCTTTGTTTTAAGTGTCAACAAATTTGTTTCTCTGGTGTTTCCATCAATGCCAAGTTTCTACTTTTTATTGGAGAGAGCTTCAATAAAAATATTATAGCATATATCGTGGATAAGTGAATTCCTTTGTCAACTTGGAATAACTGCAAAGTACAACAACCAATTCCATTTCTAACCTATTGGTAGCATGTGCATGCAATCAAAACAAGTGAAGATTTTGAGAAGCACTATTGGATCTGGCTATAGAATGAACATCTGAAGTTTGTAATTCAGCCTTTATGATTTCTTTTCTCAATTCCATAAATGCATGAGAACAAGATTTTGAGGTAATCAGTTTAGAGTCAGTTGCAATGTCTTTCATAGGTGGTACATTTTCATAAATGAACACACAATAGCAACAATGCTTATGTGCATATATAGAATTATGTTATCTTGATCAATAATATCTTTGGTTTGAAATTAGTTTAAATCAGCTATATTGCATATCTCCTTTCTTCCTTTTATTGGCATAAATAGTGTCATAGCATGCCCAATTTCTCTCCCATAAACTGATGTAAGTATCAAGTTGAAGCCCCTTAACTGTTTCAAATTATGCGACTCTTGGAACCTTGAAAGTATGCTTGTCTATATAGGCTTTTATTCCCTTTGCTTGCACGAAGAATGTGTATGAAGGACCAGCAGGGTTCCAGAATAAATTTTACCATTTTCTGCCTATGAGGATAAGGACTTGAGTTAATGATTCAAGATGGTTAGTCTCAACAATCTGTTGCGTTCTGATTTGATTTGTAGGAAGTAATTAATTTTGGTGTACATACATCCTACTGAACATGGATTCTCCATTTTCCTCAGCACACATGCAGGCCGATATGCTATACTTATTTATTGAAGAAAAAAGTTAGTCATTTCCATTTCACGGGAACTTTATTTTTCTTCTGATCTTCTTGAGGTTCCAATTTAGTACTTCAAGATGATGTCGTCAACGAAGTTAACTTTATGCAAAATAGTTATACAAGTTGAATTGACTCAGACTTCAGTTATGTACAGATTGAGCCCAGGCCTTCCTGAGTTTTCACTTGCATTTGATTTTACGTAGTAGCCTCTTTTATATGGTTTTGTAAAATTAGATCTTCCTAATAAGTCAGTGTTAGACTATCATGCATGTCATCTAACTCTCATATGTTTTCTTACCTGATTAATGTTCAGTACCGCGATATTGTTCGGCAGTTCATTAAGGGGACAGATGGATTCTCTGGTTCTTTTGCTCAATGGCTTTGTGGAAGCCCAAACTTGTATCAGGTGATTGTTTCTCGTTTTGTACCACTACTTTTAAAAGCTGTATTCAAAAAAGGGCAGCTATTGGCACAAATTTTTGTATGATAAACTCTTTTCTCTTGGATAATTCACATGTGCAATCTTCTAGAGCCTGACATAGTGCAATGACACTGGCTTTTGGATTTGAGCCATGTAACTTAATGGATCTAATCAAAACCACGGATCCACTTACAGCATTTAAATGCATGAAATCAACCAACTGCTTGGAACTAGTGAATGTGAAGCGCAAGAAGCCAAAGTTGAACATGTGTCATCAGATTATGATCTATAATACTCAACGTGGTTAACCACCATGAGATTTGCACAAGCTATTAATATCACAGAGGAATACAAGGCATTCAAGGTAGGCATAATCATCAAGCCATGAGTTCCAGAAATCAAATCCTTGCATAGGAACATCAAAGTTATGGTCCTATAGACTACAGATGGGAGAGTTTGATACAACTGAAAAGATCTCCTAATTGTAGAACTTACTCTGTTGCTTCATTAAACATTTTCACTTTATTTGTATTATGGATAATTATTTGATTGAAAGGTTTACTACTTTTCGGTTGTATCTACACCTTCCCTACACGCAGATGGATAATTATTTGATTGAAAGGTTTACTACTTTTCGGTTGTATCTACACCTTCCCTACACGCAGCTGAGAGTTAACTCTGATAACGTAAGTTACTTTGTGTTTGTTTGAACATATTTATCTTTTCCTTTTTTGTAGGAAACTTTATCATGCTATAATTGGGATTTGCCTTCCTAGCAAAATCTACATATTTTTCATTTTTTGAACAGGAGGGTGGAAGAAAGCCATGGAACAGCATCAACTTTGTCTGTGCGCATGATGGTTTTACTTTGGCAGATCTTGTGTCTTATAATAAAAAGCATAACCTGGCCAATGGAGAAAACAATAATGATGGTGAAGATCACAATAATAGCTGGAATTGTGGGCAGGTATAGTCTTTTTGTAAATTTTCTACAGATTCTACTCTCCGTCCTTTTACAAAAGCTCAGAAAGCACAAGACGGTGAATTTGCAAATAATTACTGATGTATAAATGTGCAACAAAACAACAACTAAGCCTTTTCCTATACTAGACGGGGTCGGCTACATAGATTCTTTGTTTCCACAGATCCCTATCGTGTACCATGTTAGCAGTTAACTCTCAATAAGCTAGATCATTCTTTATTGTTTCTTTCCAACACTTTTGTGGTCGTCCTCTACCTCTTTTAATACTTTCCAAATTTAGTTTTTCTAACTTTCTTACAGGTTCTTCTTTTGATCTTCTTTCTATATGTCCAAACCATCTTAAACGATGTTCTCTCATTTTATCCTCTATTGGTGCCACTCCTAATTTGTTTCTAATAACCTCATTATGTATATGGTCTTTTCTTGTATGACCACTCATCCATCTCAACATCTTCATTTTTGTGACAGATATCTTTTGTACATGTTGATGGTTAACTGCCAACACTCAGAACCATAAAACATGGCAGGTCTAATATTTACTTTTTAATTTTAATGGTATCTTCTTATCACAAAGAATACCTGATGCACCTCTCCATTTTAACCAACCAGCATTAATTCTATGTGTAACATCTCCATCAATTCTTCCATCACTCTGAAAAATTGACCCTAGGTATTTAAGACTTTCCTTTTGGGAAATGCAATGTGTGCCAATTTTAATTTCTATGTCCTCTAAAGTAACCAGATGATCAAACTTACATTCCATATATTCTGTCTTTGTTCTACTAAGTTGGAGGCCTTTTCTTTCTAATGTTTCCCTCCATAGTTCTAATTTTCTATTAACTTTTTCCTTAGACTCCTCCACTAATACAATGTCATATGCAAATAACTGTGACCAAGGTACTTCATCTTGAATATGTTTTGTTAACTCATCCATCACCATTATAAATAAGTATGGACTTAAAGTTGATCCTTGATGTAACCCAATATTAACTTCAAAGAAGTCTGTATTCCTTCATGAGTCCTCACACATGTTTTTGCACCATCATACATGTCTCTTACAAGGTTAATACATGTCAATGGGATACCTCTTTTTTCCAAAGTTCTCCAAAGAACCTCCCTCGGTACCCTATCATAAGCTTTTTCTAGATCAATAAATATCATGTGAACGTCTTTCTTTTTTGCTCTAAAATGTTCCATAAGACGTCTCAAAAGGTGAATCGCTTCAATAGCAGATATACCTGGCATAAATCCAAATTGGTTCTTTGTTGTACTTGATACTTATCTTAACCTACGTTCGATAATTCTTTCCCATAATTTCATAGTATGACTCATTAACTTGATACCTCGATAATTCGCACAATTTTGAATGTCTCCCTTGTTCTTATATATGGGTATAAGTGTACTTGCTCTCCATTCCTCGGGCATCTTTTGGTTTTTCCATATTTCATTAAATAGTCTTGTGAGAAGTGATTCCTATTTCTTCTAGTATTTTCCAAACTTCTATAGGAATATTATCTGGTCCTACCGATCTACCACCCTTCATATGTTTAAGAGCCTCTTTGACTTTATTCTTTTGAATACTGATGTATAAATATGCATTTCTTTATTTTTTATTCATTAAAAATTATATTTTTAAGCTATATACACTATATTGTGTAGTGTGTGTGTGTATATATATATATATATTTTTTATGTATAGTTTGTGTGTGCGCGCACACTCACACACACACACACATATATATATATATGAATGTAAAGATTGTAAAGTAGTCCTTCTCACCCTATGTGGGTTGGCGCTATCAAGATTCATGATCATCATCTATGTTATTAATAGCGGTAGCAGGGATATAGCAGATTTAGCAGTACACTATCATTTAAGATAAAAAAAACTAATATATATATATATATATGTATATAATGAATTCTCCATTGAGCATACAAGAAAAAGATTAATAGTAAAGTGAAACTATAAAAGAAAAGAAAAAAATAATATATGATGCATCTCAAGGACTAAGAAATTGATTGCTTACTATCTATATTAGTAATCCATGATTAAACAAACAAACACCATTAGAAAGTTGAGCTATAGGATTACGAACTCTCTACCTTGATGACACAAAATTATCAGTATAACAATCTAAAAGCATTTTCATTAGGAGCAACAACATACAAAAAATTCTGGTCTACAAGATACACAAATTGTGTAACTAGATGTCCACACTGCACGACATGGCACAAAAATCGTGGTCAACATACAAACTCTCTTCTAGTTGTGCCTAGAGAGAGAGAGAGCTGGATTGAGTCACTGGATTCTCGAAAGCAAAAGGGGAGCCACTCAACAATGCTAGAGAGAGAGGCCATTCGGTGGACTGGTGGGGGATGGTGGAAGTGGGGTGTGTAAGAAATCGTTGATATTCATATTTGGAAGCCGCCCGATAACGTATCATCAAATGTCAAACAAACAAGTCAAATATAAACACACTCGAGAATAGGTGTTCCGAGTCAAGAACAAGCCAACAACACAAATCAAAGTGATTTATTGATGGAGTGAGGCTCTATTTATAGCAATATTTACAACAAGTGTGAGAGAAGAGAGGAGGAGTAAGGAGAGGGCCAGCATTCAACCTTTGGGGATGAGGTCTCCCCAACGGCTATATTAACTAGCCGTTGGGGAGCCCTGATCCTCAACAACTAACTGGAATGGCCTAGGCCGTGATTACTATCTAGTAGATAAACATGGGTCAAGCCCGCCCTATTAGATGTTAACAACCCCCTAAAACTTACGGTATGTATACCGAAAGTTTGTCTAATAGAAAACTAAATCTAGGAGCCGATAATGACTTGGTGAAGAAGTCCGCTAGTTGCATTTCATATGGTACATAACATAAAGTGAGCTTTTTCTTGAAGCATTCCTCTCGAACAAAGTGATAGTCCATCTTAATATGCTTTGTTCTTTTATGAAAAGTATTGTTAGATGCAATGTACATGACATTCTTATTGACACAAAAAAGAGTGGATGGTTGTTAAAGGACGACCCCCATGTCTCTCTAAGACCTCTGTAATCCATGAGATATGAGTAGCACTGATCACTATGGCTCGATATTCTGCTTCTGTGGATGAAAGCGACACCTTCTATTATTTTTTACATCTCAAGGAGATCAAGGATTCACCTAAAAATATACAAAAACCTGTGGTGGAATGTCGATTATTGGCATCTCCACCCCAATTTGCATCAGTATATGTAGTTAAATCAAGTAAAGAGGAAGAAGTCAGAGGTACCCCCTTATCCACACAGTTATGTATTTGATGATTCTAACAACCGCACTCATTGCAATAGTAGTAGGAGCTTGTTGAAACTGGCTTGAAGTGTGTACAATGTGTGATATGTCTGGATGAGTGATAGTGAGATAAGGCAATGCTCCTATCAGACCCCTGTATGGGGTAGGATCGTCCAGTTTCTCTCCATTTGATGCTCTCAATTTTGTTTGAAGAACTTCTGGTGTATCCACCTTTTTCTCGTCGGTTAGACTTGACCTGTCAACAATTTCACTTGCAAATTTTGTTTGGGACATAAAAGTATTCTCTATTATTACATACAATTTCAAATCCCAAAAGAAAACGAAGCAAACCAAGTCTTTCATTTCAATTTCTTTGTGAAGATTACTTTTAACTTGCAACATGTCAACTTTATCACTTCCAGTGAGGATCATGTTATCCACATACAAGAGCAAAATTACTATACCTATATATGATTTTCTCACAAATAATACAGTGTCACGATAGAAAGAGGCAAAATTATGTATATGGATGAACTCTTCAAAACGATCAAACCAAGCCTTGGGGTCTTGTTTAAGACCATTCAAGGCTTTTTGAAGTTTAAGAACATGATCTTGGAGAACATCAAATCTGAGAGGAGTCATATAAACATCTTCCTGCAATTTTTCATTCAAAAAACTTTTTTAACATCAAGTTGAAAAATATTGTAGTTTTTGATAGCACTAAGAGTTATAAGAATCTATATAATAGTCATTCTAGCAACATTAACAAATGTTTCATCATAATCAATTACATGTTCTTGAGCCCTTAGCTATCAATCCAGTTTTATATCTTTCTATATTACCAATATTATGAGTTTTAATTTTGTAAATCCATTTACATCCAATAATTTTCTTATTCTTGGGTTTGGAAACAATGGACCAAGTTTGAGCTTTATCCAATGTAGTCAACTCTTCTTGCATGGCATCCTCTCATTCCAGAATGCCCTTTGCGTGATGGTAGAACCTAGGCTCTTTTAGTTGTAAAAGGATGAGAATCAAGTTTTTTCGTTGATGTCTAAAAGATTCATAAGATACAAAGCGTTGAAGAGGTTTTGAAATTTTAGGTTATAATCGTGAGGTGTTTTGTTCCCTAGGTCTTCTAATATAGTGCAGCGGAAAAGGGTCAATAATATGTTGTGTGTCTTCAACATCAATCTCATCATGTTATAACATCAAGATTGTCTTCAATATTACTATCATCAGTTTCACTATCTTTTAAATTAAAAAAAATAAAACAAAAAAATTCTTTATTATTTTCAATAGAACTAGATTTATAATAATAGTTACAAACAACAACTCCGCCATGTAAGGGATCATCCTTGCATTGCCGGTCCCAAGCTCGGATAAAAGAGGAGGGTTGTGTTCGGCTTCCGACAGCTAGCGTAAAACTTTATCGGATTTTATAACATGGATTACAAAAATTATGAGCATTGTTTTGGGGCGTCCCCGCCTAGCGATGTGCTGCAGAGCCCGAATGCAGTAAGAAGTAAGCAAGGGCCACTACATTTTCGATTGAATGTAGTGAATCAATTGTAGAGAGAGTTCCCACATCATGGACGGGTGTGGGTAAAGAAGTTAGTCCCGCTACATTGCCGCCCGAATGTAGCGAAAAATTTTCAGAGAGGGTCTCCGCATTTTGATTATGGGCGGATACGGGGGATAAGGAAGCTAGTCCTAGATAATAAGATTCGTATTGGTTCTTAGAATATCAGAACATTATCCGGTAAGCTAATGGAGGTGGTAGATACTATGATTCGGAGAAAGATTCATATTATATGTTTATAAGAGACAAAATGGGTTGGAGAAAAAGCAAAGGAGATAGAGGATACCGGTTTTAAATTATGGTACTCAAGTAAAGAAAAGGCTCGAAACGGAGTTGGTATTATCATAAATAAAGATTTAAAGGAGAGTGTAATAGACATACAACGATATGGTGACCGAATCATGATGTTGAAATTAGTGTTAGGATCAGAGGTTTTGAATATAGTTTGTGCTTACACACCCCAAGTAGGACTAGAAGATAGTATAAAGACTGTTTTTTGGGAAGAGTTAGATAAGGTATTTCAAAAGATTTTACCAAGGGAGATGATTTGTTTAGGAGGAGATTTAAATGGACATGTCGGTAAAGAGGCATTAGGATATCAAGAGATTCATGGAAACTTTGGTTTTGGGGATATAAACGAGGAAGGTAGGGAGATTTTAGATTTTGCTATGGCATTTGATCTCTTTATAGTCAACGAGATTTTTCTATTTTTTTGGATTTTGGTTTAAGAAGGGATCTTCCATCATACCTACAAAGGAAAATGCCACAAGTTAGACTCTAAACAAGAGGTCTAAATCGTAGGTTTCTGCTTCACTAGGCTCTAGGGAACCCTTGACCCAGGTGGTCACGGGTAGTGGTTCTGGTGGTAATTTTGGAATATAGCCGATCCCATATCGGCTTGGGTTTGCTCTAGGCATTATGGTCTCGAGGCAACCTTGGTTTTGATTCCCTAGACTTTGATAGGGCATGTATCCCATGTTCAATAGCATGTTCCACGATTTTTTATTTTTTGAAAAATTTTGATATAGTTTGTGGTTTTGGAACTTGCTATCATCCATGTTATGCATAAACGGTTTCTTATCTAGGGATTTAGGGAACAGATGACACTTTGTCTTTCCTAAGATGGTGATGGTTTTGAGTGGGCAAGCCTTGGGCTGCCCTTTGATATACAAGACCTTTCTAGGCTTTGGGAGGACGAGTTTGGTTGGCTCGACCAAGACTTGCCCCCGATTATCCTCAAAGGCTGGGTGACTCTCACGTAGGATTACCACGACTTGGTCCTCGAAAGAGATTTTTATACACCTATGGAAGGTGGATGGCACAACTCGCAGGCTGTGTATCCAAGGTCTTCCCAGTAATAAGTTGTAGTGGGAGTGTATGTCTAAGACATGGAACACCACCGAGTGGGCTATGCCCCCCGTTTCCATAGGTAACTCTACGGCTCCCAACGGTCTACATGCATTCCCATCGTATCCAGTGATTACGATGGGGCTTGGGTTTACGGAGGTTAAGGTGACTCTGATTTGATACGCTACGTGGAGCGGATGGATGTTGAGACCTCCTCCCCCATCAACTAAGCATTTATCGAGAGGATAGTGGTTCAACACTACCTCGATGTGCAAAGCTTGGTTGTGGGTTTCATTTGGTCTTTCGATATCCTCTTTCGAGAACACGATGGGCATTTTTATACATATAGGTGCCACTTAGATTGACAAGGACTCAGGGGTTATATTTGAGCTAACCTTGGCTCTTTCTAGGATTTTTTCTAAGACAAGTCTATGCCTAGGCGAGGTTGGTATCAGCTCTAGGATGGACATGTCAATTGGAATCTTCGAAAGATGATTTTCAAAATCATACAAGGTTAAAATAATTTTACCTTATGTCTGTTTTTGGCGAAACTCTAGAAATACATGCTTTTGAAGGGCCAGGAATACTGACCACTTTTTTAGCACTTTGTAGATGTGGGGGTTGATAGATCCTTCCGGACCTAGTCACCTCCCCCACGATCTGCCCAGGGCTCGCGCCTATTGTGGCTCTACTTGTGTGCTTTGGAGCACCTTGGATTTGTAAAATGGTTTTAACCGGGGGCGGGACTCTAGGCGCTCCCCGGATTACTACTTGGGCGATTTTCCTATGAAGGATGAGAGATGGTGCACAAGTAGTAAAACCAACATGAGATGAATGCACTAGACTCTTTGAAGTCGAGAAAGCACATACCTCTTTGCCCTTCCCACTAGTGCTTGCGTGATTGGGGAAGAGTTCTTTGAAAATAGCTTGGGCAGGCTCTGGTTCCTCAGTGACTTGGAGTCGGCCCTGCACTATCAAGTTCTCAATTTTGTTTAAAAGAGAAAAATACTTGCTGGTATCATGACCTTTCAGTTGATGATACTTGCAAAATTTATTTAGAAATTTCCCTTTTCGGGGTGTCCCCTTTGGAATTTCTGGGAGTGTAATCATCTCTTGTGCGAGTAGGAGGTCCAGGACCTCTTAAACAGGTTGCCCTAAGGGCGTGTACTCCCGTTTTTCAAAATGTTTTTGCAATTTTTCAATTTTTTGCTCAGTTTTCTTTGAAGTACTGGCCGGGTTTGTTTCCACTCGGAGGTTGGAAATGTTTAGGGGCTTTGCCCCTTCGTCCATCGTGGGCATCCCGTATGTGCCGGGTTTTTCCAACCGAGTCTTTGGTAAAACACTCCCTTTCCATAAGTGATCTTAGACTCCCTTCTTTAGATTTGTTTCGAAAAGAGAAGCTTTCTTGATCAACTTGTGAAAAGTTGAGATTTCATGTAAGGAGAGAAGGGTTTTTAACTCAGGATTAAAATTATCGAGGATGAGCATTGTTGCACATCCTTCTGATATTGGCTCTCTCACTTGTCCCAGGAGAGACCTCCATCGAACGATGAATGCGTGTACATCCTTGTTCGCCGCTTGTTTTGTATCCCTCAAAGTATTTAAAGTTGGCGTTATTTCTAGATTATGCGAAAATATTTGCATAAAGCAGTTCGCTAACTCTTCAAAGCTTGCGAACTGACTCAAATCGTAAGAAGCGAGTCATTTTGAAGCAGTTCCTTTGAGGGAAAGGGGAAACCAATAAATCCATTTCATCGAGTCCTTCTTTTTTCTTGTGGGCTCGACGAGAAAAGAGTTGCAGGTGGGACTAGGATCCCCCGTGCCATCATACCGATGGAAATTCGGTATTTCGTCGGTATGATGGCGAAAGATGTGTTAGGGGTATCTAAGGGAGGTGTACCGGCACAAAAAGAAGCTTGGTGGTAGAGTGAAGTAGTACAAAATAAAATCAAGGCAAAGAGGGCATGTTACAAATTACATTATGCTAAGAAAACTAGTGAAACTTTAGAAGCTTATAAGAAAACAAAGAAGGAAGCAAAAAAGGCCTTTAGTGAAGCAAAAGCTAAGATTTGGGAAAACTAAAGAGGGTGAAAGAGATATTTTTAGGATAGCTAGGACTAGAGATAATAAAACTAAAGATCTTAATTATGTTAGATGCATAAAAGACGAGGATGAAAAAATTCTAGTGCCAAATGATGATATAAGAAATAGATGGAAAAACTATTTTTATAATCTTTTTAATGAAAATAAAGATGTTAGTATTAGTTTAGGAGATTTAGCCAAGTTAGAAAAGTATATAAACCACAATTTCTATCGACGTATTCAAAAGAATGAAGTAAAAAAGGCTCTTAAACATATGAAGGGTGGTAAATCGGTAGGACCAGATAATATTCCTATAGAAGTTTGGAAAATACTAGGAGAAATAGGAATCACTTGGCTCACAAGACTATTTAATGAAATATGGAAAAACCAAAAGATGCTCGAGGAATGAGAGCAAGTACCCTTATACCCATATATAAGAACAAGGGAGACATTCAAAATTGTGCGAATTATCGAGGTATCAAGTTAATGAGTCATACTATGAAATTATGGGAAAGAATTATCAAACGTAGGTTAAGACAAGTATCAAGTACAACAGAGAACCAATTTGGATTCATGCCAGGCAGATCTACTATCGAAGTGATTCACCTTTTGAGACGTCTTATGGAACATTTTAGAGCAAAAAAGAAAGACCTTCACATGATATTTATTGATCTAGAAAAAGCTTATGATAGGGTACCGAGGGAGGTTCTTTGGAGAACTTTGAAAAAAAGAGGTATCCCATTGACATATATTAGCCTTATAAGAGACATGTATGATGGTGCAAAAACATGTGTGAGGACTCATGAAGGAACAACAGGCTTCTTTGAAGTTAATATTGGGTTACATCAAGGATCAACTTTAAGTCCATACTTATTTATAATGGTGATGGATGAGTTAACAAAACATATTCAAGATGAAGTACCTTGGTGTATGTTATTTGCAGATGATATTGTATTAGTGGAAGAGTCTAAGGAAAAAGTTAATAGAAAATTGGAACTATGGAGAGAAACATTAGAAAGCAAAGGCCTCTGACTTAGTAGAACAAAGACATAATATATGGAATGTAAGTTTGATCATTTGGCTACTTCAGAGGACATAGAAATTAAAATTGGCACACATTGCATTACCCAAAAGGAAAGTTTTAAATACCTAGGGTCAATTTTTCAGAGTGATGAAAGAATTGATGGAGATGTTACGCATAGAATTAATGCTGGTTGGTTAAAATGGAGAGGAGCATCAGGCATTCTTTGTGATAAAAAGATACCATTAAAGTTAAAAGGTAAATATTATAGAGCAGCAATTAGGCCTGCCATGTTTTATGGTTCTGAGTGTTGGGCAGTTAATCATCAACATGTACAAAAGATGTCCGTGACAGAAATGAAGATGTTAAGATGGATGAGTGGTCATACAAGAAAAGACCGTATAAATAATGAGGTTATTAGAAACAAATTAGGAGTGGCACCAATAGAGGATAAAATGAGAGAACATCGTTTAAGATGGTATAGACATATAGAAAGAAGATCAAAAGAAGAACCTGTAAGAAGGTTAGAAAAACTAAATTATGAGCATTGCGTTTGGGCGTCCCCTCTTAACGACGCACTGCAGAGCCCAAATACAGTGAAAAGCAAGTAAGAGCCTCTATATTTTCGTTAGGATGTAGTGAATCAATTACAGAGAGCGTTCCCACATCATGGACGGGTGTGGGTAAAGAAGTTAGTCTCGCTATATTCCCTTCCGTGAGAGATAAAGCCCATAGACCTTCACACATCCTACAATTATCCTATATTTTGCCTCAGCACTGGATCTAGCAACAACTGACTGCTTCTTGTTCTTCCATGCCACTATGTTACCTCCCACACTTAGTAAATAGCCTGATGTAGATCTTCTATCTTCGGTAGCACCAACCCAATCAACATTAGTATAAATTTTGATCTCGAGAGAATGATTCGGTGAATACAACAAACCGTGAGTGGTAGAAGATTTGAGATATCTTATGATATGAAATACAGAATTCATATAATGTCTTTTAGGAGAATGCATCCATTTGCTTACGTAGCTCACTGCAAAGCTGATATATGGCCTGGTAATGGTGAGATATATAAGTTTTCTCATAATTCTTTGGTACCTGCCCACATCTTCATATGAGTCATCTGTTGTACTCATATGGAAACAACATGGGCAGATACCCAAACATCGGAATGTATTAATTCAAAAGATGTACTTGTTACAAAATTTCTTTCACCAAAAGGTAGATGATGCATTTTCCCAAATGATACATTTTTATGATCAAAATTATGAATCTCATTTTTCTTCAACAAATAAAAATTATATAGTCTATGAGAAAGTAACTATACAACCATTATTACAAATCTGAGCAACCGAGAAAAGATTTAGATTTAACTTAGGTATAAACTTATATTTTAATTTTGAAATCTTCTTTTTCAAAGTTGTCAATTTTTTCAATTTGAAGTTTTGTACCATCGGCTATAAAAATATATTTCCCAAAAATATTTTGAGGATTTTTCATCATGAGTCATATTAAAAGAAACCAAAATCCAAAAACCAAGACATACCTTTAAATATTTATTCTATATAAGCCTTAATGTTTGAAGGTAAGACTCTTTAATCTTTGTCTTCCACAGCTCCTACGGTTGCATATCTTTTCTGAAGAAGAGGACAAGTGGTCTTAATGTGGCCACTTTCCTTACAATAATGACAAATAGTATCTTTGGTTGGTCATTGCACCATTGGCTTCTTGCTTGAACTATCACCACCTTTTTGTCCTTCAAAATTTTTAACAAGGGGAGGTATGTCTTAATGTTTGCTCCCGGCTTGAAAGCGTCAAGAACGACTTCTTTTGAAATACTTAAATTTTTCAATGTAGTCTCGGTTAAGAAAGAATCTCCTTTTGGTCTAGGTTTTCGATAAATTAAGTTTTATCTAATGTTTTGAAATTCATCCCTAAGACCCCTCATAAATTGAAAAAATATTGATTATCCAAAAATTCTTGAAATTCGTCAATTTTTAAAAGTTTTCCAAACTTATCAAAGCTTCGAAGTTGAGTCTACAATTCAAAAAACTCATTGTGGTACTCTGTAATTCTTAGGTTTCTTGCTTAAGCATTATCATTCTTTTCATTAAATCTATTTGAAACATAAAATCGTCTTGAAAATGAATCTTTTTCAAGTATTCCTAAGTTTCAAAGACACTTTCAAATAAACTAATTCGGTTTTTAAGTTTATCATTAACATTTTGACAAATAATACAAGTTATTTTTCATTCATTTTTTTGAAGTTTTTAAATCCGTTTGTATTTTTCTTGGACTTTCAAAGTATCACCATTGTCTAAATTTTCAAAATCTAACTTTGGTTCTTCAATCGTCCCATCTATATAATCCCAATAGTCTTTTGATAAGAAGTATTTTTTCATAGTTCTTGCCCAACTTTGATGGCATTTTGGGTCAAAAATACACTTAAAAGACTTATTTTTACTATCCATTTTAAGAAACAAACAAGAATTGTGATGTTACATCAAGTTTGGAACGTCAAACATGCAATATCAATAACTTTTCAATTTTGGCATGCTTCCCGATGTGCTTTATTTCTTCAAAATAAGGTTTTGATACCATATAAGAAATCGTCGATATTCGTATTTCGAAGTCGCCCAATCACGAATCATCAAATATCAAACCAACAAGTCAAATACAAACACACTCGAAAATGGGTGTTATGAGTGAAGAACAAGCGAACAACACAAATCAAAGTGTTGTCCAAGAACAACTTGATTTATTGATGGAGTGAGACTCTATTTAGAATAATATTTACAACAAGTGAGAGTGAATAGAGGAGTAAGGAGAGGGCCAACATTCAGCCTTTGGGGATAGGTCTCCCCAACGGCTATATTAACTAGCCGTTGGGGAGCCTTGATAGTCCTGGCTATCCAGTATCCAAACATGGGACGGGCCCTAGTGGCCCGCCCTATTACATGTTAACAGGGTGGTGGTGATGGAAGCGAGAGAGGGAGGGAATGGTGAAAGTGGTGGTGATGGAAGCTGCAAAGAGAGAGAGAGAAGGAGAGAGAAGCAACCCTAGTCAATCAATTAGGATATAAATGGGGCATTTGGATTAGGTCGACCTATATCCATTGGATCAACGTGTCCTCTATGCTATAGCTAGCATAGTGGCTTATCCATTGGATCAACCTGTCCTCTACGCTATGGCTAGCATAGTGGACCGCTATAGCGGTGCTATTAGCATTTTCTCTGGATGGCTGTTAATGCGAGCCATTATAGCACCAAGTAATCCGTTAATACACTATAGCACTCAATAGTGGATGGTATAGTGTGCTATTGATAACATAGGTCATCATTGTGGTCTACCTCGTGACTACATTTAGGTCCACAAACGCATCATCAAAACAGTTTTTAAGTCCTCATCAGCCTCTTTTCTATCTCGAATGCTGCCTATCAGAGCAAACCCTAGTATCAAACTAATTACCACCTTCTGTACTTTTTAATTTCATCTCTAGTAAGATGAATATGCGCAATGAGCTAAGATATTCACGATGTCTAATGTGGCTTACATTTCTGAATGTAGTAACTACTTGAGTTAACCTTTTAACTTCGCTGGCCTGTTCAAACAGGCTATGCTTGAGCCTGAGCTTCCCTTTGATAAGAGCTTGTCAGATTTTGGTGCACATGAAAATAGGAACAAAACCATGCATGCAAAAATAAAGATGCACATGCATGCTTGCATGTGCATAATCCTTGTGCAAAATTAGAAAGCAGCAGGAAATCCTATAACCCTATTAATAAAAGAACAAGGGTAATGATCTTAATTTTTCTTTCTCAGATATTTCTATTGATGCTTCTTTGTTAATTGATTAGAAATAGAATGTGTTTTTCTTTGAAGGAACGTAATTGATTGGAAATAGAAAGCAGCAGGAAATCGTGTTAAAGCTTGTATGGAACCTTGATTTATGCTTAAAACCAAGTGTTTTTCTTTGAAAAGTTTTTCATTCAAATACCAGAATGTGTTCAGACATTGGATCCTTTTCTTTGACCTTAAGATTCTTTTCCCCTTTTTAAACTTGACCATCTTTTCAGAATTTGTTTGGATTGTTGCACTTGGATAACTGTCACGACAATATCATCCCTCATGTTTTCCTGTTTATATTCTCAAACCATACAGATAATATTCCTTCTGCTGCATGAAGATATTATATATAGGTCAAAGCCTCTGCTTTTGTAAGTCAACAAAGTCGACACAGCCTGTATGTTTTTGAAGCTTATCTAAGTTTCAACTCTGAACTCTCTTTATTTCCTCTTTGAATCACCCTTTTGGCACCATAATTTTGGTATATATTAGGCAACTGCATGTTTTACTTAAACTATGGTGGCACTCAGACATTTTAGTTTCACTTTCAGGAAGGAGAATTTGTTGGCCTCTCTGTGAAAAAAGTGAGGAAGAGACAAATGCGGAACTTCTTTGTTTATCTCATGATTTCACAAGTAAGAACTGGTTTCTCTGCTGTTCCTCTTTGTGCTCATGCATCTTGTCGATGTAGTTATTAGAACCTTTAATTGTTTTGACATCCAACTTCTGCATGTGGTTTTTGTTCCCTACCTTTATTTTAATTTCTCTTGGAATCTAAAGGAACACATCAACATGGGCCTTGATCGGAGCTATCTGAACGTTGTAGAATAAGCACAAATAGGAAGGGGTGGGTAACAAAAACACATATGTGTAATGAAGACGACACTCCAATATAGTTGCGGAAGATCGATGAATGAATATCACCACAATGTAATTATCACGAAGCTTTAGAAAAGGCTATAGCCGAGAGCAACGAGCGCACACCAAAAGAATAATGAACACAGAGCAAACTTGAATAAATAATCTTTATTAATTAGCCACAAAAGGCTTAATCTTTACAAAGAGACTTAAAGGGGTATTTATAGAGAAGAGGGAGTAATAAGAGAGAGAGGACAAAGGGAGAAGAAGAAGGGGGGCTGGCCCCCAACGGCTAGTGGGCCAGGGCCAAGCCCGAGTGGCCCATTTTCTAACAATACGCGTGCATGTATGTATTGAAGAATATGGTTATCTAGTGTTCTTTATGTTAGTTTTATATTTTCTGATGTTTTTAGGTATTATTGTACTTGCCTGAAATACTAGGGGCATTTTTTCGTTTTACACCTCCTTATATAAGGGCTGGTAGGTTGTATTAGGAGTGAGGTTGTGTTATAAAAAAGTGTGGAGAAGAGGTGGGGTGGCTTCCATTGGAGGTCCGCCCCTTCCTTCAATCCCTTATGTTTTTCCTCCGTAATATTAGAAATATTCTTGTTTTAATCTTCTGCAATGCGTCTCTGGATTTCTACATGGTATCAAAGCTTATTTCGATCGTTGGGAGCAATAGAAGTTGTGGGATGATGATTAGCTGTGGGATGATGATTAGCTGAGGTCATGATTGATTGGCTGATTACCTGGGTTGAGGTAGTTATTCTGGTCAACATACAATGTGTCAAGTTCAGCTGGCCAACACATGGATACTCAACTACTTTGTTGAGAGAATGATTTATGGGGCAACCTTGAGAAGAAATGGAGTTATGCATTCTATAAGAAACAATGAGGTAACTATTGCTTTTCCATACAAACGGGATGGCAAAATTGTTAGCTGCAAGTATCATGGTCCCAATAAGAAATTCTATCAGGAGAAGGGTCCAGAAAGAATATTCTATGGGCTGGAAGATATCCGATCAGCAAAAAATATCATCATAGTTGAGGGTGAAATGGATAAGCTTTCAATGGAAGAAGCAGGTTATCTCGACTGTGTGAGTGTTCCTGATGGAGCACCTGCACAGGTTTCAAAAAAGGAGGTGTCGCCCATGGAAAAGTTTTTGTGGAATTGTAGGGAATATCTTGATAAGGCATCCCGCATCATCTTAGCTACAGATGCTGATAAACCTGGTCAACCTCTTGCAGAAGAGATTGCTCGATGTGTTGGTAGAGAAAGATGTTGGCGAGTTAAATGGCCAAGAAAATGATGATGATGCATGCAAGAATGCAAACGAGTGTCAAGGTGGGTCTACAAGTGGAAGGAGTTTCTCTGTTTTCATCCGTGAAGATGGAACTATGGCTTCTTGGGCATGTTTTAGAGCTAAATATGGTTGGAGTGGCAATGTTCGAGCTTCTATAGATGTGAGGCAGCAACAACTCCAGCAAAATGATGGTACTTCGAGTGATGATGAGAAGCTAGCCCAAGCATTGAGTAGAAGAGTATTGACAGAAGAAAGTCTTTGTCTAGAACCACCTGGTGATGAGGTCTATGATATGGATTCTAAAGATGAAGAATGGCTTGGACAGCTGAACAGGAAGGATAGGGTTAGTGTGCTTAGTGTTTTTTTTTATCATATTGCTGAAGACTTATTTTAAAAAAATTATAGACAGACTTGAGAAGATTGTTTTTAGACAGTCAGATGATGTTGGTTGACCTCAACGTGGTTGTGAGACTGTCTAGTGATTTATTGGAAAAAGATAAAGTTGAGGTGATATACAATGACCGGTTAAGCAAAAGAAAGCAGTTTGGCAGATACATTTGTAGACTGTATTTACTGCACGGTGGTTGTCTTTATGGGATTTAGATATATTTATTGGATTTGGCAGCACATTTATTGCATATTTAAATTCTCAAGAAAGTGGTGCAGGAAAGTGTAGCAGGAAGAAGTTACAGGTGCAGTTTAGTGGCTGGAATTATTGCATTTATTGCATATAGCGGCTGGATTTATTGAGCTGTAAATGTGTTAGGAAAAGTTAGCTGTAGTGTTTGAATTAATTATTAGTAGCTGCAATAATACGTTGGGCAGAGAATATAAGAGGCAATTATGGTGGAGCAAAGAATTTAATGTTGAAAATAGTCATTGGGTCTGTAAACTGTTATGGCATTTAAGAAGGTTTCAGTAATCATCACTGTTGCAGATGGACCTTTTACCAAGATTTCATTCCCAACACGCCTAAGATCACAGAATTCAGAAGCTGATGCTCTTGCCAACTCTGCTGCCAACCTTGAAAGTGGGGTGATTGAAGAGTCATGTAATGAACTTAAGAGCAGATAATGATAGAAATGTTGCTTAAAGCATGTGGATGAAAAATGCACTATATTGTATCAGTTTCATGGATGTTATGGCTGGATTTTCTGGTGCTCTTGCACCTTGCCGAGATTCGGAGAACCACATTGAAGTTATGAGAGGGATGGATGCTTCTAAAGTGGTTGATGATGAGTTCATGGATGTTAGCTGGGATTTAGAATTCTTAAAACAGGGCCTGCCTGTTCTCAAATTTGATGGTTCCTCAAAAGAAAATCCTAGAAAAGGAGGTGCAGGAGTTGTTATAAGATCTGCTAAGGGAGAGGTGATTTTCAAATTGCGTGAAGGCTTAGGCGTTGCAACAAACAATGTTGCTGAATATAAAGCTCTCATTTTAGGAATGAAATTTGCCCTTAAGAAGGGCATCAATCTGATTCGGGTTCAAGGAGACTCCAAACTGGTTTGCATGCAGTTAAACGGTTCATGGAAAACAAGGACTGAACATATTTCTGCCTTGTGCAAGGAGGCCATGGAATTGAAAAAGAGGTTTCAATCCTTTGAAATCAAGCATGTTAAGATAAAAATGAGTAGCTTGTGTTGACAAGCGTGTAGTGTTTGATGAAATGTTAAAGAGAAAAGTTTACTTGCACATGAAGTGTTCGATGAAATGATCAAGGAAGAGATGATTATGATAAACATCAAGTGTTTGAGGAAATGTTTAAGAGAATTGGAAAATTCTTATGAAGTTTGCAGTCATGAGGACTACTAAAATGTGTGTTATAGCCAAAGTAGCTGCTTATGTTGTTGTTACAGCCAGGATGGCAGAGTTGGTGAGATAATGTTGTGTTACAGCTAGAATGGTTGATTTGATGTTGTTACAGTCAGGATGACTGATTTGATATTGTTACAGCCAGGATGACTGATTTGATGTTGTTACAACCAGGATGGCTCCTTTGATGTTGTTACAGTCAGGATGGCTGCTTTGATGTTGTTACAGCCAAGATGGTTGATTTGATGTTGCAACCAGAGATGCTGCTTGTGATGATAAGCCATGAAGGATAAGTTGAAGATATTTTTAGCCAAAGAAGTTGTTGAAGATCAGATCAATGATGAAGACAGATGAAGAATGTTGCAAACAAATATGAAGATTTTTGGTAAGTTTGGACTTCGAAGTATCTCACTCCCAACTTAAGGGGGGGTGTTGAAGAATATGCTTATCTAGTGTTCTTTGTGTTAGTTTTATATTTTCTGATGTTTTTAGGTATTATTGTACTTGCTCGAAATATTAGAGGCATTTTAGTAATTTTCTGTACTAGGGGTATTTTGGTCAATTTGGTCAATTTTCGTTTTATACCTCCTTATATAAGGGCTGGTAGGTTGTATTAGGAGTGAGGTTGTGTTGTAAGAAAGTGTGGAGAAGAGGGGTGCGGCCTCCATTGGAGGTCCGCCCCTTCCTTCAATCCCTTATGTTTTTCTTCCGTAATATTAGAAATATTCTTATTTTAATCTTCTGCAATGCGTCTCTGGATTTCTACAATATGTACAACCTGACTTTGGCTAACAAGTGAAAACCAGTGTTGACAAATTAAGGATAAGATGTGAGCTTAGAACAAGTTTTTCATATGAATTGCATACAACCTGACAGTAGAAAACTCTAGAAAAAAGCCGAATGTATGTTGTTGTTCTCCAGGTTGATACACGGACCCTTTGAAAGTGGGTGTTGCAACCGTGCCAGACTCTTCAAAACTCGATTGTGATACTTCCCCCAGGTGACACCTCCCCATGTCCAACTGGGTGCTAACTATTTTTATATACTTTGAACTAAAAATTTCACTGGGAGATAAATTGGTGCTATTGCTACTTTATTACTGAACAGAGTTGTGAAAAATAAGTCTTTCCTTGATTTTTTTGAGATATTGTCAACCATATGAAATAATATATATAATTTAGACATCCATGACTTTCAAATTGACGCACCTTGCACTTGCACTCTCCCAATGTAGCCAACTTGTTTGAAATCATGACAGTTTCCTTTTAAATGCATGCAGGCTTTAGTAAGTTGCTTCAAATTCAGGTTGTTATGCTGGTAATGATCATGCCATGCCTTGGAGTACAATTTTCATCCTCAAGTTTATTATCTCAACTTGTTATTTTATTTCCATTGCATAGGGTGTTCCAATGATATATATGGGTGACGAATATGGACACACAAAAGGAGGGAACAATAATACATACTGCCATGATAATTATGTGAGTTTCTGCCTCCAAGCCAGTTCCTTTTTCCCTTTGGAAAATAAATCACCATCCATCTTGATCTGTTTACTCATTTTCCAGAAACCTCACACTTAACCTCTTAGTTTTGTAGATCAACTACTTCCGATGGGATAAGAAAGAAACTTATTCAGCTGATTTCTTCAGATTCTGCTGCCTCATGACAAAGTTCCGCCAGTACGTCCAAAGGAACTTCTTTTTAGTTGTCTTCTAATAACCAGAAGTACTCAAAAACTTGCTTTTTGCATGTAGTGAATGTGAATCCCTTGGCCTAGATGATTTCCCTACAGCTAAACGCCTGCACTCGCATGGCCACTCTCCTGGGTGTCCTGATTGGTCTGAATAAAATCGATTTGTGGCATTTTCCTTGGTAAGTTTTCTAATTGCTATTTTGTGTTACTTTTTCTTTTGATAGCTACAAAACCGGGACTAAGTTGAAGGTTTTTAAGTCTGACCCTTCTGTCAGAGTGACCTTATTTGGATCCTGCTCCTATTGGATCATGTATTGATCCAATAGGAGCCATAAGGCCGACTTTCTTTAGTATAGGGACAGATTAGTCATTTTGTTTATTTTCAGTTCTTTTTAACTAGCCCTAGACTTATCGTGTAATCAAGAGAGAGAAGGGAGAGAGGAAGGCAACAGCCAAGCCAACCCCCCTTTCTTCTATCTTCTTCTATGTATCTTCTTATTAATTAATGAAGATTTGAGTGAAAAATCATAGTATCATAGCTTAATCGGCATGATTAGGGAAGATTTGTGGTATAGTGCAGTTGTTCAAAGCGGTGCAGACCAGTTCCAGCATCAGAGTGGCACAGTGGAGGCGTGGTTGCTTGGTGAACCCGACATGAAGATTGTTGGACACCAGAGTGGTGCGGTGAGCGTGGAGATTTTCGGTGCACAAATTTTCAGTGTGAAGAAAAAACGGTCATAGAAATTATTTAGAATGAGTAAGATCGATAGAGCTTGCAATTATGGTTAGGGGGATATGTGAATATCTAATAGGGGTAGTCCCTAAGCCTAGCATGGATGACCCTACTTACTCACGATGGAGTAGAGAAAATGCTTTGGTAAGTGCATGGCTAATCCAATCTATGATCCCTACGATTAGCAACACATGTATGTTTTTGGAATCAACCTATGAAATATGGATAACAGTTCATTATGCATATGCTCAAAGGAAAAATATTGCAAAGAAGTACGAACTTATAGAAAAGATTTGAAAATAGAGGCAAGGAGGAAGATCTACAAACAACAACTACAATTACAACTAAGCCTTTTCCCATACTAAACGGGGTCGGCAAGGAGGAAGATCTATTAGTGTATATTATGTAGAACTTAGAGTCCTTTGGGAGGAGCTTCAATTCTTCTCTAAGACAAAATGTCAAACATGCACTAAGAGAAAAATAAAGAGTTTGAAGAAAAGGTCTTCAATTTATTATGGGGGCATTTCATCTGTAAAGAACAATATTATGAGTAAGGAAAAACTTCCTTCGTTAAGTACCGTCTATTCTTTATTGCTAAAGGAGGAAGACATGAAGAATTTGGAAAACGAAGGAAAACCTAGTACAAAAATATGGTATTTGTAGGGAGAAGTCTTATACCTTGGTATAGAGGTAGAGGCAGATCTAGTAGGAGAGAGGTAGATCTCAACCTACATCCAAGGAAAAGGATAAATTGAAATGTACATATTGTGGTAAATCACGACATACTAGAAAAACTTGTTGGGATCTAGTGGGCCGACCAAGGCCTACTATAGTCATCAAATTGAAAAGATCTCACTAAAAGCAGGATTAGGTTCACTAGCAAAGATGAAAAAGAAGTTGGAGAAGCTTGAAACTCAACTATGGCCTATCCGTTCTTTTTATGATGCAGGGTAATGTGTCTTCATTTGGCTCAAGGATCCGGGTAATTGACTTGGGGAGCTACAAATCATATGGTGGGGATCAGAGAATATTTTCATGATTATCAGATAATCCCAAAAACAAGCGGAATCAAATTAGTTGATGGATCACATGCTCCCATAGAGAGAAAAGGGAGTATCATTATGACTTTTGGAATACTCCATAATGTGTTACATGTTCCTAATCTTTCAATTAATTGGTTATCTATATATGTTCTAGTCAGAGATTTGAATTGTAGAGTGACCTTTCATTCTACCCAATGTGTATTTCAGAAACCGGAGACGGGGAGGATCTTTGGTCAAGGTAGCATGAAGAGAGGGCTCTACTTTTATTAGGAGACCAAATGAACATAAAAACAATAAACTTTTATGGTAGCAAATCAAAAGGAGGAAATGGTTCTTTGGCATCATAAACTGGAGCATTTGCCACTTTCAAAAATTAGAATTGTATAACCTGAGTTAGCTATTAATTGTGATTTTGTTTTGCGGTATGATACTTGTTAGAAAGTGAAGCATCATCATGTGCCTTTTCTTATTAATGAAACTAGAACTCCTAAGCCTTTTGAAATTATTCATTATGATGTTTGGAGTTCATACTCTACTACTTCTTTACACAATTATAAACACTTCGTCTCATTTATTGATGATTGTATTAGATTCACAATAGTTTACCTTATAAAATCCAAAGATGAGGTAAAAGATATTAGCATTGAAATAATTAGAAGCAATGACAATATGTTTCTGATATCCAATGTAAAACTTTGCTCATATAAGGGATCACCCTTTTCTCAAGCCCGGATAAATGAGGAGGATTGCATTACGCTTCTGATAACCAGTGTAAAATTTTGCCAGATTTTTATACCATACATTATACAAATTATGAGCATTGCGTTTGGGCGTCCCCTCTTAACAACGCACTGCAGAGCCCAAATATAGTGAAAAGCAAGTAAGGGCCTCTATATTTTCGTTAGGATGTAGTAAATCAATTGCAGAGAGCGTTCCCACATCATGGACTGGTGTGGGTAAAGAAGTTAGTCTCGCTATATTTCCTTCCGAATGTAGTGAAAAAATTACAGAGAGGGTTTTCACATTTTTAGTATTGAGGGATGCAGGGGGTAAGGAAGCTGGTCCTAGATAATAAGATTCATATTGGTTCTTCGAATATTGGAATATTGTCTGGTAAGCTAATGGAGGTGGTAGATACTATGATTTGAAGAAAGAATTATATCCTATGTTTACAAGAGACAAAGTGGGTTGGAAAAAAAGCAAAGGAGATTGAGGATACAAACTTTAAATTATGGTACTCAAGAAAGGAAATGACTCGAAACGGAGTTGATATTATCATAAATAAAGATTTAAAGGATAGTGTAGTAGACATATAACTATATGGTGACCGAATCATGACGTTGAAATTAGTGCTAAGAACATAGATTTTGAATATAGTTTGTGCTTATGCACCCTAAGTAGGACTAGAAGATAGTATAAAGACAACTTTTTGGGAGGAGTTAGACAAGGTGATTCAAAGAATTCCACAAAGGGAGATGATTTGTTTAGGAGGAGACTTAAATGGACATGTCGGTAAAGATGAAAACTATAGTTTTGGGGATATAAATAAGGAATGTAGGAAGATTTTAAATTTTGCTATGGCATTTGATATTTTTATAGTCAATACAATCTTCAAAAAGCAAGATGAGCATTTAATTACTTCTAAGAGTGGCTTATCACAAACACAATTTGATTATTTTGTTTGTAGGAAAAAAAATAGATCATGTTATAAAGATTGCAAGGTAATTCAAGGAGAAAGTTTAACCACCCAACATTGACTTTTAGTTATTAATTTAGAGGTGAAAAAGTGGACAAAGAAGAAAAGAGTGCATCGAGTTATTTAGACTAAATGGTGGAACCTCAAAAGTGAGAAAGAAAGTATATTTAAACAGAAAGTCCTTCAAGGAGATGCTTAAAATTATGTTGGTACACCTTGTGATATTTAAAACAATATGGCTATATATATTCGGAAAGTGGTAAAAGATGTGTTAGGTGAATGTAAGGAAGGTGTACCATAAAAAAACTTGGTGGTGGAGTGAAGTGGTGCAAAATAAAATCAAGGCAAAGAGGGCATGGTACAAATTACATTATACTAAGAAAAATATTAAAACTTTAGAATCTTATAAGAAAGTAAAGAAAGAAGCGAAAAAGACCGTCAATGAAGCAAAAGCTAAAATTTGAGAGAATTTATATAAAAAAACTCAACTCAAAAGAGGGGTAAAGATATTTTTAGGATAGTTAGAGCTAAAGATAAGAAAATTAAGGATCTTAAGTTTGTTAGATGCATCAAAGACGAGGATGAGAAAATTCTAGTAACAAATGATGATATAAAAAATAGATTGAAAATTATTTTTATAAGTTTTTAATGAAAATAAAGATGTTAGTATTAGCTTAGGAGAGTTAGCCAAATCAGAAAAGTATATAAACCACAATTTTTATCGACGTATTCAAAAGAATGAAGTCAAAGAGGCTCTTAAATATATGAATGAGGTAAATCTGTAGGACCAGACAATATTCATATAGAAGTTTGAAAAATCCTAGGAGAGACATGAATCACTTGGCTCATAAGACTATTTAATAAAATATGGAGAAACCAAAAGATGTCTGAGGAATAGAGAGCGAGTACACTTGTACCCATATACAATAACAAAGGGAGACATTAAGAATTGTGCGAATTATCGGGGTGTGAAGTTAATGAGTCATACTATGAAATTATGGGAAAGAATTATCGAACATAGGTTAAGACAAGTGTCGAGTACAACAAAGAACCAATTTGGATTCATGTCAGGCAGATCTACTGTCGAAGTGATTCACCTTTTGAGACGTCTTATGATAAATTTTAGAGCAAAAAAGAAAGACCTTCATATGATATTTATTGATCTAGAAAAAGCATACGCGAGGATGCCAAGGGATGTTCTTTGGATAACCTTAGAAAAAAGATGATGTTCTCTGGATATCCTTGGAAAAAATATGTATCGCATTGACGTCCATAAATCTTATAAGAGACATGTACGATGGTGCAAAAACATGTGTGAGGACTCATAAAGGAATGACAAACTTCTTTGAAGTTAATATTGGGTTACATCAATGATCAACTTTAAATCCATACTTATTTATAATGGTGATTGATGAGTCAACAAAAACATATTCAAGATGTAGTACCTTGGTGTATGTTATTTGCAGATGACATTGTGTTAGTCGAGGAGTCTAAGGAAAAAGTTGATAGAAAATTGGAACTATGGAGAGAAATATTATAAAGTAAAGGCTTCCGACTTAGTAGAACAAAGGCAAAATATATGGAATGTAAGTTTGATCGTTTGGTTACTTTAGATGACATAAAAATTAAAATTGGCACACATTGCATCCCCTAGAAGGAAAGTCTTAAATACTTAGGGTCAATATTTTAAAGTGATGATAGAATTGATAAAGATGTTACGCATAGAATTGATGTAGGTTGGTTAAAATAAAGAGGAGCATCATGTACTCTTTGTGATAAGAAGATACAATTAAAGTTAAAAGCTAAATATTATAGAGCAACAATTAGACCTGTCTTGTTTTATGGTTCTGAGTGTTGGGCGGTTAATCATCAACATGTACAAAAGATGTATGTGTTAGAAATGAAGATGTTGAGATGGATGAGTGGTCATACAAGGGAAGATTATATACATAATGAGATTATTAGAAACAAATTAGGAGTGACACCTGTTGGAGATCAAGTCTCGTCATTCAGTACTGCTTTTTTTTAGTATCTTATGTAATTTAAGTATAAATAAATGTTTGGATCCTAATGAATCAGGTCTGATTCATTAGGACCCGTGTTCTTTAAGTAAGGGCATTTGCATCTTTTAAGTTAGATTAGGTTAGTATAAAGGTGTAATTAGGTTTTACTTTAAGTTTAAGACTTAATAAGAAGACGTGCAGGTCGATTGCCAGAAAAAGGGGTGACTGCACTATTGATTTCAGAATTTTATGAAATGCTTCTCTGTTAATCTTATTAAATCTGTTTGGATGTATAAAGTCTTCATGGTATCAGAACCAAATCGTGGGTTTTCAGCCATCTTGAAGAGGTATCAATCAAGTTAAGAGGGTGCAAACAGAAAAATGTAAGTATACCTTTAAGTTCTTTGCACTATTTTGTATGATATCGATGGAAATCAATGAAGAAAACGTGTAGTGAAGAAATTAGTGAATAAAACGTGCAATGAAGAAATCAGTTAAGGAAACGTGTAGTGAAGAAATCGTGGGTCATTTTTTTTAAGATTTCAGCTATTGTGAAAGTTATTATTAAAAACAAAGGATTAAAGATTGTTATCTAAGGTAGAGATTCACAGTTTGGAAGAGATTTATCATTGAAGGTAACGTGCAATCTGAATCCATTCACACAGGCTTACTTCTTTAAGAAATCATCTTCTACAACATATGAGAAGCAGTTTGTTTTTCACGTTCAGCCCAAATTCAAGTTTTGCTTGTGACATGTGAATCATTATTTAATTCAGTCCATTTGTGTTATTATACATGCACAGGTTCAGTTACAAATTTAGTTTTTCCATTGTCCCTTGAGTAGTCAATTCTAAGGATACATGGAAGGAACCAAAATGGGTGATTCCAATGAACATTGTTCTGTAGATAAAAATGAAGGATTTCAAAAACCAATATAAAATTAGATGGGAAAATTTTCCTCCAGTGAGTCAGATCTATAGAGCTAGCAGTGATGGCAAGGGGCATTGGGATTATTTGATTGGTGATGTAGTACAACCCTCAATAAATGATCCCTTATACTCAAAATGGCATAGGGAAAATGCAATGGTTAGTGCTTGGCTTCTTCAGTCAATGTCCCCTTTGATTGCTAGTACTTTTATGTTCTTAGAAACGGCTAAGGATATTTGGTTAGCGGTTCATGATGCTTATGCTCAGCAGAAAAACACAACCAAGAAATATGATCTTATTGAGAAAATTAGAAGCTGCAGACAAGGAAACTGATCGGTTAGTGAATATTATGCATAACTCCGAGGTTTCTAGGAAGAGCTACAACTTTATTCGAAGACAAAATGTCAAAACTGCACCCAAGAGAGGAATGATGAGTACGAAGAAAGGAAAGTGTTTGATCTTCTGTGAGGTATTTCTTCAGAATTTGAAGTCGTGAAAAACAACATTCTGAGCAGAGAGGAACTCCCTTCCTTAAGTACAGTCTATTCGCTTTTACTTCGAGAGGAAGATAGAAAACATTTGGAGAATGATGCAAAAATTAATACAGAAACTACTGCATTTATGGGAAGACATCCATCATCGAATCCTTCTTTTTCCCGAGGCAGAGGCGGCTATGGACGTGGTAGAGGCAGATTTGTATCTACTCCTGACGAAAAAGCAAATTTAATATGTTCTCATTGTGGAAAATCTATTCTGACGTTGATTGGGTAGGTTCCAAAACTGATAGAAAATCTACCTCTGGCTATATGGTATGTCTAGGTGGAAATATAGTCTCTTGGAAAAGTAAGAAACAATCTATGGTGGCCAGGTAAAGTGCAGAAGCAGAGTATCGTGCGATTGCTCTTGGAATGTATGAGGGTCTATGGATTATATCACTCCTGGAGGAGATTGGTCTCAAAGCAAACATGCCTATTAATTTCTTTATAGATAATAAAGCAGCTCTCCAAATAGCCTTAAATCCTGTATTCCATGAAAGAACCAAACACATAGAGATTAACTGTCACTTTATCAGAGAAAAAGTTTCCCAAGGCATCTTCAATCTGATCCATGTATGCTCAGAAAATCAGCTGGCATATATTCTTACTAAATCAGTACCAGTTAATGGGTTTAAGAAAATTCTTGCCAAGATAGGAATTACAAGCCTTCAAGACTCAACTTGAGGGAGCGTGTTGGAGATCAAGTCTCGTCTTTCAGTACTGCCTTTTTTTAGTATCTTATGTAATTTAAGTATAAATAAATATTTGGATCCTAATTAATCGGGTCAGATTCATTAGGACTCGTGTTCTTTAAGTAAGGGCATTTGAGTCCTTTAAGTTAGATTAGGTTAGTATAAAGATGTAATTAGGTTTTACTTTAAGTTTAAGGTTTAATAAGAAGACGTGCAGGTCGGCTGCAAGAAAAAAGGGCGGTTGCACTATTGATTTCAAAATTTTATGAAATGCTTCTCTATTAATCTTATTAAATATGTTTGGATGCATAAAGTCTTCAACACCAATAGAGGATAAAATGAGAGAATATCGTTTAAGATGGTTTTTACATATAGAAAGAAGATCGAAAGAAGGACCTTTAAGAATGTATGAAAAATTAGATTTTGAAAGTATTAAAAGAGGTTGCTGACGGCCAAAAAAGTGTTGGAAAGAAACAATAAAGAATGATCTAGCTTATGTTGAGTTAACTGCTAACATGTCACATGATAGGGCTTTGTGGAATAAAGAATTCATGTAGTCGACCCCATCTAGTATGGGAAAAGGCTTAGTTGTTGTTGTTGATAATATGTTTATGTGTCAAAGGAAATATATCTTGGAATGGTTGGAAGAAACAAAGATGCTAGATTGTCGTGTATATATTGTTCTGATTAAACTGTTATGATTTTAACATCAAAAAAGACTGTTGGGACAGTTGAAGAACCATATGAGGATGTTGGGAGATATCAGACATTTGTGAGTAAACTTGTATATCTTACTATCACGAGACGAGATAATTGCTTCATTGTGAGTTATGTTAGTACATGGATGTATTCTCCCATTCGACAACACATGAATGTTGTGATTCATATAATCCGGTATCTGAAATCTACTATCACATATGAACTTTTATACTCACCGCACAATTCATTGGACATTAAGTATTTTCATATGGTGATTGAGCATGTTTAGTGTGTGATAGAAAGTCTATATCAGGCTATATTGTATGTGTAGGTGGTAATGTGGTATCTTGAAAAAGTATGAAACAATCTGTAGTTGTAAGATAAAGTGTAGAGGTTGAGTATCGTGTTATTGCTCTTGCTATATGTGAGAGCTTATGGGTGTCATCCCTTATAAAAGAAATCGGTATTGGAAAAAATATCTCAGTTAACTTCTTTATAGATAGCAAGGCAACTCTACATAGCTTCAAGCCTTGTTTACCGTGAGAGAATCAAGCATACTGAAGTAGATTGTCACTTTATTCAAGAAAAAATAACTCAAAAAATATTCAAACTCATTCATGTGTGCTCAGAGCATCATCTGGCAGATATCTTGATCAAACTAGTGATGGTAGGTAGCTTGAAGAGAGCTCTCAGTAAGTTAGAAATAATCAGTTTCCTATCCACAACTTGAGGGGGCATGTTAGAAAGATCTTATTTGGATCCTGCTCCTATTGGATCATGTATTGATCCAATAAAAGTGATAAGGCAGACTTTCTTTAATATAGGGACCTATTAATCATTTTGTTTATTTTCTATTCTTTTTAACCAATCCTAGACTTATCGAGAGAGAAAGGAGAGAGGAAGGCAGCAGCCAAGCCAACCCCCTTTCTTCCATCTTCTTCTTCTATGTATCTTCTTATTAATTAATGAAGATTCGAGTGGAAAAATCAACACCTTCATCCAAGGGGGCCCTCGCTCCTGCTCCAGTGTAGTTTCATCACAATAGATAAAACTAAAAAGAGTACCTACCAAAACCAAGCCTTTTCCCACAAGTGGGGGATCTGCTACATGGGTTCTTAGATGCCAACTTAATTCCATGATAAAAGGTCCTATTGAGATTTAGCCATCGGCTTCCCAAGTCTACCCTCCTTTCTCCTTCCGCATGGGACTGAAGAATTATCTGTTGGCAAAGAAAAACTGAAAATTTGCACCGAAAGCGTTAGCTCAACTGGTGGGCGACTCCCAGGAGGGTGCATGGAGTGTGTAGGTTGCAGCCTTCTCTTGTGTAAAAGAAAAAAGAAAACTGAAAAATTTACTTGAACAAAATAAAAGCTTAAAATTTGGTGGATCTGATTTTCTGAAAATCATTTTGTGGATCTTGAAAATAGTGCCCTAAACTCGAAGCAAATTCTGTCTCGCGGGAAGAATTTAAGCTCAATACTTCATTGTACAGATTGATAAAGAGAAGAAAGAGATATATGTTGCCTTCAACACAAGCCATCTACCAGTCACCCTCTCGCGTCCCGACAGGCCAGGCTACTGTTGGGAGCCCCTTGTTGACACTAGCAAGCCGGCACCTTATGACTTTTTATCAGAAGATCTACCAGACAGAGCAGTTGCTATCCAACAATTCTCTCATTTTATTGATGGTAACATCTATCCAATGCTTAGCTATTCTTCCATCATCCTCTTGTTGGTTCCTGTTTGTTTGTCTTTTTCAAGTCATTCTTCTCCACTTAATTGTATGTCCTAGTACAGTAAATATATAGTGCATAGGAAAGAAAGAATTATTGTCAGTTCAATCTTTACCAAAACAACAAAATAAGGGATTTATAAGAGTAGAAAAGAACTGCAGTTTCAATTGTTCTCATCTTGTAAATGTGACAAATTGTTTAGAACCTTAGGAGGCTGGTACTATATATATATATATATATATATATATATATATATATATATATATATATATATATATCCCATGATTCATGAAAGTGACGGTGTCTTTGCCTGCACCTGTGTGACAGGGACGACCAGCTGTTCCTTACAAGACAATAAGATGCTTCCAATTACAATGGCGCAACTATTCCACTTAACCAAGTGCAAATGAATTTGGTTTTCCACAATAATTATGATCTCCTTTTTTTCGGATAGGCTTGTAATTTCGATTTTGTTTTTCTTTAAAATGGATAGGCATGAAGGCAATTACCTGAATCATAAGCAAGGAAACCTAATCGCTGAAGAAACAAACAAGTGGCGATATTTTCTGTGGTAAAGGGGGGCAATCTTAAAACAGATATGTAGTGTGCATGTCTGTGCACGTGTGTCACACACAGACAGAGAGAGAGAGTCGTCATGGTGGCATGAGAAGCTAAAGGGGTCTGGTATATAAAATGGCAACGGAAAAGCGGACACCTCTGAAACAATCATCTTCTGAGGAAAAGCAAACACGAGAACGAGTATGAAGCTGTGCCAAGCGACTTAAAATACAAACTTAAAGGGATGGTATTGAACACCAAAAACAAGGGTGAGGGCTAGAATCGATCCCATCAAAGCTTGTTTTCTCATCAAGGCAATTAAATTTGATAAGTTTCGCAAGTTTAAGACTGTTTAACTTCGAAAAGGAACTATCCCCACAACTTCTCCCTCCCCAATCAAACAAAATAACAACACGATCGTTGGGTTCTTTATATGGATTATAGCTCATAACCCTCATACACAATTAATGAGAGAGAGATCAGTTCCAGTAGAGTTTCTAACGATGGACCTCATCTGAGAAAAAGCTGTGACGTTGTGAGGAGCGGTGCTAGCAATTCCTCTTACAACGCTGCAGGAAGCTACCCCGATTGTGGGCTTTTCTACGAATCCAGGCTTCGAATCGAGCTTCCTGACCGTCTCAGTCATGAATTTGTCCTTCCTGTACCTTTCCGACTCCGTCGCTCTGTACAGAACTGTCTGTAGCGGGCTTCTTTGGCGTTGAGGCCCTCCGCCCCATACATGGCCACCAGCTTATGCGGTGTTGGTGGTTTCCTCCTCTGGACATCTTTCTGGAGAGGAGAGGATGAAGGAGGAGAAGGGACAGATTATGGTGCTGGTGATGGAGTGTTTTTAGAGGAAGAACCTAATGTCTCCATATCGGGTTTCTGGTAAAAACCCTAATTAATCAAGGAGTTCTTTCTTTGAAATATTGGCTGCTGAATCAGTATGCGCAAAGATTGTAAGATATAAAAGAAGAGGGCCTTAGGCTTATGGGAAAACCGTTGACAGCTTTAGCATGCTGTAAAGCCATGATCATTACTAAATCTACCTTAACGAAATTACGCACAGCCTAAATTATTGTGGGAGATCTTCACCCTCAGCATCTTCTTTCAAAAAATGAATATGACGACGCACTTAAATCTACTTTAACGATTCCTTTTGGATGGTTTACCATCTACGGTACACCGAAACGCCCAGGATGCAGTGTTTCGCGTTCGGACATGACTGGTGTTTTTCTTAACGTATATATGTATATATATATATATATGTATATATATATATATATATATACATATATATGTATATATATGTATATATATGTATATATATGTATATATATGTATATATATGTATATATATATATATATGTATATATATATATATATACATATATATGTATATATATGTATATATATATATATACATATATATGTATATATATGTATATATATATATATGAAATACAACTCCGCCCATGTAAGGGATCACCCTTGCATTGCCGGTCCCAAGCTCAGATAAAGGAGGAGGGTTGTGTTAGGCTTTCGACAGCCAGCGTAAAACTTCGTCAGATTTCTACAACATAGATTACAAAAATTATAAGCATTGCTTTGGGGCGTCTCTGCCTAGCGACATGCTGCAGAGCCCGAATGCAGTAAGAAGTAAGCAAGGGCCACTACATTTTCGTCCGAATGTAGTGAATCAATTACAGAGAGGGTTCTCACATCATGGACGGGTGTGAGTAAAGAAGTTAGTCCCGCTACATTGCCGCTCGAATGTAGTGAAAAATTTTCAGAGAGGGTCTCCGCATTTTGATTATAAACGGATGCGGGGGATAAGGAAGCTAGTCCTAGATAATAAGATTTGTATTGGTTCTTGGAATATCGGAACATTATCGGGTAAACTAATGGAGGTGGTAGATACCATGATTCGGAGAAAGATTCATATTCTATGTTTACAAGAGACAAAATGGGTTGGAGAAAAAGCAAGGGAGATAGAGGATACAGGTTTTAAATTATGGTACTTAGGTAAAGAAGAGGCCCGAAACGGAGTTGGTATTATCATAAATAAATATTTAAAGGAGAGTGTAGTAGACATACAACGATATGGTGACCGAATCATGACATTGAAATTAGTGTTAAGAGCAGAGGTTTTAAATATAGTTTGTGCTTACGCACCCCAAGTAGGACTAGAAGATAGTATAAAGACAGTTTTTTGGGAAGAGTTAGATAAGGTGTTTCAAAAGATTCCACAAAGGGAGATGATTTGTTTAGGAGGAGATTTAAATGGACATGTCAGTAAAGAGGCATTAGGATATCAAGGGATTTATGGAAACTTTGGTTATGGGGATATAAACGAGGAAGGTAGGGAGATTTTAAATTTTGCTATGTCATTTGATCTCTTTATAGTCAATACAATCTTCAAAAAACGAGATGAACATTTAATTACTTAAAAGAGTGGCTTATCACAAACACAAATTGATTACTTTATTTGTAGGAAAAAAGATAGAGCGTGTTGTAAAGATTGTAAGGTAATTCCAGGAGAAAGCTTAACCACCCAACATCGACTTTTAGTTATGGATTTACAAATAAAAAAATGGACAAAGAAGAAAAGAGTGCATCAAGCTATTCGGACTAATTGGTGGAACCTCAAAAGCGAGAAAGAAGATATATTTAAACAGAAAGTCCTTCAAGGAGATGTTTGGAATTATGTTGGCACACCCTGTGATATGTGGAACAATATGGCTATACATATTAGGAAAGTGGCGAAAGATGTGTTAGGGGTATCTAAGGGAGGTGTACCGGCACAAAAAGAAGCTTGGTGGTGGAGTGAAGTAGTACAAAATAAAATCAAGGCAAAGAGAGCATGTTACAAATTACATTATGCTAAGAAAACTAGTGAAACTTTAGAAGCTTATAAGAAAGCAAAGAAGGAAGCAAAAAAGGCCGTTAGTGAAGCAAAAGCTAAGATTTGGGAGGACTTATATAAAAAACTCAACTCAAAAGAGGGTGAAAGAGATATTTTTAGGATAGCTAGGGCTAGAGATAAGAAAACTAAAGATCTTAATTAAGTTAGATGCATAAAAGACGATGACGAAAAAATTCTAGTGGCAAATGATGATATAAGAAATAGATGGAAAAACTATTTTTATAATCTTTTTAATGAAAATAAAGATGTTAGTATTAGTTTAGGAGATTTAGCCAACTCAGAAAAGTATATAAACCACAATTTCTACCAACGTATTCAAAAGAATGAAGTCAAAGAGGCTCTTAAACATAGGAAGAGTGGTAAATCGGTAGGACCAGATAATATTCCTATAGAAGTTTGGAAAATACTAGGAGAAATAGGAATCACTTGGCTCACAAGACTATTTAACGAAATATGGAAAAATCAAAAGATGCTTGAGGAATGGAGAGCAAGTACACTTATACCCGTATATAAGAACAAGGGAGACATTCAAAATTGTGCGAATTATCGAGGTATCAAGTTAATGAGTCATACTATGAAATTATGGGAAAGAATTATCGAACGTAGGTTAAGACAAGTATCAAGTACAACAGAGAACCAATTTGGATTTATGCCAGGTATATCTACTATTGAAGCGATTCACCTTTTGACACGTCTTATGGAACATTTTAGAGCAAAAAAGAAAGACCTTCACATGATATTTATTGATCTAGAAAAAGCTTATGATAGGGTACCGAGGGAGGTTCTTTGGAGAACTTTGGAAAAAAGAGGTATCCCATTGACATATATTAACCTTGTAAGAGACATGTATGATGGTGCAAAAACATGTGTGAGGACTCATGAAGGAACGACAGACTTCTTTGAAGTTAATATTGGGTTACATCAAGGATCAACTTTAAGTCCATACTTATTTATAATGGTGATGGATGAGTTAACAAAACATATTCAAGATGAAGTACCTTGGTGTATGTTATTTGTAGATGACATTGTATTAGTGGAGGAGTCTAAGGAAAAAGTTAATAGAAAATTGGAACTATGGAGAGAAACATTAGAAAACAAAGACCTCCGACTTAGTAGAAGAAAGACAGAATATATGGAATGTAAGTTTGATCATTTGGCTACTTCAGAAGACATAGAAATTAAAATTGGCACACATTGCATTCCCCAAAAGGAAAGTTTTAAATACCTAGGGTCAATTTTTCAAAGTGATGGAAGAATTGATGGAGATGTTACACATAGAATTAATGCTGGTTGGTTAAAATGGAGAGGAGCATCAGGTATTCTTTGTGATAAGAAGATACCATTAAAATTAAAAGGTAAATATTATAGAGCAGCAATTAGGCCTGCCATGTTTTATGGTTCTGAGTGTTGGGCAGTTAATCATCAACATGTACAAAAGATGTCGGTGACAGAAATGAAGATGTTGAGATGGATGAGTGGTCATACAAGAAAAGACCGTATACATAATGAGGTTATTAGAAACAAATTAAGAGTGGCACCAATAGAGGATAAAATGAGAGAACATCGTTTAAGATGGTTTGGACATATACAAAGAAGATCAAAAGAAGAACCTGTAAGAAGGTTAGAAAAACTAAATTTGGAAAGTATTAAAAGAGGTAGAGGACTGTTAAAGAACTGGGCCAGAGTGGCCCGGCCCTGGAGGCCCTGGCCTACTGGGCCATTAGGGCCAGGGCCACTAGCAGTTGGGGGCTGGCTGCAGCCAGCCCCCCTCTTTCTCCTCTTTTCCCTCTACTTCCTCTCATACCTCTCTCACTCTCTTTTCTCTGTAAATACTCCTTATAAACCCTTGTAATTTCAAGACTTTGATGGCTAATGAATAACGATTATTTATTCAAGCTCGTGCTTTATTTATTCTCCTTTTCGCATACACTTGTTATTCTCGGTTATTCCCTTTTCTAAGGGCTTATGATTGCTACTTTATAGTATTGTCCACTCGTTGATCTTTCGCAACTATATTGAAGCATAGACTTCATTACATGGTATCAGAGCCATTTTTCGATCGTGGGAGTATTGCTCGTTGCCTCAGGAAGCGTGTCAATCGTATTTTGTATTGTTCATTGCCTCGAGAAGCGTGTCGATCATATTTTGTAAGTTAACCTCTTTAGTTTCTTTCTCTTTGAACTATGGATGATAAAGGGGGTTTCAATTTTCGTCTAACACTTTCGAACTATAAAACATGGGCTCAATCTATGGAAAACTATTTTTATTTCAAAAAATTATGGGGCTATGTAAGTGGTTCAAAGGTAGAACCCTCTATTAATGCCACACTAGAACAAAAAGAGGAATATGAAGGAGGTCATAGAACAATCCTATGGGTGCTTATGAATAATGTAAACGAGCACACTATGGACACTTTGGCCGATTTCACTAATGCTAAAGAAGCATGAGAATATTTTAAAAAATCCCATGTTTAAAGCGATGTAGCTCATAGGATGGCATTAAGAGACAAATTGGTCTCACTTAAACAAGGAGATAAAGGGGTAAACAAATTTTTTGGGGAATTTTCCAATGTTTGGAATCAATTGTATGGTTACAAAAAAAAATGTACACAATGTCTTAGTGAGAGACAATGTGAAGACAATGAGGACTTTGTATATCAATTTCTAAGAAGTCTCCGAGAAGAATTTGAAGGGGTAAGACAATCACTCATTCATAGAAAACCTTTTCCTACAAAAGAAGATATTCTTACCAATCTTTAAATGGCGGAAACAAGAATGAATGAAGCAAGACTTCAAAAAGACACCGCCTTGGCCGCATCAAAACCTAGAGCAAATATGAAGACTTACCGACCTCCTCATTTCAAAAGTAAAGAAGAAAGAAAAGATATCATTTGTCATCATTGTAGAGAAGCTGGGCATATAAGGCCAAATTGCTCAAAATTGAAAAAGAAGGTGGCCATAGTAGAAGAACATGCTTCATCTTCTTCCATTCTTGAACTTGAACAAAAATTAAAGCAACTTGAAGCCCAAATGAAGGAAAAGCAACGGTTGGTGTGGCTTGCTCATCCTCAACAAAAGAAACTCAAGGTATGATCTCTTGGATTCTTGACTCGGGTGCTTCGTTTCATATGACTTGTAATGAACATATCTTAAAATCATGTGTTCAAAAACCCTTATCATGTGTTTATACGGCGGATGGTATACAATTAAACGTTGATAAAATTTGTGACTTGCAAAACAAGAATTTTGAAGTTTCCAAAATTAGTGTTGTTCCAAAACTAAATTTAAACTTACTTTCCGTATCCCAAATTTTGGATCAAAATTGTATTATAACCTTTTCATTCACCGGATGTATTGTACAAGACCGCCTCTCGAAGAAGGTGATTGGGCATGGCCATAGAGAGGGCGGACTTTACATTATGGATTATTTGCATAGTATAGGATATGTTAATGTTTTGACAAATGATGCTCTTTTATGACACAAGAGACTTGGACATCTTAATGCTCAAAAATTGTATCAATGTCCTCTTGAAATAAAATTTAAGGAATTCTTTTCTTACAAAGATTGTGTTCTTGGTAAAATGCAACATCTCCCATTTCCAAACAAAACACATGTTACAATAAGACCCTTCGAAATAATTCATTCGGATGTATGGGGTCCGGCACCTGTTTTGTCTAAAGGAGGTATTTCCTATTATGTTATTTTTGTAGATGACTTTACTAGGTATACATGGGTATATCTTTTAAAAGCAAAATCCGATGTCTTTCAAAATTTTGTTATTTTTCATAGTCTTGTAAAGAATCAATTTGATTCAGAAATCAAAATTTTTAGATCGGATTCAGGAGGAGAGTTTATGTCAAAGGATTTTAAAAACCACCTCAATAAGTTTGGGATTATACATCAAACTTCTTGTTCTAAGACTCATCAACAAAATGGTGTTTTCGAACGAAAGCATAGACATATCTTGAAAACCACAAGAACTTTGCTTTTGTCAAATGGCGTTCCCAAAAATTTTTGGGCAGAAGTTATTATGACCGCAGTCTATTTAATTAATCGGATGCCCTCTTCGGTTTTACAAAATATGTCTCCTATAGAAAAACTTTTTAAAGTTTCTCCTAACTATTCAAGATTGCATGTTTTTGGATGTAAATGCTTTGTTTATACTGACAAAGATGATAAATTTTCCTCTTGGGCCATCGAATGTGTTTTTCTAGGATATGGAATAACCAAAAAGGGATATAGGTGTTAATTGTAAAAATGATAAGCTTTATATATTTCGAGATGTTAGATTTTTTGAAAATGAATATGTTTTTAAAAGCATGGATGATGATAGTTCTATTAATGACTCCTCCTACTCCTTCTTTAATGATATTTTAGTTGAAGAGGTAATTCATCAAGAAAATGAGCTTGATGAACCTATTATTACGAGACATTCTGTTACACCCTTTGATCAACATTACAATAGGAGATCTATGCCTATTCCTAGAAGGTCAAATCGTGATTCTAGACCTCCTGAAAGATTTGTCTCATATGATAGTTTTTCACCAAGACATAGAGCTTTAGTAACAAATATTTCAGCTATAAAGGAACCTAGAACCTTTAAAGAAGCTCAATTATCACAAGAATGGACTCATGCAATGAATGAAGAGTTGGATGCTTTATTTAGAGCCCAAACTTGGATATAGTCTCTAGACCATCAAACAAAAAGACGATAGGATGTAGGTGGGTTTATAAAATCAAGACGAATGGTGATGGCTCATTAGATAGTTATAAAGCTAGATTGGTTGCCAAGGGTTATTCTCAAGAATATGGAATTGATTATGAAGAAACCTTTGCTCCTGTAACTAGAATGACAACTGTTAGAACACTTATAGCTGTATGTGCCATTCATCATTGGAATATTTATCAGTTAGATGTTAAAAATGCTTTTTTGAATGGTTGGTTGAAGGAAGAAGTATATATGGAGCTTCCTCCGGGTCTCAATCTTCCTAGAAACCAAGTCTTAAATCTCAAAAGAGCCTTATATGGTCTCAAACAAGCTCCCAAGGCTTGGTTTGATAGAATGACTGAATTTATGACATTGCATGGCTTTACTATCTGTTATACTAACACAACCCTGTTTATAAGAAAATCATCAGCAAGTATTATTATCCTTTTGCTCTACGTCGATGATATGATTATTACAGGTAGTGATGACACAGGTATCCAACAAATCAAGCAAGAACTTGGTAATGTGTTTGAAATGAAGGATTTGGGTCAACTTTCTTATTTTCTTGGCATTGAGGTAACCTGTGATTATAGAGGTTTCTTTTTATCACAAACTAAGTTTACTAATGATATTATTCTTAGATCAGGTATTATAGATGACAAAGTCGTTGAGACACCAGAGGTAATCAACCAGAAGATGCGCCTAGTTGATGGTGAACTTCTGAGTGATCCCACACCTTATAGACAGATGGTTGGAGCACTCACATATCTCACTATAACACGGCCTGATATTGCTCATGTTGTTCATACTGTAAGTCAGTTTCAGCATGCACCCACCTCGGTGCATATGAGTGCTGTTATGAGGATTGTTCGTTATATTCGACAAACCTCCACTAAGGGAGTATTTCTATCTTCCTCCTCGTTATTTTAGTTGCTTGCATATACTGATGCTGATTGGGGTGGTGATGTGAATGACAGGCATTCTACTACCGGATATTGCATATTCCTTGGTCACTCACTTATTTCATGGAGATGTAAGAAACAGCAAAAGGTGTCTCTTTCGTCCACTGAAGCTCAGTATCGTGCTATGGCCAACACTACTACAGAACTAACTTGGCTGCGACGACTACTTCAAGACTTGAGCATACAACTGGAATCTCCTCCAATAATGTTCTGCGACAACAAAAGTGTTATGTATATAGCCAACAACCATACCTTCCATGAGCGCACAAAGGACATAGAGATGGATTGTCACTATGTTCGTGAAGAGCATCTACAAGGCAATTTGACATTACAGTTTGTAAAATCAGAATATCAACTTGCAGATGTGTTCACCAAGTCCTTACCTGCTCCTCGATTTCAATCTTTAATTGGCAAACTTCAGGTTATGGAGCTGTCAGTTTGAGGGGGGGTGTTAAAGAACTGGGCCAGAGTAGCCCGGCCCTAGCAGCCCTGGCCCACTGGGCCATCAGGGCCAGGGCCCCCAGGGCCACTAGCTGTTGGGGGCCCTGGTCCCCAACGGCTAGTGAAATAGCTGTTGGGGGCTGGCTGCAGCCAGCCCCCCTCTTTCTCCTCTTTTCCCTCTACTTCCTCTCACTCTCTCTCACTCTCTTTTCTCTATAAATACTCCTTGTAAACCATTGTAATTTGAAGCCTTTGATGGCTAATGAATAACGATTATTTATTCAAGCTCATGCTTTGTTTATTCTCCTTTTCGCATACAGTTGTTGCTCTCGACTATTCCCTTTTCTAAGGGCTTGGGATTGCTACTTTGTAGTATTGTCCACTCGTTGATCTTCCGCAACTATATTGAAGCATAGACTTCATTACAAGGACGACCACAAAAGTGTTGGAAAGAAACAATAAAGAATGATCTAGCTTATTGGGAGTTAACTGCTAACATGGCACACGATAGGGATCTATGGAAACAAAGAATCCATGTAGCTAACCCCATCTAGTATGGGAAAAGGCTTAGTTGTTGTTGTTGTTGTATATATATGAAATACAAGTCTCCCAATATTTTACCCGGTTCTTGTTGGCTCCAAAATAAAGACCTGAAACTTCCGCAACACGTTATGGTTTGTCACTCGCGAACCAATCACCGTCCCTCTCTCGTGCGTAACTCGTCTTTCTCAAATGATCGTGACTCAACACACCATGCTTCTAGTGTTACCCATTACCTGACTCTTGATTCATCATTCTCTCACCATACACACACAATGTCTCGATTGAAAGTAAGATGAAAGCAAGAGGACGAAGACGTTGAAATGTTGGAACTTTTATTCAATCGCTGTCAACTTTCTTATAAAAGCTTAAAGAGAGTTTGGATACTAATCTTTACCAAATGAAACAGATATCAAATGAGTCACTTCAGACACAAACCAAATTGTATAGTAAATTATCCAAAATTAGGCCCAAGTAGACAAGACTCATATCCAAAACATTCATTACTTACATAGAATCCCTCAATCACACTAAAGTTGATCACATATAATCACTTATTACATATTAAATCAAATAACAAAGACCCTAAGACATTAGGAAAAGATGTGTCAAGGGTTTAACTCTGGAAGCAATGGCACATGTGAAACACTCAGACCTGACATGCTACCTCACTCGTCCACTACAACGATTGTCATTGGGCCCCATCCAGTAGCACTACTGAAATTGATTGGCATCATGTTGTGCCACTAGTTGCCATTCTATAACACTACTAAGGTCACTCATGCACAAATGTTGCATTGCAGGCATGCCACGCACCCTGCCTCGAGAATGTTGGTATCCCTAAATAAATAAATAATATATGTATGAAAGTCCTAAAGTGTAAAAAGTAACATATGAGAGACTTGTGCATAAGATGACCAAGAGGAGACAAAGTTTAGTTCCATATTGATAGATGTGACAAACTCACATGTCCTTTTATATATTTGGTACCTAATGAACCTTAGTTCAAAGAGCTTGAGGAAGACATATTATACCACACACGTGTGTGTACGTGCGTGTCAGGTCCGGCCGAGCTTGAGATTGTAGTTGTGGTTTGGGTCTTGGGTTTTGATCTATCTTTTTGCACGAAAAACTTTTGATCTAACAGTCAGGCGTAGGAGTTTCAGTTTTTATGCAATGGTATGAAGGAAGTCGAAATGGAGCTTCCTGACAAGTTTATTGTTATGTCTATTATATAGAAATTTCCTAAGTCTTGGGAGAATTTCCGCCTATATCTCAAGCATAAAAAAAAGGTAAGATGATCCTTGATAATCTGATGGTAGACATAGCAATAGAAGAAGAGCATAAAAGTCAGAAACCCGTTATACATATAGGCAATACCTATAGCATTAACCTAACGGTTGGAAGGAAACAACCTAGTGATCCTAAGAAAAAACAAGTAAAGCATAAACCAAAAGCCAAGATAAAAAGACAACCCCAAAACAAACCGTGTTGGCTTTGTAGTTAGATTGGACATTGGGTGAGGGATTTTCCCTCCAAGAAAGCCAAGAAACCTATGGTCATTGAATGAGCTATGATCAACATGGTGGTCACCATTGTACCTGCTAGTGAAGGATATCTATCCTTTAAACCCCATTTTCTTTCTATATATGAGCTAAAGTATTGGATAGTAGACATTGGGCTAATGTGCACGTATGTGCTGACCAGTCTCTATTTGTGTCTTATCAGGTCATCTGTGGGCGAACAGTGACCTTAGGAGATCATTCGAGTGCTTAAGTCGTGGACTTGAAGTTTTTTTCGAAAAGTGTTCTAACTCTTGAGGGAGTTAGACACATTCTAACGATTCGGTAGAATATCCACAGTGGTCCTACTTTAGTTAGGGAGGGATTAAGGTTAGATTGAAAATATAATAAAATTGTTATTACACGACTCAGTGTTGATGTTTCTTTGAGAAGGGTTATTTGTGTGATATAGAGGATCTATTTAAAATTCATGTAGAACCAATTGTTTATTCTTGTATGAATTTTAATGATAATAAAGTTTCTACTTCTGTTTCATATTTTTCTTCTTCTCTGTGCAATATTGAATCATCTGATGTATGGCATGGTAGGTTGGGTCATATAAACATTGATTTCATAAAATGAATGATAAATTTAAATCTTATCTCTAAAATTGTTACAGATAGAAAACACAAATGTGCTATATGTGTGTAAGCAAAGCAACTTAGGAAACTTTTCCATACGGTTAAAAGAAAATTTGAGATTTTAGATTTGGTGCACACTGATATTTGTGAATTCAATGGGATGACTAAAAGGGATAACAAAAGATATTTTATCATATTTATTGATGATTACTGTAGATATTGTTATATTTACTTACATAAAAATAAAGATAAAGCTTTAAAAAAGTTTTAAATATTTAGAAATAAAGCACAAACTCAAACAGGTAAGGTACTTAGATGATTAATGTCTGATAGAGGAGAGAGTATACCTCAAATCTTTTCCTAGTATACTGTCAAAACAATAGTATTATTCATGAGGTTACTGCTCCGTATTCTCCTTAGTCTAATGAGATAGTTGAATGAAAGAATAGAACCTTGTATGATATGGTTAATGTTTTACTTCAATTTGGGTTACCTACTTATATGTGAGGGAAAGCTTTGAATATGGTTTGTTATATTCTAAATAGAGTTCTCCATAAGCATAAGGAAAGTAGCCCCTTTGAGCTTTGAAAGGGTCAAAAGTCTATTATCAAATATCTGAAAGTGTATGGGTGTTTTGCGAAAGTACTCATTCCTCAACACAAGAGAAAGAAATTGGGACCTAAAACAATGAATGTTATGAGTTATGTGGAGACAAGCTATGTGTATACATTCTTAATCATTAGATCTGATATTTCTAGCATAGACATTAACACAATTGTTGAGTTCTTTGATGCTACGTTCTTTGATAATGTGTTTCTCATTAAGACTATAGTTTCCCAAAGTGTATCTTCTACATATCATAATCCTACTATTAGTTCAATTACCGATTATCTGGAAAGGATGACAAATATGCGGGTGACCCTGATTGTGTTGTTTATAAATCAAATAACTAAGGAAATAACTAAACTATGAAAAAGTAAACGGCCTAGGATATCAAAGTACTTTGAAAGTGACTTTGTTACTTTCAATATCGAGAATAGTCTTGTCACCTTTCAGCAAGCTATGACCTCACTCGAGGTTAAGTTTTGGAAGGAAGCCATTAACGATAAAATTTAGTCAATTCTTTCAATGGTACTTAGAAATTGGTGGATTTACCTCCTGATTGTTATATTGTAGGTTGTAAGTAAATCTTTAAGAAGAAACTAAATGCAGATGGAACAATCAATAAGTACAAGGACAAATTAATTGCTAAGAGATACACACAAAAGGAAGTAATAGATTACTTTGTTACTTATTTCTTAGTTCCCGAATGACCACCTTTCGAGTGCTTATAGCACTAGCCTCCGTATATGGCCTCACAATCCATTAGATTGATGTGAAGACTGCTTTCCTGCATGGTTACTCAATGAAAAAAATTATATTGATCAACTAAAGGGATTTGTAGCTCATGGTAATGAGTCTAAGGTATGTAAGCTTATTAAATTATTATATAGTTTAAAACAAGTCCCTAAACAATGGTACAAAAAGTTTGACTATGTGATATCATCTTTTGACTTCGTTCCTAATGATTATGATAAGTGTGTCTGCTACAAGTCGAGCAATAATGTTTTCATCATCCTTTGCCTATACATAAATGATATATTGTTGTTTAGATCCGATATGAGAATAGTAAATGACACTATCATTCTTATGTAGTAAGTTTGAGTTGAAGGATATGGGTGTGGTTGATATAATTTTAGTGCTTAAAATTACAAGATCTACTAATGGTATAGTAATCTTTAAATCTCATTACGTTAAGAAAGTTTTAGAGAGATTTGGATATACAAACGGTAGATCTGTTAAGACCCCATATGATTCATCTAAGACTTTGTATAAGAATGAAATTGGTATTTCTATGTTTAAACTATGATATTATCAGATTATCAGTAGTTTGATATATCTAACCAATTGTACACAATTAGATATTGTATTTGTTGTGTGTAAGTTGACTAGAGACACCGGTTATCTTGATAGAATCCACTGAGAAGTTCTGGACAGAGTGCTTCGTTATGTGAAGGGACGATTTTTCTTAGACTACATTACAGTAAACATTTTTCTATTCTTAAATAATTTAGTGATGCTAGTTGGATAGCAAAGAATTCTGAAAGTAATGGGGTTACTCGATATGTGTTTCTTATGGGTGGTGACACTGTCACCTACAAATCTAAGAAACAAAATATTTTGGCTCATTATACCTTTAAGGCAGAACTATGTATTTTGGATAAGACTAGATTGGAAGTTGAATGACTTAAGGTACTTATGTACAGTTTACCTATAGTAAAAAAGTCACTTACTGTAATTTCAGTGCATTGTGATAGCATGACTACAATTGCTAAGATGAGTAGTTCCAAGTACAACCAAAAGCAACGAAGACACATCAAAGTCAGACTAAAGTCTTTAAGGATTCTTGTGTGTGATACGGTCATGACTGTAGATTTTGTTGTATCCAAAGATAATACAGTTGATCATTTGACTAAGAGTCTATCAATAGCCTTAGTTGAGAAATTGAGGTTGAGGATGTGACTAACACCCACGATTTATTCACAAGCAGTGATAACCCAACCTAACTGAGTGAAGATCCCACGTAGTAAGTTTAATATGATAGTAACAAGTTGTTGGATGAATAGGATGACACTTTATATTAAGTGATATTTTTAGTATCTATGTGTTTGTACCTTATAAACCTAAAGTATTATGATTACAAGTTTAGCAAGAGATTATTCTCTAAATGGGTTTGTGTCCTAGGACATGATACTAGCAGTACATCCTTAGAGATGCTTAGCTAAGTGATTGACATTGTGTGGCCGCAATAGGAAAATTAGGTTGTTACCTAAAGTCAATCATGATACAGGATATGAATGCGTGGTCGTTAATGCATCACTCTTATAGATCACGTCATAGCTTTTTATTATGCTGTTACCAATAGACACCTTTACACCCAAGGTTTAGGTTTAAGATAGATGTTCACGTAGTTCTTGTAAGAGTAATATTGGATAACTCAAGTAACAGTTCAAACCAGAATGTATCATTACTAAAACCATAATATGATGGTTGGATTAGAAGGACATTTTTACACTTGTGTGGAGATTGTTAGATTTAATGTGCATTTAATGCATGTTAGTATCCCTAAATAAATAAATAATATATGTATGAAAGTCCTAAAGTGTAAAAAGTAATATATGAGGGACTTGTGCATAAGATGACTAAGAGAAGACAAAGTTTAGTTTCATATTGATAGATGTGACAAACTCGCATGTCCTTTTATATATTTGGTAGCTCATGAACCTTAGTTTAAAGAACTTGGAAATGATATGTTATACCACACACTCACGCATCAGATCGAGTCGGGCCAAGCTTGGGCTTGGGCTTGTGGTTTGGATCTTGGTCTATCTTTTTGTACGAAAAACTTTTGATCTAACCGGTAAGAGTTTTTTACGGTCTCAGATAGGGATAAGATGATACGATTCCAAATAAGACGGGACAATTGAGGATAAAGCGGTACGTCATTTGGATCAAATCCACAATCCATGATTCACACGCGCACCTATAAATAGGTGATTAGGTGTCCTCTCTAAACACAGGGTTTTCTCTCTCTCTTCCTGTCTTTTGGTTCTTTCTTTCTTTTCGTGGCGTTGTTTCAGTTCCTGTGCCCATGAGTAGTCTCTCTTTTTGCTCCAACCATAGGCGACTGAGGTATGGTCGAGGTTGACTCGAAATCAGGTACGTGCTCTTCAAGTTGTGTGTGTGTTTTATCCTCTTAGAAAGGCGCAAGTACTCGTACGTACTCATAGCGGAGCGTGATTTCTTTAAGGCAAATCTGCAAGGGCGACTTGCACAGATAAGTTTCTGATTTTTACTTCTCCTGTTGTTTTTCATACTGCTTGATTATAGCGTATTTTGGATATGCAGTTGTTGTTTATAATTGGAGCATGTTTACATTTGTTGTATATTAATTTATTATGCATGTATGTCTACATTTTTTCCCAACAGGGCAAACATGCCTCTACACCACAACTAACCCCTGGCTGCACCAGGGCCGACTGTTGTCTCTCCCCGTTGGTAAGCCTCACGATGAGGGATGTAAAATTTCTGAATGCTGGTCAAACCAGCATAAAATTCATTTTCTGAAATACTCTTAGGAATTAACGGAGAAAAGTTTATTGTTGGATTTAACATAATATATTTAACCAATCAAAAACCCAAATGCAACCACTTAGTATGGACAAGGATAAGCCCTGACCCAATCAATTGACAGTCCTACAAGCTAGCAGCAATAGACAACACAAGACACCAGTAGTCATAATACACAGAAAACGACATACTGAAGGACAAGAAAAAACATAAACGAAATCTTATAACAGTAAGAATGTAATCAAGGAAAAAGTCATGACTTTTCTTTTTCTGTTGACTAATAACATTTTACATTGAACTGGGCATGAAGAAGATCATTGAATTCCAATCATGTAACACAAAACCATTATACTCCCACAACGTAGTAGTATCCCTTCACAGAATTAGTTCTGCGTTACTTCTATCTCATGAATAGCATCTTTGGGCCCTGAACAAAAATCTTAGTAGGGAAAGATTGCCAAGCACCAAAGAAGCTGCAAGGCAAATTCAGCAGAAAAAGTTATCAATTAATGCTAGAGTAGGTAGTCTAGCTGAACCCCCTTTACATACAAATAGAATAGAGAATTTTGATAGGTCTCAGATCTTTTATCTATAATGACCAAAGAAGCAATGTCATGTTCTGCCAGTCTGCAAATTCTGAACTTGCCAAAGTTGTTGAGACAGGGAGGAGCTGGGATACCCAGGTAGATACTCGCCCCAATAATAGTGTTAATCGTGGCTGTGTCCCATAGAGTAATTATCATATAAATGCAAATGAATTATCAAGAAAGAACATTAAGACACTACACCGTTAGATGATAAAAAAATGCAACGTACTGCTAAATGCTTAAAATTATGATATCTGCACTATATTTAGTTATTTACGATATCACAGGATTAACATTAAAAAATAACAAATTGGCAGTCTGTCATTATGATATACTTTTAGTGGCAGATATACAAGAAAATATCCCATTTAGCTACTTATGGAATGTTTTCAATTGATTTTTTGACATTGTTCCAATTTTGGAGTTTCATCAAGTAAGTTTTTTTTTTTTTAAATAAAGAAGCCAAGTACACATGTAAATGCTACTGCTGTTTTGAACTTTTCTCGTTGTCATTCAGACCACGTGGCTCAAAGTCAAGCTTCCATTCATGAATGACACATAAACCATAACAAAATTAGGCGCTAACTAAATTGGTACCTTATTATTTCAAGTGCAACCGAAACTTATCAAAGATCCAACATAACTGCTGCAGTAGGGGTATGCAAAGATGGAAAAAACAGATGCATCTACCAAAACCAATCAAACTGAACGAACGAAGCGGAACAAAGGTGTCATCTGCAGGTGTATGCATAATACAACTGCAGCGAAGAAAACAGTGAAGTGCTTACCTCATACTTGTTTGCCCATATGTTTTGTCAAAGAAGAAAACGTGTCACTACAGCAAAAGCATAAAGCTCAATCATGCACAGAAAAGGTATCCATATCAACATGACCGTATAAATGACATTTTAATAAGTGTCAAAATAAAAAAAACTGCAACATGCCGGACGCATGAACTTTATTTATTTCATTAAATTATACCCATTTACATTAAGAAAATCTCTACATGACAAGATTGTGACAAATCCAATGTTTATTTTGCATGTCAGCTTTTCCAAAGATAAAAGTACAGCACATTTATAGGAAAGGAGCTGTCCAAATGATGTATTCTCCACCCTCATTATCTTGAGGTTCCTCATCCTCAACTCACACTGAAAGCTGGGTCTTTTTGGGACACTCCCATATCAAGTGTCATACTTGACAAATGTAGCAAGGCTGCGAATCACCCAATAGAGAAGGCTTTCAGCTACCTAAACAAGCAATTGTCACACTGGTGCAGAAGTGAGTGTGAGATACGACAAATTTCAAAAATATTGGGTAAAGGGACATGCCTAAGGTATATAATATTATATATATAATATTCAAACTAGAGCAAATGAGACATCAATTAACATAAGTATATAACAATAGTAACTATACAACTTTATATTAAAACAAAACAAGTAAACAATTATTAATTTGATCACAATTGTATTTATAAACATAAGTCAAGACAAGAGTTTTAATATAGAAAGCAATCAAAAGGAAGATATTATTTGGTACAAACACGAAGATACACAATAATGCAACTCGATGAAGACCTTAAGTATAAAGTTCCTGTCAATCTAAGATCTGACACAAAGCAACGGAAATAATATATAAATACTCTTATTGGCATGATGCATCTAATGAAGGTAAGGTCCTTAGTTTTCTTATTTTTAGCCTTACCTATCACAAAAATATCTTTCACCCTCTTTTGAGTTGAGACTTATATAAATTCTTTCAAATTTAAGTTTTTATTTCAGTAACAACCTTTTCTGCTTCTTTGCTTGCTTTCTTTTAAGCCTACTAAGTTTCATTAGTCTTGTTGGCATGATGCAAATTGTAACATGCCCTCTTTACCTTGATCTTATCTTGCACCAGTTCACTACGTCATCAAGCTTTCTTTTGTGCATTGTGCCTACATAATTTCAAGAAACTCCTTGAAAAACTTTTTGGTTAAATATATCTTCTTTCTCATTTTTAATGTTCCATCATTTAATATGAGTAGCTCTATATACTCTTTGTCTTTTGTTCACTTTTTTATTTACAAATCTATAACAAAAAGTCAAAGTTAAGTTTTTCTCTGAATTACCTTGCAATCCTTAGAACATGATCTATCTTTTCTCATACAAGCAAAATAATTAATTTATATTTGTGACAAGTTACTCTTATAACTAATTAAATGCTTATCTCATTTTTTAAAAATTATATTGGCTAAAAAGAGATCATATGCTATACCGAAATTTAAAATTTTCTTACCTTCCTCTTTTAAATCTTCAAATCCATAGTTGTTATGAATGTCATAATATCCTAATGTCTCTTTATTGACATGTCCTTTTATATCTCCTCCTAAACAAATGATATTTCTTTGTGAAATCTTTTAAATTACCTTATCTAACTCATCCCAAAATATCTTTTTTTATGCTACCTTTAGTCATGCTTAGGGTGCATAAGCACAAACTATATTTAAAGCCTCTACTGCTAATACTAATTTTATCATCATAATTCAATTACCATGTCGCTATGTGCCTACTATACTATCCTTTAAATATTTATTTACAATAATACCAATTTTATTTTGAGTATTTTTCTTTCCTTAGTATCATAATTTAAAACTTTGTTATCAATGCCCTTTGTTTTTTCTCCAACACAATTTGTCTCTTGTATACATAGAATGTAAATCTTTCTTCTAATCACAGTATCTACTACTTCCATTAGTTTGGTAGTCAATGTTTCAATATTTTAAGTATCAATATGAATATTATCATTTAAAACTAGCTTCCTTATCCCACATTCATTTATTTTCAAAATACAAAAACCCTCTTTGCAATTTGTTCACTTGTGTGAGAACTCTATTTGCAATTGATTCACTACATCTAAGAGAAGACATAGAGGCTCTTACTTTTTCCTACATTTGGGCTATGGGTGTATCGCTAAAAGGGAATGTTCAAAGTAATGCTCATAATACCTAGAATCTATGATAGATAAATCCGATAAAGTTTTATATTGATTATTGAAAGCGTAACGAAACCCTCCTCCTATATCTGGTAATGGGACCAATCATGCAAGGGTGATACATGAGTAAAGTTACTAAGAAAAATGAGACAAGTAAAAATATATTTTCTAAAATATGAGATTGGTTTGGTTTTGGATGTCTAATATATTTCTAATGAGACAAGTATAAATCATGCAAGGAATGTTCTAAAATATTTTAGCATACCAATGCAGTTATAGGATACCTTTCCTCAGTATTATGTTCCGATACATCTTTATAAACCTATTGTTAATACTCCATATTTGTGCTAAGCATGCCATGCTATTCTTTGGTTTCTGGTGCATCGAAGAGAAAATTTTATATGAGATCCTAGATGTGCCAATAAATGCATGTAGGAAGAAATTAGAAAAAGCTTTTCATGATGTGAATTCATTCTGAAAAATGTATTAACAAGATATTTATGGATAATTGCTAGAAAAGTAGAAGGTGTAATTAATTACCAACAATAATTTACATATTTCAAATGAATCATACATTATAAATTATGACCTCAGGTGGATGAATAATAGGGATTGTTACTCTACTAATGCATTTGTGTTATAAATATTGATGAAGTGTATGCTTTTAGTTGTTTTTGTCTTTAATATTAACTTTTCATAGAAGGACTTTGATCTAACAAAACTATATATATATATATATATATATATATATATCAATAACTTGTTGTTTAATTAGTTATTTTCTTGTAACTTGCAAAAGCGCATTATCATGATTCCAATAAGAATAATGTAATTGTGAAAAGAAAGTCCTGAGAGTTATGAGATGCATATAAGGTTTGTCAAGCCATTTCTAAAAGTTAATTGCTTCTTTATATTTGGTTACATAATTTGCTTTATTAATCCTGATACATCTGACATATAAGTTAACTTTCAGATTAGGAGTAATGAAAAAGAGAAGACAATGAAATTATGTACTAATTATATCACTATATGTTACTTCCATGTTTATGATTTTCTTATTGTCTCTTGATAAATTATGTAAGCTGGTTATTTGCTATTTTAATCAAATTGTGTGGTGGCAACTGTGAAATCCTACAATCGTGAAATAATAGAATTTTGAAAAAACATGATAAATTGACTTTCAACTTTTACATGTAGAAAGTAAAGTAGAAATTCTAACAAATTTTTCTAGCAAGTTTGTTGTGATAATGAGAAATTATGTATGTTTTAAATAGTTAAAGGTGTGAATCTATAATAGAATCATATTCAAGGTCAACAAGAAATAAAGAATTTCCAAGAAGGTTAAAATCTTGAAAGATTTCTTAAGATTTAATAGGTTTCTGACTATTTTTGACAAGGCTGCTAAAGATTTTATATATGATTTTGGTTATTTTAAATATTCTTTAAGAATTTACACCACCTTTAACCACTTTAAGAGGGTTATACAACTTTTCTTTGAGTACTCTGAATTCTTACAGTAAGAACCTGCTAAGCTATTGGTCACTCATGTAGATTTTTTTAAGAAATTATATATCCTTGATCCTTTAAAATACATCTCCAATGTGGAATTCAAATGTTCTCAACATATTTTTTATTTTCTCAAGACTTTTTACATTTTTTTTTGGAGTTTGTAGTCTTTAAAAAGTTGATGGCCTATCATAGAGGATTTTAGAGCCCTTATTATCATGAGCAAAAGTCTACAAACATAGTCATCTTCAGTTCAGTAAAACATCGCTATTAGTTTGGGAGACCATATCAATAGGAATGAGAATGAGGTAGGTTGGAGATGAATATTCTTATACTCAATCCATACCCAAACCTCAATTTTGTACCATCTACTCGCCTTGTCGCTTACATAGATTAGTACATGATTTGGGCAATGTTTTTATAAGTATAGAGCACCCAACAATAATAACTTTTTCAAAAGTAAAAACATCTTTGATTAAAATCCAATCATTCATAACTTTGGTGAAATACCACTTTTATTTTTGGATCTTAATATTGATCAAGATGATTTGACCTATAAATGTAAAGATACTCTACTTTATCTATCAGATTTCTTGCACATCATGCATGCATTTTTTAGGCTTAAATCATGTGATATTAAATTTGTGCACGAAACATCATGGTACCCCTACCTATGTGTCACTACTTGGTGATCCTCTTTGTTAGTTTGTTATTCCACCTAAACATAAACATAAACAAATCATGCATTCATGGTGCTTGAGACATAAATGTCAACCAAATGGTAGGATGGAAATGGACATGAGGGAGTTTTTCTTTATTCAACAGCATTTCATATTACTCATAGAACCTACGTGTGCCCTATACAAGTAACAAAAAAACAGAGATAAAGTTCAATCATGTACATACTGGGAGATGAAGTACTAGGTGCATAGACATATACAAAATAACATAAAAAGTATTATATTAACAATAAAGAAGGTAAAAAAGCATTAAATATTTAATAAAAAGAGTGCCTTGGCCCCAATTCGCCTTTTATTGTCCTGCCTCAGGTTCGCAACCCTAAGACCCCACCCCATGCATCACCAAACTGATTTTGATGATGGCGCTACTGCTCAGCGATAGCCAATAAATTTCCCATGGATCACCCACGCACACATCCAACATTTTTCACTTTTATGCAAATCCTCAAAAGAGTGGTTTATTCCTTGGGTACAATGGCTACTTTGAGGAGACCACACAACCCTGGCAAGGCACAAACAGACTGCTTTGTCCTCTCAATGCCCCCCTGTACACACAAGTAGCGGTAGAGGTGGTGTTCAACCTAAGGAGGCACCATCTCATGCGGCTTCTCCTCATTACTCTCCCTTCAATTTCTTTAGTTATCTCTCAATACAACCTCTCAAAATACTGAACTCTCAAAATGTCCTACTTGACTCCCGTTTATACACCAAGGGGTCACGTGACACTTGATGAAGAAACCACACAATGAAACTTGTGGGACACACTATGGACCTTATTGGACCCAAACTAACTCCATCAACATACAAAATAGATATATGATGCTAGCTTAAACCTCCTCTACACTAGATTTGGCTTGCCCTTGGGTACCGCCTCGATATGGCTATGCATCCTAGAATACATTTGGAAGCAAATGTACAAGGGCATCTACTACATTTGCAGTTGATATCTGATGAACATTTTGAGGTTATGGAGCATATTAAGTGTGTTGCATATCTACTCCAGCTACTCGAGCATCGCAACATTCATTCAATCTTTCATATCAGCCAATTGAAACCATGTTATAAAGACCTAGAATGAAGTGTATGCCCTCGTCCACCACTAGTTTGAGAAGACATTGATTGGATTGCTGATATAGTGACATGTGGTACAGATCTCCATAGACTAGCTTGGTAGTCTCATGGGTCGGTAAAGAAGACATGATCTAGGCGTACTATTTGACCTCGAGGATGAGTCCAAATACAGGCAGGAAAGAATTGTTACAAGATCCCAAGCAACATCTAGGTAGTGAGTGTGAATAAGCTAGCTCCCAACAGGGAGGAGGTTTAGAGAGGTCCAATAAAGTCCAGGGCCTCAACTGCCTTTTTGTGGTGTATTGATCAAGTGTCACCTGACCCCTTGGCTATAAAAGGGAGCTGGTAGTGTGTGTTGGGAGTTTGGCATTTAGAGGGGTTGTATGGAAAGAGAGAGCTAAAGAGGTTGAAGGGAGAGAGGAGGAGAGGCCGTTTGGGCCGCCACCTCCTTATGTCAACCACCATCGGAATGTAGCCAGATGAGAGGACAAAGCAGCCTGCACCTCACCAGGGACGTGGCTCAAGGCAGCCATTGTATTCGAAAAAAATCCCCCCCCCTTGGAGATCCATAGAAAAGCGAAAAACACCGAGTGTGTACGTGGGTGATCCGTGAGAAATTGGTTGGTTGTCGTCGGATGGTAGCGCCATCACCAGAATCCATCTAGTGACATGAACGGAGCTCGGTGAGTACAGCAAGGCAGGGAAGGGATCCAAACCCCCGTCATGAGTTAGTTAACCTCTCATAATCTCTACATCAACCCATCAAGCGTCCTATGAGAAACAAGCAAACCCATTCGTAATGCCACCACATGTAAAACCAAATAAATAAAACACATGGCTGTTTTCCTAAGCCACTCTAAGCATCTAAACTACTTGTTTTTCATTCACATAACCTGTTAAATGTTGGATTAGCTATGCCTGATTGCACTAGCCACACATGAATGATTTATTGCAACAAAACTAATAGGACTTGACTCGCTCGTCTAAAATCTCAACGGCTTAATACTGGATGCAGCATACATAACTTGATCAGGTCTAATATTAACTTACAGATATCATGTAAGAGATCCTATCTGATAAACCAATCTTGATCCAATCCACTATTGTGCCCAAACTAACCAAATCTCTTACACCCAACCCTAAACTAAACCTATTATCCTAAACATGAGTCGTACATACAATCACGTATATGCAATTGCTAGCATGCAATCCTCTTACCCTATGATCTCGCTCCTTGAATTAAGCTGAGATAAAGCTTAACAGGATGCTTAACTTATTCTTGTTGATGAGCTCGAAATTTTTGATAATTGACTTATTCTTGTAAGATAAAGACTTTTAGTTTGCATGATTGTATGAACATAACCATTTACATTCTATATTGTATTACGTTTTTAATGATGCAACCCGAAGAACCCTCGACCCATATTCGCTTTTTTATTCATTATTCACGCGAGGAGATTATGAGTCATATTCATTTCTCATGAACTCGTGACCTTCAACTTTGAGTCAACTCTTAGCTAGTTGAACAACAGTTCCTAAAGTTGGTTTCTGATTCTTAAATATAAGTTTCAAACTTTATTATATTTAGGTATTGCTTCAAGAGGAACCCTTTTGAATACCTGTTGTGACCCTTCAACTACCGCGAACCTGACTATGGTTATATAATCAAGCCCCCTTTTGGGATCACCCGACAGCTACCATTAGAAGTTTTGGGGCCTCCTCTTGGAGACAACCCTTTTTTACTTATAACATTTGTATAGTCACCCCTAATTAAGTGTAGCATGTAAGGGGGACACGTAGCTCTCTTCTTATTCAATAAAGTTATATTTGCATACTTTGCCTTTGTCTTCTTATGATCTTGCAAACTGTCTTTCCTTCCTTTCGCGCTACGCCCGAACTAGAGTAGGTTGGCTTAAATGGAGTCGATTGAGCGCTGGTCACGTACCAAACCCTTTGAGCGTGACAACTTTGGTATCAGAGCATAGTTTGACTGAAAGTTAGAACTTAGAAGTGACGGAGTGCTAACGTTGGGGGCATTAGCATTGCATCGATGTTAGAAGTGCATGGCGATACTTTACCATCGGCTCAAGGAGAGAACAGACAGGAGAAAGGAAAGAGCAAGAAGGGTACGTCTAATGTAGAGATAGACGTTGTCGCAAGTCTGGAGACCATATTATACAGGATTGAGGAGGAGTGTGCCTCCTTAAGGCAGTCATTGGCACGAGCTTCGGCTGACATTGACATTTTGAACTTAAAGTTATTCGACGGTGAGACATCCCATCGGGATCGTGTATATAGTCTCGAGACCGTTTAGGACTCTCTTGTGGCCTGTTTGATGAAGGTCGAATGGAAGCAGAATTTTGGTGGGTGAGCAAGGACCCCCAAACTGAAGGTGAAGGGCCCAAAGTCGTATAGTATCACAAGGGATGGGAAGGTGATTGAGAACTTCCTCTGTCACTTGGATATGTACATTAAGGCTGAAAATCTTGAAGATGAAGAACAGAAGATAGCCACACCCACAACTTTTCTGATGATGATGGAAGACCATATCTTTCACTTCCTCAACAAGGGATGGGAAGGTGATTGAGAGCTTCACCGTGGGAACCCGTAGACGTTGTCTGAAGCTATCATAACTATGAAACATCTGGTGGACAGCCGTAGAACTAATGTGAAGAAACCCTTCAAAAAGAATTCCGATAGGAAGAAGGGTTATGAGAAAAAAGATGGAGACAGTCGGGGTGATACACCGACAAAGAGACCCGATGACAAGCCAAAGCCAAAGGGTCCATACAATTTGGCGTGCTGGCTCTACGGAGGCCCGCATAAGTCTGTGGAATGCCCGAACAAAAACGATATTAGGCGCGTGAATGCGATGGAACAGAAACTTGATGAGTCGCGGATGGGAACTCTTTAACGGATGAAGGCTATAAAGAATGCTAAGGCGCCAACTCCGACGGCACCTCTTCGCAAAGGCTTAATGTACTTAGACATTTTTGTCAAGAGTACAATCACGAAAGCTATGGTAGATACCAGAGCAACACATAACTTCATCACTCCAGCGGAGGCAGACCACTGATATACACTTTCTGGGCCATGAGATTGGCAATGAAGAGATGCGGATGGACAGGGGGAAGATCGAAACTATCAAAGACTGACAACCTCCAACCAACCTGACAGGCTTGCGCTCCTTTCTTGGTTTGGCTAACTACTATCATCGTTTTATCAAGGGATATGCTGCTCTCGCAACGAAAAGGTTAAAAAAGGGTCAGACGTGAGATTGGACAGAGTCTTACCAAGAAGCCTTTGACAAGTTGAAGGAGGCGGTGACGAGGGAACTTGTGTTGGTGCTGCCGGATCACAACCAATCATTCGAAGTACAAACGGATGCTTCAAACTTCACCTTAGGCGGGGTACTCATGCAGAATGGACACCCATCTCCTTTGAGAGTCGGAAGCTCAAAGACGCAAAAAGATGATACTCAGTTCACGAGAAAGAGATGACGGTGGTGGTGGTCTTCGCTTATGGAGACACTATCTCTTGGGGGAGTACTTCATGGTTTGGACAGACAATGTCGGGGCGAGTTACTTCTAAATACAAAAGAAACTGTCAACGAAACAGGTTCGATGGCAACAATTTTTAGCTGTTTGATTTCATGTTGCTCTATAAGGCGGGCAAGACTAACTCATTGGCAAATGCACTGAGTAGATGGGCAGAGTTGACTGCTTTTCGGGAAGATGGTGAATCTTCTAGTGTGCATATTCAGAATGACTTGGTGGCGTGAATTCGCGTCGGTTTGGAAGCGGACGAGATGGCCAAGTAACTCAAAATGTTAGTCTAGGAGGGTAAGATTAGGTAGTTTTGGGTTGAAGTTGGTTTGCTGCTGATAAGAGTGGATAATCTCTATGTGCCAAGGATAGAGAACTTAAGAAGAGACGTCTTGAAGGAGTGTCATGACGCGCCTTGGGTGGGACACCAGGGTATGAAGCGGAAGTAAGCTTTGTTGGAGAGATCCTATTACTGGCCAAACATGGGAGACGATGTGACGGCATACGTGCGGACCTGCCTCATTTGCCAACATGATAAGGTTGAGAACTAGAAACCGGCAGGACTCTTCGAACCTTTGCCGATTCCAAGTCGACCATGGGAGAGTGTATCCATGGACTTTATCTTGAATTTGCCCAAGTCAAATGATTGTCAATCCATTCTGGTGGTGGTGGACAAATTTTCCAAGTATGAGGTGTTTGTGGCAACCCCATTGAAGTGCATGACTAAGCGCATGGTGAAACTCTTTATCAAGTATTGGGGAGTCCCTTCCAACATCGTCAGTGACCGCGATACCCGATTTACAAGCACTTTCTTACGGGAGGTCTTTCGGTTGTTGGGTACAGAGTTACTATTCTTCACAAGTTGTCACCCATAAACAGATGGCCAAACGGAAAGAATCAATGCCTTGGTGGAATGCTATTTTCGGCACTATGTGTGTGCCAACCAAAAGGACTGGACTGAGTGGATGGACCTCGCGCAATTTTCATATAATCTACAGGTTAGTGAGACCACCGATAGGAGCCCCTTTGAACTGACTACGGGACAATTACCATAAACTCCTCATTCACTAGCGGTGAAGTACAACGGGAGGGTGCAGGCGGCATACTCCTTTGCACTAGACATTCAAGAGAGGCATAATCTGACGCACATGCTCCTTGAGAAGGTAACGAAGTGGATGAAGAAATGGGCCAATATAAAACGTCGTGCTACCGCGTTTAGTGTAGGGGATCACGTTCTCGTGAAACTCTATCCTAAACACTCTCAATATTTTTGTGGGCATCACGCGGCGTTAATCCACAAGTATGATGGACCCTACAAGATCATAAAAAGAGTAGAGAATTGGGCATACAAGATAGATATGCCAGAGGCGCAATGATCCAACACGAGCGCCAGCATACTTGAGGACTCCGGGGAGTAAAGAGGTGGAGTTGATCCTGGACCATGTACCTGACACCTTGGCCAGACGACAGACCTGTTACCTAGTGAAATGGAAAGAACTTAATGCGGACTAGGCCACTTGAGAGAAGGAGCACAATATAAGGCAATTTCTAGAGGCACTTGCGGAGTACCACCGGTGTATTGCAACGTTGTCGCAGACGACAACGACTTCGGTGGGGGAGAATGTGACCCTTCAACTACCACGAACCAGACTATGGCTATATAATCGGGTCCCCTTGTAGGATCACCCGACAACTTCCGTTAGAAGTTTTGGGGCATCCTCTTAGAGACAACCCTTTTCGACTTATAACGTTTATATAGTCACCGCCAATTGAGTGTAGCGTGTAAAGGGGACATGCAACTCTCTTCCTCTTTAATAAAGCTATCTTTGCACACTTTGCCTTTGCCTTCTTGCGAACTGTCTTTGCTTCCGCGTTGCGCCCGAACTAGAGTAGGTTGGCTTAACCGGAGTCTGTTGAGTGCCGGTCACGCGCCAAACCCTTTGGGTGTGACAACCTGTTAAAATTATTGTCACTTCTTTTAGTGTCACTAGATGGAATACTACAATTGCTTGGTCATGTGCCCAAGATGACCACTTATGGTGAAAGTAATGCCAGATTTAGAAGGTAAGTTCTAAAGTGGGAAGTGAAAATATATTCTTATTTTACTTTTTGAATCCAAATCTCAATCAATAATTTGAAACTAAATGGTTGAAATTTGTTAGGATATGCGCATTTAAGTATGTAAGCATGTACAAAGTTCTCTCTCCCTTTCTTTGATCCTAAACACTCTATAATAACACCCATCCTCTTCTTTTTGAGGATATGTATGTCACAAAATTATTCTTCATATTTTCTCATATAGCTTTTATAACTTTCTAAATAATACTATATATCAAAACAAGGCATCGGTATCAATATGCATGATCTAGTTTTCTTTTGGAACATATTCTGTTAGAACCGTCCATAATTAGAAGTATATTATTCCTAGGAAAATTTTCTTTTAGTGTGTTCACTTTTTAAAACCAACATATTATCTCCACTCTAAATTAAAAATATGTGTACACATATGTTACATACATACATATATATATATATATATATATATATATATATATATATATATATATATATATATATATATATATATATATATATATATATATATATATATAAAACAATATCAGCTAGGTTTAAATACACCTAACTGGTATCACAACCACTAAATGTGACAAAGTTAGAACTGAATATCTCGCATTGTCAATCTAGTTGCTTTGAAGCATCGATATACTATTTAGCTTTGGCTGCTTCCATTTTTCTAGAGAGAGAGAGAGAGATATACGTGCATATGTATCATTTGGATAGAACTACAGCTTAGGAGTGATGGGTTTGTATCTTATTAATGAAGCCTTGGGCTTCCTTTGCTGTCAAGTTTATTACAACTCAAACTTGAGATGAGACATCCATTGAGGAAAAAACAAAAGCTTGTGACAGTTTAAGGGTTCTTGTAATTGGCTAATTGAATGAAGGAAAGGCTTTCGGAAAATTCTAGAAACCTCAAAAGATCTTCAGGTTGTCTCCCATCCGTACGAATTCGAGATCGGAGAAAGTAAGAAGCACGAACGGCGCGTTCTCCTTCGTCGCCCTACGCTCTGAGGGATGTCCGGGTAAAGCACCACCGGGCAACCCCCGCTTTTTCCCCCTCAAACTTCCACCAGATCTCCCTCACTGGACCATTCCGGTACCGGCGGCTTCCTTTCCCCAGCCAAATCTCTCCTTTTGGGGAAAGTAATACCAAGAGCTAGCATATTCTCCTTTCTAACAGTTCCATCTCTCCCTTCTCTCTCTCTCTCTCTCTCTCTCTCTATATATATATATATATATATATATATATATATATATATATATATATATATATATATATATGGATCTTTTATGTTTTAGTGGAGCTTGAGATGGTGTGGTGTGTAACCGAGACGACATTGCAGTAAGGACGGTCGATGAGTTGAACAACATGGATGAAGCGGATTTGTGGGGGAAGCAGGTTACTTTTCTTCTTTTTAGACGCTGTTTCTCTTCATCGTCATTACTTTTGGGATATTATTGTAGGTTTTTGTTTCTTAAGTGAAGGGAACTTCTCATTGCAGTCATGCGGAAAAGAATATTTATAGTTATTATACACAGACACATTTTCGTCTTTCCTCGTGGTGAATACGTTTTATACGAAGACCTCTTTCCAGTACCTTGATTTCTTTTGTATGATTCATGATGATAACTTAATATTGATTCATGGTTAATATTGTTTGGTCTGTAGCCACCTTCCTATCGTACATCCTGGCGTTTGTTTCAGTCCAAAATGGAACAATTTGTGGAACCCACTGCTTGTAATACAACAGCCCTATCGCCTGCTTACTACTGATCCTCTTTTGTAATAGTGAAGCCCAAATGGGAAAATATTTAGATATAGGGGTGCTAATGCTTGCGTATTAAATCGAGTTACATTACCTTCTCTTGAAGATCATTTCATGGGGTAATCGCTTTCCGACTGGACATTGTTTTAAAATGATTCTCATCATTCTAAATGGAATTGGTAGGATTATGGTGCTTTACTTATGCTGAGTCTTTCACGTACATAGAGAGTTCCAGTGAGCGCAACAGAAACCGTATACGTGTAGATGCGAAGGAAGGAGAAAAGAAGGAATAACCGGTTACTTGTAGAGGGTTTTTTCATGAAGATGAAGATGCAATTCTCTTTTTTCTTGTATTTCATCGTATATACTTGGCTTTTTCTGCTTTTGAGTTTTCCACTCCGGCCTTTCCGTTAAAGCCATTTCTTGTTCATCCGAGAGATGCTTAAGACTTTTTGAAGAAGCAAAAAACGGTTTTGAATAAAATTTATCTTTTTGAAAACGGGAAGAGAGCCTTTCTTCAAGCATTTCATGGTTGACGTTAGTATTGGGGTTTATAGTGGCCACCACCAACTTACATTTCTCACTGGCCACTTGAGCCAATTTATGATACACTGGTTTTGCCTCCCACTATTTTAGGGTTTACCAAGTTGGATATTTATCCAGTTGCAAGTAAATTGCAACTTTTATCTCTTATGCTATTTTTCCATAATCAATGTGTTTTTCTTGCATAACACTCAACAAAGTGTATTTTCTACCCTTATACTATAGGCATATCTCAAACCCACGTGGGTTATATGTTTAATAAAAAGTTCTTCTGAGATGTCTTTTGGTAATGGGTCCACCAACATATCACTAGTTGGCATATAACATATAGTTTTTTTTTAAGCATATCATGAACATAGTGATATTTAACCATTATATGCTTACTTCTTGAGCTATCAACTCTACTCTTAATAAGAGTATTTGCTGTATTATTGTCACAATAAATGACAAGTGACTTATTGGCTATGTCCAACTTCAAATCACATATGAAGAAGCTTATCCAAACGACACTCGTAGCAGCCATACTACAAGCAACATACTCAACTTCTTGTGTATGCAATGCTATACAACCTTATTTCTTGCAAGTTCAAAAAATAACACGACCTCCAAATAAAAATATTTGATCAAAGGTTAATTTACTGTCATCTTTGCTCTTAGTAAAGTCAACATGTGAGTATCCTATCACTTTCAGCTCATATGCGTGGAAGCAAAGTTTCAAGTGTTTTGTTCCTTTAAGATATCTTAGAATTTTTTTCACAGCTATGCAATGTTGCCAACTAAGATTATTTTGATATATACTCACAAGACCAACAACAAAGCTGATATCAAGTCTTGTACACAACATAGCATACATCAAGCTACCCTATGCTTGTGCATAAGGAACATTAGGCTTATCGTCTCCTTCACCGGGACAATCAACCTTATCGAATTTTACCCTTTTGCAACAAGTGCAGATGCAAACTTGCATTCACTCATTTAAAACTTCATGAGGATATAATCGATATCTCTCTTTTGACTTAAGCATAAGAGTTTAGATTCTTTGTATCAAGAAATTCTTTGTCTCGAGAAATCTTTATACCTAGGATATAGGATGCTTTTCCCATATCCTTCATTTCAAACCTTAATTTAACCATGATTTGGTTTTGACAATCATCTATTGTCATTTCCAATCAACAACATGTCATCTACATATAACAATAAGATGACAAAGTGGCTCCCACTTTTCTAGACATATACAGAGTGATCAAGTTCATTAGCCACAAACCCAAGTTCCATAACAACATTTTAAAACGTCAAATACCTTTGACGAGATGATTGTTTAAGGCCATATAGAGAATTTTCAACCTACACACTTTATTTTTCGGGCCTTTAAAACATACCCTTATTGCTATTACATATATATAATTTCTTCTAAATCTTTATTTAAAAAAGTTATTTTACATCTAACTCTTGTAAATCCAAATCATAATATGTTGATATTGATAAGATTATCCTTATGGATGCAAATTTCACAATAATGGAATATTTTTCAACATAATCTATCCATTCATTTTTCGAAAATCCCTTTATAACTAACCTCACTTTAAACTTGTCGATAGAAGCATCAACTTTATATTTCCTTTTTAAAACTCATTTACAGCCTACGACTTTTCTTCCTTTTGGTAAATCCGTCAATTCTCATACTTCCTTTTCACTCAATGGATTCAATTTCTTTATCCATGTTTTTTTCTCAGTCTTCAGCCTGCTCATATGTCAAGTTATCAGTCAACTCATCTAAATATACTTAATTGCACACTTCCTCTGTAAGGTAAGTGTGATAATCGTAGGATGGAGTGACTCTAAGTCTTTTATGTCCACTTAAAGTTTTAGTTTGTTTAAAGGATCATCATTATTTGTGGGTTCAAATGATGATGGATCTAAATTCACTAGATCATAACACACTCATCATCATTCTCAAGGATGTCATTTTAGTCTCCTATACGAATTCATCATTCTTGCTTTCTATTAATTCATGGTCTTTGTGATAAAAATCGATATCCTTTAGAACCTTTAGAATATCTAGAATGCACATCTTAAGGACCTGTTGTCTCTTTTATTCATAGACTGATCAATGATATTCACATGTGTGATAGATCCCCACCTCCTGATTTGACATAGGTTTGGTTTTCTTTGAAACTACATCTCATACGGTATATAGAATACAATCTTACAAGAAACTCTATTTAGTATATATCCGATTGTATTCACCGCTTCTCTCCAAAATATCTTGTAAAGAGAACCATCTATTAATATAGACTTGATTATATTAAATAAGGTCTTGTTATATCTCTGAGCTACACCATTTTATTGAGGTGTTTTGAGTATAGTATTTTGTTTTGTAATCTCAAAGTTTGTGTAGTATTCCAAGAATTCTATAGATGTGTATTCACCACCTTTGTTTGACCTTAAGACTTTAATTGTTTTCTCTAATTGATTTTCAACTTGATGCTTATATTCTTTGAATATTTTAAATATTCGTGACTTATGTGCCAGATGATATATATGTATATCTTGAATAATCATCGATAAATGTTATAAAATATATCTTTTCATGATTTGATCTGACCCTGAATAATCCACGTAAATCGGTGTGAATAATCTCTAATAGGGTTGTTGTCCTAATTGTTCATTTGGAAAATGATTTTCTAGTGATTTTTTCTTGTATACGTGCCTCACACTTATTAAAAGTGTTTTCACGAAAGCAATGCAATAAGTTAAAGTTTGTTAGCTTTCTAACTTTTTCAAACTTATATGACCCATGCGTTTATGCTTAGACACTCTCAATATAAGCAGAAGAACTTTCATTTTCATTTACATCGAGTTTAAATAAACCATTTTCAACATCAAATAAAATAGAAAAAGCTATCCTACTATACTTTGCCATAGTGATTTTGTTAGGAACAAACTTGACTTCAAGTCCTTTCTTTACTAAGGCATGGATCAATACAAGATTGCGCCTAACAATGAGCACAATTAATTCATTAGTAAGTATAGTTAGTGTGTCGTATATAAATTCTAAAGGACCCAACTCTAAAAATATAAGAAAATATATTATTCCCCATATAAACTTGATGCTCACCAGGTTTGTATTCCTTCATATCTATTGCTCTCTCTTTGCTCTTTGAGATGTGTCAGGTCGCTCCTAAGTCAATCCACCAACCAATCACCAGACGGTTCATGTAGAGGCACTAAAAAATAACGCAGATTATGTCGTACTTCTTTGTTGGGCCGCATCATTGGTTGTTCTCAGCGTTCTTCTTATTGCCGCAATCCTTTTTGTAGTGTCCCATTTTGCCACAATTGAAGCACTTTATTCGAGAAACAGATTGATACGATTTCTTATAGTTTTGATTGCCTGCTTGTTATTGCTTGTTATTCTTACCAAATCTCTTATTTGGTTTTTTTATTTTGGTTGTTTTTGGAGCTAGACCCTAGATTATCTTGAGTAACTATCTATGTTGCATGGATACGAGTACGGTACCCGTACCTGGTAAGAGTACGGGTATGAGGTATGGAATTTTATAAAAAACTAAGGTACGGGTATGCCACTATTAAAAAATATAAAAAAATTACGTATATATATATATATATATATGTTAAGTGTAATAGGTACGGGCCACTAGGGCTCGTGTTTGAAGCTGGACTGGGGGCCAGTCCAACTAGCCGTTGGGCTGCTGTGTAGTCCTGTGCACAGCAGCCAGCTTCTTGCTTCTTGTTTTCTTTCATTTTTTTTTGTGTATGCTTCCGCTCTTGTTAGTCATTCTTGAAGATAGACATTCGTGAGTGAATGTCATTGGACTCTTGGCGACTTGATAATATTGATTCGTGCTACATCAACCTTTGATCATCGACAAATATTTACAATATATATATATATATATATATATATATATATATATATATACACACACAATTATATAGAGCATTCTAGTGTTTGAAAATAATTTTATTCTAACTATGAGAATGCCATTTATATTCTTCTTCAAAGTAAGAACAATTAAACAACAAACACATACCAGAAGTCGTCAATTGAATTTGCAAGGAAAGATCTCAAACCAGCATAAAAAGCGATCCCCATCATTGCAGTGCTTACCATAAGAGAATCAAGAGTCCCTGAAGAAGCATCATTTCAAGAATATCATAAATTATAATAATGAAGTCACAACAACATATAAGCAAGACCAACATATGCACAAAGAAGTAACGAAGTGATAGAGACCTTTGTCAATCACAACATCAAATGAACCAGATTCAAAGCTATGTATGTCTCGCACATCCATGTTAATATCTAAACGATTTTCATGAAGTTAGCTCAAAATCAATGAAAAAGGTGTAATCAAATGAAGGTGATTATGATATGCACCTGTTTTAAACTCGTATTACATAGTTGACCAATACATACTTCACAGTGCAATCTTCCTACATATTACATAAACTCACAATAAACTCGTATTACATAGTTCACCAAACACAAACTTGGATGAATTATGAAACAATATCATTCCAATAGAATATTACATATTCATATCAACACAAAAAAAGTTACGAGTTTGTATCAAAATTCATATTCTAAGCACAATATCTTTGAATCTAAATACATTTTGTTTCAAACTCCAACAGTCTCGATCTCAGTATTTCCTTCACTATCATCTGTAAAAAGGACTGCTTCCATATTTGGTTTATCAAGAGACAATTATGCAACTTCAAGAATTCCGGCTCTCTCAAATGGATCCCAATCATCTCCACTAACATCCCACATTTTTGTTTTACCTTGCACGTAATCATTACTCTTTCTTGAAAGAAGACGAAGGTTTGTATGAACAAAAACCAAATCTTCACTTCTTTGAGGCTTTAACTTATTTCTTCTATAAGAATGGATGAAGGAATATGTGCTCCAATTTCTTTCACAACATGAAGATGAGTATTGTTGCGAAAGAAGCTTTAAAGCGATCGTTTGAAGCTTAGGAATTGATGATCCATAAATAACCCACCATTCTTTTGGAGATAAACTCCATCTATTTTTCAAACAATCAAATTGTCCAAGTTCTTCATTGCGTGAGAATTTTACAAATTCTTTTGTAACTTATAGCCTTTCTTTTGGATCTTGAAAGAGCTTTAAAAAACACTTATTCCTTCCTTTACAAATTTCATTATCTTTGTGTGGGGGAATTTTATTAGGAACTTCTTCTATTGCCTTGTATAATACCTACAAAATTGAAAACAAAAATATCAAGTATCAACGTAATAATCAAACAAAAATAAAGTTATTTAAATCGTAAAACTTAAAAGAGTTTACCTCGGATTTAGAGAATGCGCCAAACAATGAAGTGGCATGTAACTTTTGGTCCATCTATCATATACTACTTTGTAGAAGGTGGAATATTCATTCAACTCTTTGCCTTCATGGTGATATATAACTGCCTTTACTTGCTCAATCATGGAGTCCCATTTCTCATAAAATGAAGGATTTACTTATCAGTATCACATAGTCGAAGCATATCATAAATAAGCTTTGTAAAATTTAAAATATAATCAATCTTTTCCCATCAAATGTCATTTAAGATCATGTCTTTCACAATTGCAACCTTTGAAACATCATCATCTCTATAATCAGACCACTGGTCACGGATAACCATTCTTTGAAGATCATGCTTGATAGTTCTTATTCTTTTTAACATAATAATCGTTGAAGCAAATCTTGTTTGAGCAATAGCAAGAAACTTTAGATGCACAAACTGGTTACACATTGCTAACCTCATTGAATGATTCTTGATAAAGTTTTTTATAGCAATGACATCATCTGCAACATCTGTTATCTAATAACACTTGTTATAAGGAACTTCATTATTTATAGAGTTTTTAGGCTGCAGATATTTTTCATCCGCAATAAAGTTTTATCTTTTACCTCACCAGAGCAATCAATAGACCTTAAAAACATAGGGTCTGCATCTGAAATAGCCATAAAGTTAATCAAAGGTTTTTTTTATACATCAGTCTATCCATCTGTAACTATGCATACTTCCTTTTCTGGCCAAGTATCTTTGATAGGTTGAAGCAATCTCATTAAATGAGCTTTCTCTTTTTGCAATAATGCAGTCCTGATAGCATTGTAACTAGGTGGAGTAAAACCCGAAATTGAGGTGTTAGAAGCTTATTTGAATGCACTAACATAGTAAGGGTTTCTAGCTACATAGTAGGTGGATGAAAAAAAGATTGCATTATTCCTAACTGCCCAAATAAGATCAATACATAGCAAGTTCTTCACATAACAAGTGAAGAGAGCGAAATAATACATATAACAACTCTCGATCATACAATTTTTCAGCAAGCTAAAGTGGTCTTTAGCTCACACAACCATAACCCACCCATCGTCTCCAAGGGAAAAAACATTCATCTCTCGGCCCACCATGAGCAGCACATTTTCAATATTTCTTGGCCCACCATGAGCAGCACATTTTCAATATTTCTCAGTAAGGAATCTGAACTAGTTGAAAGCAAATGCAATATTCTCATTTCTCATATACAACACATAAGAAAATACATAAGCAATGCAATATTCCCAAATAGTTATGGGATGATTGCACATGAGCTATTTGATTTCATTCGAGAAGCTCTTGCAGAATTTGTTGCAACTGAAAGCGATGAATTCTCGTTTCCATCTGACAAGCAGAGGGAACTTGGATTTACGTTTTCATTCCTTGTCAAACAAATGTCACTGGTACTTGGGACACTCATAAACAAATATAATACCGAGCCAATATACATCACTGATTCACTATTGTACCCCAATAAAAATAGGTGGAATTCAATAGAAACAATACCGAGGCAATACCAATTCACCACATTAAATCCTAAACCCCAAAAACGAGATCCAAGAATAGAAAAGGTTTTACTGGAATTCAATTTAATAGAAACAACCAGCAAAAACTAGTACCCCAATCAAAATATTGGATCTTACCCTAAAGTTTGAGACAAGTACCCCAATTAACACATACACACACAAGCAAACATACGCACAAAGAGCACCCCAGAATTATTCTCAGAAGAAATTGAAAGAAGCCCACTTACGCTTGGAGTGATCAGTGATGCAATACGGAAAGAAGCGCACACATGTATGATAAGAAACATTTCATACAATATGAAAAGAAGCCCTCTGTTATGACTTATAAATGATGGTCGAGATGGCCGAAAATCCACTTACGCTTGGAGTGATGCACGAGATGGCCGGAAGCCCACTTATGCTTGGACGTGGAGTGATGCAATACGGAAAGAAGCACACACACATATGATAAGAAACATTTCATACAATACGGAAAGAAGCCCTATGTTAGAAGCACACACACGAGATGGCCGGAAGCCCACATACGCTTGGACTTGGAATGATGCACGAGATGGCCGGAAGCCCACTTACGCTTGGAGTGATGCACGAGATGGTCGGAAATCCAGCAGGCCAGTTGTCGATTGTCAGTCCTTTGGGCACGGTTGATGAAAGTGATGCACGGAGACTGGAGAGAGAGATGCATGAGACACATGCACAGGATTGGGGATTAGGGCTTGGGCCTTTTATATTTTTGGTTTTGAATCGGGTTGCGATCCATATCGTACCCGGTATCGGTACGTGATGTACCCAAATTTGGGTACGCGTACCGAAATACATACATACGTACCGGTATGCGTTTCAAGGGAGTTCAGAAAGGGCTTGAGCCTTTTTCTTTTGTTTTTATTCATATGTTCTTGCTCAATTGCTAGTTTTAATGGGAGTTCAGAAAGGATAAAATATAGTCCAAATCTAAGTGTTGTGGTTACCATGTTCCAGAAAGGGGAAAGACTATTGAGAACTATGGATATATGCATTAACTCCGCCCATGTAAGGGATCATCCTTGCATTGCCGGTCCCAAGCCCGGATAAATGAGGAGGGTTGTGTTAGGCTTTCGACATCTGGCATAAAACTTCGTTGGATTTTTATAACATGGATTACAAAAATTGTGAGGATTGCTTTGGGGCATCCCCGCCTAGCGACGCGCTGTAGAGCCCGAATGCAGTGATAAGTAAGCAAGGGCTACTACATTTTCGCCTGAATGTAGTGAATCAATTACAGAGAGGGTTCCCACATCATGAACGGGTGTGGGTAAAGAAGTTAGTCCCGCTACATTGCTACCCGAATGTAGTAAATAATTTTCAGAGAGGGTCTTCGCATTTTGAATATGGACGGATGCGGGGGGTAAAGAAGCTAGTCCTAGATAATAATATTTCTATTGGTTCTTGGAATATCAGAACATTATCCGTAAGCTAATGGAGGTGGTAGATACTATGATTCAGAGAAATATTCATATTCTATGTTTACAAGAGACAAAATGGGTTGGAGAAAAAGCAAAGGATATATAGGATACAGTAAAGAAAAGGCTCGAAACGGAGTTGGTATTATCATAAATAAAGATTTAAAGGATAGTGTAGTAGACATACAACGATACGGTGACTGAATCATGACGTTGAAATTAGTGTTAGGTGCAGAGGTTTTGAATATAGTTTGTGCTTATGCATCCCAAGTAGGACTAGAAGATAGTATAAATACCTCTTTTTGGGAAAAGTTAGATAAGGTGATTCAAAAGATTCCACAAAGGGAGATGATTTGTTTAGGGGGAGACTTAAATGGAAATGTCGGTAAAGAGGCATTAGGATATCAAGGTATTGATGAAAACTTTGGTTTTGGGGATATAAATGAGGAAGGTAGGGAGATTTTAAATTTTGTTATGGCATTTGATCTCTTTATAGTCAATACAATCTTCAAAAATGAGATTGAACATTTAATTACTTATAAGAGTGGCTTATCACAAACACAAATTGATTACTTTATTTCTAGAAAAAAAGATAGAGCGTGTTGTAAAGATTGCAAGGTAATTCCAGGAGAAAGCTTAACCACCCAACATCGACTTTTAGTTATGGATTTACAAATAAAAAAATAGACAAAGAAGAAAAGAGTGCATCGAGCTATTCGGACTAAATGGTGGAACCTCAAAAGCGAGAAAGAAGACATATTTAAACAGAAAGTCCTTCAAGGAGATGTTTGGAATTATATTGGTACATCCTGTGATATGTGTAGGAAAGTGTCAAAAAGATGTGTTAGGTGTGTCTAAGGGAGGTGTACCGGCACAAAAAGAAGCTTGGTGGTGGAGTGAAGTAGTGCAAAATAAAATCAAGGCAAAGAAGGCATGTTACAAATTACATTATGCCAAAAAAACTAGTGAAACTTTAAAGGCTTATAAGAAAGCAAAGAAGGAAGCGAAAAAGGCTGTGAGTGAAGCAAATGCTAAAATTTGGGAGGATTTATATAAAAAACTCAACTCAAAAGAGAGTAAAAGAGATATTTTTAGGATAGCTAGGGATAGAGATAAGAAAACTAAAGATCTTAATTATGTTAGATGCATCAAGGGCGAGGATGAAAAAATTCTAGTGGCAAATGATGACATAAGAAATAGATAGCAAAGCTATTTTTATAAGCTTTTTAATGAAAATAAAGATGTTAGTATTAGCTTAGGAGAGTTGGCCAAATCAGAAAAGTATATAAACCACAATTTCTACTGACGTATTCAAAAGAATGAAGTAAAAGAGGCTCTTAAACATATAAAGGGTGGTAAATCGTTAGGACCAGATAATATTCCTATAGAAGTTTGGAAAATACTAGGAGAAATAAGAATCACTTGGCTCACAAGACTATTTAATGAAATATGAAAAAACCCTAAAGATGGCCAAAGAATGGAGAGCAAGTACACTTATACCCATATATAAGAACAAGGGAGACATTCAAAATTGTGCGAATTATCGAGGTATCAAGTTAATGAGCCATACTATGAAATTGTGGGAAAGAATTATCGAACGTAGGTTAAGCCAAGTATCAAGTACAACAGAGAACCAATTTGGATTCGTGCCAGGCATATCTTCTATGAAAGGGATTCACCTTTTGAGACGTCTTATGGAACATTTTAGAGCAAAAAAGAAAGACCTTCACATGATATTTATTGATCTAGAAAAAGCTTATGATAGGATATCGGGGGAGGTTCTTTGGAGAACTTTAGAAAAAAGAGGTATCCCATTGATATACATTAACCTTATAAGAGACATGTACGATGGTTCAAAAACATGTGTGAGGACTCATGAAGGAATGACAAATTTCTTTGAAGTTAATATTGGGTTACATTAAGGATCAACTTTAAGTCCATACTTATTTATAATGGTGATTGATGAGTTAACAAAACATATTGAAGATGAAGTACCTTGGTGTATGTTATTTGCAGATAACATTGTATTAGTGGAGGAGTCTAAGGAAAAAGTTAATAGAAAATTGGAACTATGGAGAGAAACATTAGAAAGTAAAGGCCTCCGACTTAGTAGAACAAAGACAAAATATATGGAATGTAAGTTTGATCATTTGGTTACTTCAGAGGATATAGAAATTAAAATTGGCACACATTGCATCCCGAAAAGGAAAGTTTTAAATACCTAGGGTCAATTTTTCAGAGTGATGGAAGAATTGATGGAGATGTTATGCATAGAATTAATGTTGGTTGGTTAAAATGGAGTGGAGCATCAGGTATTCTTTGTGATAAGAACATACCATTAAAGTTAAAAGGTAAATATTATACAGCAGTAATTAGGCCTGCCATGTTTTATGGTTATGAGTGTTGGGCAGTTAATCATCAACATGTACAAAAGATGTGTGTGACAGAAATGAAGATGTTGAGATGGATGAGTGGTCATATAAGAAAAAATCGTATACATAATGAGGTTATTAGAAACAAATTAGGAGTGACACCAATAGAGGATAAAATGAGAGAATATTGTTTAAGATAGTTTGTACTTATAGAAAGAAGATCAAAAGAAGAACCTGTAAGAAGGTATGAAAAACTGAACTTGGAAAGTATTAAAAGAGCTAGAGGACGAGCACAAAAGTGTTGGAAAGAAACAATAAAGAATGATCTAGCTTATTGTGAGTTAACTGCTAACATGACACATGATAGGGATCTGTGGAAACAAAGAATCCATGTAGCCGACCCCGTCTAGTATGAGAAAAGGCTTAGTTGTTGTTGTTGTAAGTCCCTAGCCATTACCATCATTTGGTTAACATGTTCAACTACATTATCACCTTCTTTCATTTTATAAGAGTTATATTTTTAAAGTAGTTGAACATGCAACTTAGTTATAATATCATATTTTGTGGTCAAAGAATCAAATAATTTTTTAGCAACCTCAAACTCTTCAAAGACCTTAATAAAGTCATCTTTCATATAGGTTAACATTATAGTCCTTCATATAGTATCATCCCTTAGAAATGTCTTATACTTGTCTTTCTCGTCATTTGTTGCAACTCGAGTAAGGGGTAAAATTCTTTCGCTAGGTACATAATAAAGTCCGTCTAAAGTTATGGTAGTGGATTCTTCTCATTTACATTTGGAAGTAGGCCATTTAATTTTTATGTATTTGCCAATTCATAAACACAGATTTTGGAAGTCATTTTTAATGATTTGGTAGAAACAACAAGTAGAGAATCTTTATATTTATAGATAGAAAACATAAAACATGCATAAGATGAATAGATATAAGATATTTATTAAAGAATCAATAAAAAAATAGTCAGACACCTAAATGTAGTATCCACAATGTCTAAGTACTAAACTGTAAATATTTTTAGGCACTGTACTGAAGTTTATTTAACATACATATACCTTTTTGAAAATATCAGAAAACTAAGGATAGAACTGTAAAAAAACTTGCTCATTGTGTTTTCTAGAAAGTATAAGGGCCAAAATGTACTTTTTATATGGCATAACGGATAATATGTCAAACATTGAGGGTCATTTTCGTAAAATCACCTGAATATCGGGTTCTGTAAATCAAAATATTGATCACAAACAAAATCGTAAAACTATAGCTTGGTATTTCATAGTTTTACATACTGTCATAGAGCATAAAAGGCATTTTCATTCTACAAGGTAAATCAGATTAGCCTTTTCATATGAAAATATCTAGATACAACAACAACTACAACAACAATTAAGCCTTTTCCCATACTAGACGGGTTCAACTACATGGATTCTTTGTTTCCAAACAATCCTATCATGTGCCATGTTAGCAATTAACTCATAATAAGTTCGATCCTTCTTTATTGTTTATTTCCAATACTTTTGTGGTCGTCCTCTACCTCTTTTAATACTTTCAAAACCTAGTTTTTCATACCTTCTTACATGTTCTCCTTTCTATATGTTCAAACATCTTAAACAATATTATCTCATTTTATCCTCTATTGGTACCACTGTTGATTTGTTTCTAATAACCTCATTATGTATACGGTCTTTTCTTGTATGACCACTCATCCATCTCAACATCTTCATTTCTGTCACACATCTTTTGTACATGTTGATGATTAACTACCCAACACACAAAACCATAAAACATGGTAGGTCTAATTGATGCTCTATAATATTTACCTTTTAACTTTAATGGTATCTTTTTATCACAAAGAATACCTGATGCTCTTCTCCATTTTACCCAACCAACATTAATTCTATGTGTAACATCTCCATTAATTCTTCTATCACTCTTAAAACTTGAACATAGGTATTTAAAACTTTTTTTTTGGGGTTTGCAATTTGTGCCAATTTTAATTTCTATGTCCTCTGAAGTAATCAAATGATCAAACTTACATTCCATATATTTTGTCTTTGTTTTGCTAAGTCGGCAACCTTTACTTTCTAATGTTTCTCTCCATAGTTCCAATTTTCTATTAACTTTTTCCTTAGACTCCTCCACTAATACAATGTCATCTGCAAATAACATACACCAAGGTACTTCATGTTTAATATGTTTTGTTAACTCATCAATCACTATTATAAATATGGACTTAAAGTTAATCCTTGATGTAACCCAATATTAACTTCAAAGAAATTTCTCATACTTATTGAGAACAAATGACAAAATCTTTAAGCAAGTGATCGTATGCCCGTAGACCTCCTAACTATATCTGTTTGCAAGTGATCATGATTACTGTAAGATTAATAAAAAGGGCTTTGTTCCTGTGCATTTAGTTGAGCTACCTCAAAACCAAAGCTGGAAATACTGTCCCCAGCTTTTACGTTCAAGAAGCTTTCCTAAAGTCGGGTGCTTGTCCACATCAAAAGCCACGTATGTTGTTTCAACAGCAACACAATTACGGAGATTCAAAGATGTGCCTGATTTCAGCATAACCACCAAATTTGATATGAAGCATTCAAGTATGTGACCAACAGATGTATGTGATGGATGATGAAAGCTGATACTTTCGAGAAATATACACATGGATTAGCGACACAATGAGAAGAAAGAGAACTCTTCACGAGTTCTCAAGCAACAATGGCGAGGAATGGCAATCGCGAAGCCCATAGATGCGAGAGAGGAGGGCATGTGAGTGCAATATAGGAGGGAGTATGACAAGATAGACAACAACGATGGAGGCGGAGAGAGAAGAGAGAAAGGAGTACCTGTAGGCTGCGATGGATGATGGGTGGTGGTCGTGCAAGTGGTGGCGGAGGGAGCAACGGTGAGAGGTGGGAGAGACAACAAAGACAGGAGAGAAAAGAGAGAAAGGGGAGAGAGGAGAGAGAAATGAGTACCTGTAGGCAACGACAAACGATGATTGGTGGCCGTGCAGGTGGTGGTGGAGGGAGCAACGGTGAGAGGCGGGAGAGACAATAGAGGCGGGAGAAAGAGATGATGAGAGGTTGCGTATGCATTAGAGGTGAGGCGAGGGTTATTTTGTTTTATTTGGATGGATTGACCTGCCCAAAATGACGTTATTAACAAATGAACGCTACCAGTGCTATAGCGGCCCTGGCGGGTCGCCCGTTAAGGGTCACCCGCTATAGCGGGTGCTATAGCGCGGTATTGATAACATAGGCTATAGTTGTTGCACCTTACCTTACCTTATTGTTTTGGGGGCTTATGAACTATCTCGAGGATAACCCTGGTGCTGATTATATAGTTGGTTTATACCTTCTTATTTGATGATGGAATCTGTTGCTTAATGAGGCAGTTTTGACCCTTACAGTGTTTTACTTGCCATTTATTCACTTGTTTTTTGCATATACCTGCTTGGTGCAAACACTTGAACATTCTAGAAATTATTTTTAATGTTTTCTCCATAATCTAAAAAGTAAATGAAAATGCTCGTATGTGTGTCACATTAGGAGTTGTGAAATCTTTGATAATAGGTGTATGATCACATGGGCAAAAGACAGCCACCTTATATTATTGTTGCATCACGAGGTGGCTAAACTTGGATGCTGTCTAGCAACAAGATCCTATGCCTAGTTTTCCATGACATTCTTCATATATTACATCTTTGTCTTAAAATTGTAGCTATTGGAAGTTGCAAACTTGCAATGCAGTTGATAAACCTTTTATTTGCTAATGCAAGTATTACGGGATTCTCTAGTGATCACAATTTTCTCTTTGTTGTGCTTGCCAAGATGCATTCGCAACAAGGTGGTGTACTGCTTGAGCCTAAAAAGGAAAAAGGAGAAGTGATTGATTTGGAAAAAGTGGAGCAGGAACTGATTGTACCTGAAAAAGAAAGGGAGGATTCTGATTCAAAGGTGCTGTCTCCACGTGAAGCTTCACTTCAGAACCCTGAAGTTGTCGTCCCTCTGAGGATAGAGACAGTGGAAGATGAATGTCCCGCTAATGACTCAAACCAGTTAATAGTTTATGACCCTACCGGCCATGTATCCTCTTTTAGTGATCCTTCTCGTCTTCAAATTCCGAATTGTAGGAAACCTTCAGGTCAAAGCACTTCAAACAGGGTTTTGCCGTCAATAGGGACATTTACTGTTCAGTGTGCTGCTTGCTTGAAGTGGAGGGTCATTCCAACAAAAGAAGAGTATGAAGCCATAAGGGAGACTATTCTTGAGGACCCATTCATTTGCGAACATGCAAAGAAATGGCGTCCAAATATATGTTGTGATGACCCACAAGATCTGGAGCCAGATCAAACGAGGATATGGGCAATTGATAAACCAAACATATCTCAGCCTCCTCCAGGATGGCAAAGGTTGCTGCGCATTCGAGGTGAAGGGAGCACTAAATTTGCTGATGTGTACGTATGCTTAGGCTCAGTGTTTCTGATATGATATGGTGATAGAATTTGTCTGCATTTCCCCTTTGTTGATTATCTTGCTTCTTTTTCCTTATTTTTCTAGATGGCTACTTCTTTCTTTATCTTCATAGTCTATGAAATCACATATGTAGATTTAGACTTAGTGCATGCCCTTTTGTTTCATAAAAATCATGCCTGCTGCAACCTGAGACAATGTTGGCAGCTCAGAGGCCATCTCTCTCTCTCTCTCATACACACGCACACACATTTGTGTCTGGTTTTGATCTTTGCATGACATACATAATTTTCTGGTTCGCATCTTTGTATGGCTGACATGTTTGTCTAACTATACCTATGTTATTATCAATGCTAGGTGGTGCTTGGAAGGACTAAGCTGGCCTAGTTGATACACTAGCAAAGGGAAAAAAGCGTAAAATTTACCCAACATATTTCATGAATATAGATCACGTTGTTGCTCAACATATTTAACAAAAAAATGTAAATTGGATCAAAATGTGATGCAAGAACTCGCTTTTGTCCATGAAATATTCAGTCCGTGACTACAAACAAGTAAACATAAAAATAATCAGAAAAATTCTTAGTAATTGTGTATTGTCATCGTAGGATGGTGTCTTATTGTTCCTGTTTCCTTTTTTTTCTTTAAGCTGTATTCCCTATGTTTTCTCATAGTGTAGTAACTCTGTGTTGTCATCATAGGATGGTGTCTTCTTGTTTTTGTTTCCTTTCCTTCTTTAAACTGTATTCTCTATGTTTTCTCGTAGTGTAACCAGCGTATGTGATGAAAATGATCGTTGTTTTGTCATTTCCATTAATGACACTCCTTCTTCGTGTGGAATTTATCTAACAACTCAGAACTTTTCAACAAGCTGATGGAAGATACATCACATGGTTAGGGGGTAGGCTGGCAATATGTAGCGTGGCTGGTATTGTCAAATATTTTAGAAGATGGGTGTGAGGGATGGATTTTGTTTTATAGAAGTTATTAAAAAGCTCAGTCTCGATATTTGATTGGTTGGGCTACGTTGAACAACATGACCTATGTTAAAGTATTAGAGGTCATGATCTATTCTAAATGGGTGACCTTTTTTAATGCTACTGAATAATTAAATAAATCTGATACATAATCTTTTGAGATTTCTTACCACAATCTTCTTTAAACAGTTCTAGTATTAAACAATGCTCTATTGGCAGCAGATTACTTCTGTAGGTCAGGAAAAGGCTCCACTTTCTCATGAAGTGCCTGATTTGCTGCAGGACTTGGATTTCTTTTCTGCTATGCGTCTTGTCTCTTTTTGCTCTTCACATTTATTTGCCGTACTGTTTGATGTGATTGACATGCTGATACAGTTATTGCACCCTCTCTAAGGCACATTACTGATTGAGGGTTAAACATTTTCATCTTTAGTGTTTCATCTATTGCTTATGCTTGAAGCTGCAAGGATATTTTTTATATAGATAATTTTCCCCTCAATCTTATAAATGATCTCCATTTTCCAGTTATTATGTTGCACCGACAGGGAAAAGATTACGCTCAATGGTTGAGGTTCAAAGGTATGCCATTGACTTCAACTTTCAGCAGCTTATTTCTGAACTCAAACCAGCTTATCTGAGCTGGTGGCACTTGTTAAGTTCTTCCCGTCACAAAGAAGCAAAGTTATTTTCTTATCTACTGAAGTACTGAAGAGCTAAAATAAGTGACGCGCAATTCTTTTACTTGACCGTGGAAAATTATAATATTGACATTTTGCTCCTATAATTAGGTTCTTGCTCGACAATCCAGAGTACATGCATGCAGGCGTAAGTCTTTCTCAGTTTTCGTATCAAATACCAAAGCCACTAAATGATGGGTACGTGAGAAAAAGAAATTCAAATCGGGCAGGTTTTGCTCTTCCAGGTGGTGGTGTCCCCCTTGGTTTGCCAGGACCTCTAGATCCTGCAGCAGGTATGCACATGCAATTAATCTTTATTGATAAAGCAAATCCGGAATGCATGTTAATGGCACCAAAGTGTTGCTATGACGTTTTCTTCTGCTTTTTCCTGGACAAAACATGGTCTTGCTTTTCCGGAGTTAAATGCTGATATAGTAGAAGATGATGCTCAATGGCTACTTGGAACGGATGTTGCTGACCCTCCTTATGTTAAAAACGCTTGGTTTTGGTATCTATTCATGTGTGAGAGAGAGAATATATTTTGTCATGGGTGCATGTCAGAACTCTTGAAGTTTGCAAATGTGTGCTCCAGCAAGCTGGCAAGTTGATGAGATAACAAATATCATGTGGGACAACTCCATTTAGTGTAACTAATTTAGCTTTTCCTGCAGTCTTATCAACTCTCAAAATGTCTTCCAGTTAAAAAGGCCTTTCAAAAAAAAACTCTCGAAATGGTTCAGCTGCTTTTATGTAGCTCAAAGGAGTCTTGCATGTCGTTCTTTTGTCACTATTCTATGAAGGCAATGCTATCATAGGAAGGTTTTGAAAATGTGGTGGTATATTCAGGTCATGTTTGTGCGTGTGCATGCACAAAACGTGAACATATTGCACTATGAAACCTTCAAATTGATTATGTACGATATCAATTTGAATTATGTTTCACGAATGTGAATTCATCATGTCGACCTGCTCGAGTGAACCCTCTGGTATCAACGGTCTGCCCCATCTTTTTGTGAACTGTAAATTCAGATCATAGTATCATATATTCCATGTTCATCTGCTGTTTGTTAACTGGTCTAAAAGTGGTCTGCAGTGAACCCTATAGCATGGGCTGGTCCGCCGACTGCTTCAGAAATGGAGGGCAACATGATTCCAACCAGCTATTTGGAGACCTCATGTGAACCCATCCAGAAAAAAGCTAAGCCGAGTCTCAACTAGGGAAAGCCGTGACACGCACCGGATCAGTATGGACCCTTGGCTGCAGCCTAAATGTTGAATGCAAAATACACGAGGTAAATTTTGAAAGGAAGCTGGAAAGCGGGACTTGTTAATGAGTGTTGTATGTTCAAACGCTTGTGTATCCAACTTTTGGAAAGGAAAAGATACAAAGGGCTCAGTCTGTTGTCCATCTGTCTGTTTGTGATTCGTTTCACATGGGCACAATGAAATGACACGTGATACTTCATTCTTCTAATATTCTCATTGGGATATGGCACAGATATGGACATAACAGGTGCATATACAAATACGAATGTATCCATAGATACGGTGCGGATATGAACAACGATAGTAAAATCCGTTTCCTTGGGTTTGTTAATTTAAACAGTAAGAATTTGTCCACGTACTTTTCATTAAGAAAAGAGTTCCTATAACAAAAGGTAATTCTTTACAGTTTGTGAAATATAGATGTGCCTGTCACACTCACTTCAAACCACCTGTTTCACATGCGACACGGCGCTCCACTTAAATGGCATTGGCAAGGTGAACTTTGAAGCAGGTTGTGAGAGTTCATAAAAGATTTTAAAAGAAATATTTAAGCGTCGGTGCCATTACCAGTGACGTGTCACGCCTTCTCCAACGCTTGTCTCGGTGATTGATTCTTTTTGTGGAAGCAGTTTTAAATCGAGAACCACCCTTGCTGCGGACCATGTAGCAGCATATAGCTCTTCAGAAAATGGCCAACCTCAATCTTCGATGCTCGAAGGGGAAAGGCAGGAGCACCGAGAACTACTTCGACAGCAGGATAACTTTATTGGTGATCTTGAAATCCCTTCTGTAAGGGCGGAAAGATTTTGTTGGTCTTCGGAGGAACTCCCTCTTCACAAAATTATGCCAAAAAAGGAGGAGGATTTTTTTCGTGATTCGAAGGATTCCACTGTAAAGCCTGAAGTTGGAGACCGATTTGTTTCTAATGCTTCAAACGAGTTGGCAGGTGACGGTGAACTGTTTGAACGCCAACAGGAGATGGATGATGATCTTGAAATAATTTTTGTAAAGGAAACAAATGATATGGTTGACAGTTCAAAGCGTAAAGGGCCTCTTGAGAAAGGGGTGCCGAATGAAGGAAGAGATGATTCTGTTGGTGATTCAAAGGTGCTTATTGAAAAGCCTGAAATAGAAGACAAGCTTGTTTCAAATGCTTCAAACCAGTTGGTAGTTTACGAGCCTTCACCAAATGAAGCTAACAAGTTTTCCACTTTTACTGAGCCTCCAACTCGGTTTCCTTCAACCCGAAGCACCACAAACCGGGTTTTGCCTTCCATAGGGACCTTTAGTGTTCAGTGTGCGGATTGTCTCAAGTGGAGGGTTGTTCCAACAAAGGAAGAATATGAAGTCATAAGGGAAACCATTATTCAGCATCCATTTGCTTGTGAATATGCCAGGAAAATGGCGCCCGGATATATCGTGTGATGATCCTCAAGATTCGGAGCCGGATGATACCAGGATTTGGGCAATCGATAAACCAAGTATCTGCCAACCTCCTCCTGGATGGGACAGGTTGATTCGGATTCGAGGCGGAGTACCAGATTTGCTGATATGTATGTATGCTTTCTCTTAGTCCCTCTTAACCTGGTTTTCAAAGAGGCCATAATGATTCCCTTTTGCTTGATTCTTGATTTTCATTTGGTTTTTGAGTCTTATTGCATGATGGTAGGACATTTTCTTGATCGTGATAATGAGAACCTTTCAAATGATAGCATTTTAGCTTGTTTTTAAAATTTTTCTTTATATTCATCTGGTTTTTTAATCTTGTTGCATGATGGTAGTGCATCATCTTGATTTTGGTTGTGAAGATCTTATGAAATGACTGCCTTTTCCCTTGGGTTCTTGATCTTTCTTGGTATTCATTAGGTTTTTGAATCTTATTGCATGATGTTAGTGCATTGTTTTGATTGTGATGGTGAAAATCTTGTCAAAGTAAGATATTGAAACAAAATGTGAGAAATAGGGAGGAGAAAGGGAGAAGAACACCATGGCTCAACATTTGCCATTCCTTTTCCTTCTCCTTATATTGAACTCCATAAATCACATATTTATACACTGCATTACCCAGACAAGGAAGTACATGATGACGAATATGGAAAGGTTGTCAGACCAAGGTGCTGAGGATGAGTATGTTGTGGTTTTAGTCCTTCTGATATCAAGAGGTGATAAGACCTATTTACATGTATCAGACGTCCAAATGTTGAGCCTAACCAGAGCAGTGTTACTCATTGTTATATATCTATGAGACTCTCACTTTATACAAGAGTTATCTCTTGCTATTTTACCAATCTTTCCCTCTTGTATTTCATAAATTTGTATTCAATTAGGTAGGGTAAATCAGAATTATTAATCTAGGATGTCCAGGCCTCATGTTCAGGTATTTTCAGAAGATGGGTATGAGGCACAGAGATCATGTTAGTGTGCGTTGAGAATAACCAAGATTAGTATCAACACATCCAGGCTGCAGAGCCAGCTTTACTTGGATTAGTGGTCAGTCTTATCAATTAATTTGTATTCAACTACAAATAGTACCAAATAGTGGGACAAAGTTTATTTGTACACTTGAAAGATTCATCTTGAGAGTTCTTGCAGCTGTGGTTATTACTGCATTAGGTTTATGTTCTTGGTGGTGCTTATTGTTTAGTAGTAACTTCCAGTACAGAGTGACCAATGATCATCAGCTAATGAATTCAATTGTCTAAGTCAGGACAAGACTCCCCTTTGCTCATTTTTGTACTAAAACCTGTTGTTTCATATGTAATCAACAATTTTTTTCTATTCCTCTTCAATTGCTTTAAACAATGAACGGTTTGCTGATACAAAATGTTTTTGTACTAACTCTCAAATTTTTGTTGCAATATTTCTGCTTCCCTACACAAGTAAAATTTTCTCCCCTTGACTCAAAGACATTTTTTTTAGCTATTATGCAGCACCTACGGGGAAGATACTTTGTTCCTTGGTTGAGGTGCAGAAGTATGTATTCTGATTTCCAGTCTCTGTCTATGTTCTGAATTAATTCCTTGTTATAAACTGAACCAGTCAATTGAAGTCTGTCAGCAAGAGCTGCAAGGCACACTGTTTTCTGTGGTTTAAAGTACTGAAATGGGAACAGTCTTGTCAAATTTTATTTTGGGGATTGTATACTCAGGTTTTTGCTCAATCATCCAGAGTACAAGTGTGCAGGTGTAAATCTCTCTGAATTCTCTTTTCAAATACCAAAGCCACTAAATGATGCATATGTTAGAAAGCGAAGCTACACTCAGTCGGCTTCCCTTACTCCTCTTGATGCAAATGTCGGTTTGCCAGAACCTGTAGGACCTGAAGCAGTAATGGGTTCATTTTGCTGATTATTGAAGCTAATTTATTTTTCAAGTCATATGTTTTTCCCTACACAGCTTTTCCACAAAGTGTAAACTTTCTAATGTTATAGTTCTTTAACATCATTTTTCAAGAAAAATATGCTTCTGAAAGTACTGCAAGCTTTTTTGGTTGCAAGATTTTCCACAGGAGGTTTGTAACAGGATAACCTGATGAAAGTGTCCATGTTGTTTATTGTGCATTGGTATTGATATGATATGCACAATACTTATCACTGCATAACATAAACGTTGCAGATTTTAATAAAAAATAAAGACGAACTACCCACAAGGTTTTCCCCTCTTCTACATTTTCTGCGGCTTGAGTTAAAGAAGTCAGTCTTACATGGTCTCTCAAAATGTAGCAATGTGCATCTTAGGACAGCGAAATCTCTCAGTTTTTAGACAAAAATTACAGGATAAGTACAAACCGCAGAACCCAAATGTTAAGGTTTCAAACAGTGCCATTGTCTGCAACCACAGAACATCTTGCACGAGTTGCAAGGTGGGAAACATATTGAGAAATAGCAATCTGTCCATCTTCTCCAACTCAAGATTGAATAAAGGAATTTTACATGATTCTTGATACCCACAAATGTCTAAATTGTTAGAGAAATAATGAGAACATTGAAAAGCTGAGTAATAATGGTTCAGATGTTTTTCTTGAAAATACTTAGTAAACTGCCTATACTTGGAGAGGTCTGAAGATCTGAGGCCACAACCATTTTTAAAAAGTTTTCCTTGATGACTAGCATAAGGAGATTCAAACAGGAGAAGATATTGAGTTTCCATGTGATACAACACACTTGCTTTCATCTTCTCTAAATTATCTAGTGTGAGTTTTTCAAAGTCTAAAGAAACAAGCTTTTAAAAGTGGGTTGCAAGGCTTCTCTGATTCCACACATACAACCTAGTATGATTTGTTATAAGTCTTGCGTTCTGTTATTAATTGCATATCAACTATACCTACAGATGATATTGAAAAATTAAAAGGTTCAACTAAAAATTTACTTCGTTCAGTTTTCCAGATTGAAATTTGTGCTTGCTCGTGTAAATCGTTGTTCTTTTCCGTTGAATTTTCCTTATTATATGATGGTTGTGCGGTAACTCGACTCTTGTTAGAAATTTGACATCTTGAGTACAAGGTTTACAATGCAATACTAATCAGTGATAAAAACCGTATTCAATTTCCATTTTATCATTTTCATCCACCATGTACTGCCTATGTAAGGATCACTTGGATGGCCGGTCCCAAGCCCGGATAAAGGAGGAGGGTTGCGTTAGGTTTCCGACAAGCAGTGTAGAACTTTGTCGGACTTAATGTGGATTCTACAAAAAAAACAAAGAATCCATGTAGCCGACCCTATCTGGTATGAGAAAAGGCTTATTTGTAGAAATCCGCTTCTCATGTATATTTAGAGATATTGAAAACAGACCAGAAGGTTGAAAGTTTTGATGGACAAAGTTACTAATCAACATCTTTGACCATCCTGTACCGTTGTTCTCTTTGAACCTTAATTTTATAGTGATCACTACGAAAGTGGAGAGAGTAAACTGAACTGAAGCATGGCAAAAGCAAGAGATTTCTTGCTATTTGAACTCAATGATTTGTGATACACCTCTAGTAGTTTCCTCTCTTCTACATGTCGTTTTCAGCATCTATAGTTTGGTTATACAACACGACATCACACTCCAAATTACTCTGAAGCTGGTTAATTAAGCTGCATGACAGGTAGATCACCTCAAGAAATGGAGACTTTGGCAATATGTTCCATCATCAGTTTGCCACAACGTAATGTCAAATGTTCGACCCAATCCGACCAATGTTGTAAAAACCAATTTATAAAAATTGTATCGTATGAAGATACGGTATGATACAGAAAACGTATCACTTATCGCGATTTATCATGTTGTATTATATCATATTGTACGATACGGGAGTGTATCTTACCGTATCGTACGAGTCAATGCCGATTTTTTTATTATAAATTTCGAAAATCCGAAACTTGCGGATTTCATTTCTCTTTTTCCTAAACCCTTTTTAACGCCATTTCCTTGCTTTCAGATCCTCTTCTTACCTTGTTCTTGTTGATTTCGTTGTTTATTCACAAGATTCTCAAGTATTTCACCCAATCCAACTCCCCATCTCTAGGGTTTTTGTTAAATCCGTGTCATACTTATTTCCTTTCTCATTCTACCCAATTTTTTAATTGAAAAATTTGAGGGTTTTGTAGATTCCGTGATTCTTAACCTCTAAAAAGCCTTTTCCTTCTTATTGATTCTCTATTCTTGTCTTAATGGCTTCCAATCGAGTTGATCGAGCTTCAAAATATTGCACTTCTGTGTATGAAGGCAATAGGTTTGTGAACAAGTGCATGTTTTGTAATGCTGTAAAATATTGTGGTATTTCTCGTATAAAATATCACCTTGTGGGAACCAAGAAGGATGCTAGTGCATGTCCTCGGGTTCCCGAAACTGTGAAATATGAGATTAAGTAGGTATTAGGGGCTTCGAAGGAGAAGAAGAGATTAAGAGTGAGAGAGAGGACAAAAATAGGTGGTTGGGATATGTCTCAATCGAAAAAAACATATTAGATGGATAGAGAGAGAGAGAGATGCTAGTTCGTAGCGAAAGATTTCAAAGTCATGCCCATGAGCACATTTGTATTTATATCACGTTATGTGGGTGCATCTCCTGATAGCATGTGCATGTATGCTATTGTGTTAGAATTAAAATATGGTGATATAGAACCGAGAGTGTTAGCTCAACGACAACACTCTGGCAAAAATGTCGTTAGCGAGGAGTTCAACTCTCAGAAGGTGCATGTATGGTTGTGTGTGCTAAGCTTCAACCTCCTCTTGTAGTTGGGGAAAAAAGCGATGGTTTATATACTTTTGGTACATAGCTATTTTAGATAAGGATTACTATCTACATGCCCCTTTTACTATCCACACATCCCTAATTTAAAAAATACTGAAACTACTCTTTCAATAATTTATTTCTCCAATCCACACCCAATTATGACATTTCCTTAAAGATACTCAGTTGACCGGTATTTCTATCATTTTGTGTCATTTTTTCTTTCTTTGCAATTGGAAAATACATGAGTATAATCTTACAAACCTTGTCAAAGAATTACGAAACTAGGAAGAAGAAAAAAGAAAAAGAAAGATACGATGATCCAATCGATTTTTGGATTGTTTAAAGTTGGTTCTTAGAAATATTTTCATATTTTTGTAGGTTTGTGTTGTCTTTGTGTTTTTTCTATTTTAGCTGATGTTTCATGGTTTTTGATCGAATGATCGACTCATCGGTTTTTCTATTTGAAACACATTATAGGATCATTTGTCTCGAAGGAGAGACAAGGTAGAACAATGTCTCTTCTTGAAGGAGAGATGTGATTGACCCACGTCTCTTTTCAAAGAGAGAAGTAGTTGGAATGCACCTCTCTCTCAAATACGAAGTATGTTGGGTTGTGTTTCTATCAAACGAAAGATTCACTTGGGCTATGTTTCTCATGTTATATATATATATATATATATATATATATATATATATATATATATATATATATATATATATATATATATATATATATATATATATATGTTTCGAACCTTATATCTCTTTATGCAATGCAAAATAAAAAAAACAACTTGAGTGAAAGCATAATAAAATAGATTCTAAGAAGATGACAATTGATCAAAATATTTATTATACCGAGAATAACAAGACTGAAATTGATTATAGTGCATCAGATGATGTATTCTTTGACTAGTTGGCCGATGAAATAGACTAAACATTTGTTTCTCTAAGTATGATGGATTGACTATTTACTCGTTTTTGTGATAGATGATGTGTTTAGAAGTTGTATTGAGCATATTGAGTATATAATAAATGTTGGGAAGTAGCATAATATTGTTATTGTTATTTTATGTTTGAACAGTAAATGTGTAACAAGCAAAGTATGACTTGGGTATGAAAGAAGCGACAAATACAAGGTGAGAAAAAATATTGCGGTTGAAAATAGTAGGTGGATGGATACTAAAAAGATAGAGTGTACAATTTTGTTAACACAAGAGAGTGCAATCAATGGTTATTGGGAGTTGAATGTAATAAAAAGGACACATAACCACCCTCTAGACTTTTATCTTCAAGTATATGCTTTTATCGGGAGTTTGAGTAAATTTGAGTATAGTATATTGTAACAAAGGATCTTACAAAAAAACTATTATAAACCAAGCATATTTTGACATATTTGAAGAGGATTAATGAAACAAATGTTATTATGGTAAAACATATTACAATATACGAGTAAAAATTAAGAAGGAAGATACGAGTTATCAAAGTGTCTTTACAATAACTACTATATGGATCTCACCAATATTATACACAACATTGTAAAATGTTCAATATGGATATTGTTAGTGATATTGTATTTGCATATCTTCGTTCAATATAATAATTACATGCATTTTCACATAAGACAAACACAAAAAGAGTTTTGTTTCACTTTTCTTAAAATATTGGTTTGTTCATATTTGTAAGTATAAAATTTCTTTCCTTGAGGTTGTCGGGTTCATATATACCTTCAAGAATTTTTCTTTAGTCTTTACTTTTATGAGTATAAAAAAGAAATAGAATTATGTTTGAGTATTGAGGTGTGTAAGAGAGTTATAAACTCAAAACAACTTTCCATGTATAATTAGTAGTGATCGTGATCTGACGTTAGTGAATGTCATTCAAATCATATTGTTGAATGTCACTCATTTTTTTATGTAGATGATATATAGCAAAAAATATTAAAGCATTTATTGTAAAATTGACAAAGAATAAAGAGATAGAAAGTGCATTTGGTATAAGTTTTTGGAAGGTCATTCACTAGCGATGAAGGTAATTAAATTAAAGTAAAAAGATTCTTTATTATACTCTCTTATGTTAAAGAGTAGTGACTGGACCCGTATAATAAGAGAATTATCTCGGTATCAACGGGTGATTCATTATGGTACTAATACAACTAATAGGTATATGACATTGGTTGTTAATGCATATATCGTCTATTTTTTTAAATATTGTAATGATTGTTTATTATTGGTTGAAAGGGTTCCTCGATAGCTCAATTGAGAGATTTTATATAACTTGGAGACAAATTAATTCGTTGATTGAGTTGTGAATTATAAATTTGGGTCATTTGAAAAATCATGAACCATCACTAGGCATTACATAGACATGAAAAAAGATATTGTAGCAAACCTCTAGAAAAGAGTATCACAACATCATCTTAACTTGATTGTAAGGAAGTACAATTGTATGAAGATAGTAGGTTAAGACCAAAAATATATTGTTGTACATTATAACATTCACATGGGTTCTCATGTACTCACAAGATTAGTCTTCTTCTTAAATGTGGTGAATTGATAAAACTACTAACAATTGTACTATTTTGGAGGAAGCTAGACATGGAGAAGGACATGTCATATATTATCGATCATATAGGAGAAGATGTAAGAATATCTATGATGGATACCGTTTAGAGGAAGAGACCATCCATATCGAGATAGATTTGTTAAGATATTGGATGAGTAGTTGAGTATTAAGTATATCACCTTGTAAGAGTCACTCATTCATCATCATAAAGGGAGATCATGTAAAATATTTATAAAGAGATATTTGTCAGCTTGAGAGCATCTAGACGGGAATGCTTCTCTCATAGGTGTGGACATGGGCATACACGCGGTAGAGGGTGTGAGGCCTCTCATAGGTGGGTTGTTTCTCTTCAAGGAGTTATGATCCTTTTTCAAATATCGACTTCCCTATTTCTTGTATTGGGTCTTCTTTTGAAAAGAATATTTTGTGGAGGCAAGACTTTCAACCGACATATAAGACCATGATATCATGTTTTATGGTCATCTTTGTAAATGCTTGGGTAAATATTATTGGAGATGGAAATTGTGGGTATCAAGGTATTGATATACTTTTAAGACATAAAGAGTGGTAGCGTGAAGCTCATAGAGAGTCCTTCAAGCAAGTAGCACGTAGACCTGATATATATTCATGAGTTTTATTGGAGGATGATAGTGTTGATGATGTTATTTGTTGTATTACATACATAAAGAATGAAACATGAGCTAGTGATTATTATATGTTCATGACAAACATAGGTTCGGTCATTACTACTCGATGAAAAAATAGCATTGATACTCTTATATACAAGAGGGTCGATGACATTTCTGCCACTAATATTAGATAGTGAGAAGTCAATTGTGGGGAATGTATGGTACATGTATTATCATCATATTATACGGTATTTTTTAGTGGTAATCACAATATCATTAAATGTGATTTTGTTATTTGAGTATTTAGTTTATCCAATTTGTGATTTATCTTTTCTTGTGCTCCTATTTTTTTTTACAGATGCATATAGCCGATGGCTCTCCGATGCCTTTTATCTTTTCGCATTGGCAATGATACCAACATGAAAGCATCAAGAATTGGAATCAATTGTTTATTGAGATGTATATACAAATGAGAGGATGATAATTAGTTGTTATTTATATTTTATAAATGTAATTATTTTCTAATTGAAATGAAAGCATTATTTCCTAACACATGTATATCGAGGGAAAAGAGTAATGAACCAAAATGTCATTTATTACAAATGTCACACATATACATGTAATGAATAATACAAAACAACATCCTAAATATAAGATATAAACCCGTATACAATATAGTGTCCCAGTGTATGAACCATCGGCAAAACGGAGCTCACACATTCTCACCATCATCCTCAAATACAATCAATTAATGTGTTCATTGGTAACATTGTTCATATGTCTCTAACAACTCCAACAATGTAAGTTCACCTAACAATCTCTATGGTATGCACTCTCAATGTACTAAAGCTTGTGCGAGTATGTCAAGTACTATGGTAAAAAGCCGGTATAAGAAAGTAATTACAAAAAGTTAGTATTATAATCAAATCAAAATAAAGTTAAAGATCACGCTAATATAGATAATTATTTATTTATATAAATAATAATGTATTGTGTTGCCTAACTAGAGGAAAAAGAGTCAGATGCAACTTGCTCATAGAATCTCTTAAAATAAAGTGATGCATTTGAGCTCTATGTACAACTCGTCGAACTTATGAGGATATATTGCTGAGACGCCAAAGTGCTTAATCTCAAAATAATGTTAGTGTTGTGCCTCTCAAGTAGCATCATGTGGCTCAAATTACACCTTATATGCATGGGGCTTGACAGGTCTATTTGCAATGAAGGGTCTTATTGGCATAATTGGGATGCCTTGATGGAGACTAAATTGTCGAACTATACGATATGACATATGGTTTCACAACATCCAAACAACAAATACATCTATGCTATCTTGAAAACTTATATGCATTACAATCCCAGTACTTTACAAAACTAACTATATGGTTGTTAGTCAATCTGCATCAGATAAAATAAAAGATTAGAATGTATATTATAAGTTGTGTTTAATATAAAATAAAAAATATAGTTGTAGATTCATAAATTACCTACTTTGTCGTCATTGAATCCAATTGCTTATGGTACTTTGTAAGCATATGAGTAGGAGATTGACATTTTCTATCCACTGACCTGCTTGTGGTTTTCCATTCAACCATTATGGTTGCATACTAACTTTGAAGGCTTAGAAATACTCATAAATCTATGTCATAACTTAGTTGTTCAATTACGAAGAATGACTATATAAAAGATATTGTACTATACAACAATAGCATAATTTTTTACTTATAACAAAAAGTATATCTACTAACTTATTGTGCCTCCATTAGAAATGTTTATCCTAACTACCTATATAAATATGCTAATATTGTTACATCCTAAGTATAATTGTCAACACTCTAAACATCATATGCGAATAGACACATGATCGTTATTGACACTCTATTTTTAGACTTTTCTTGATATAATGTACAACCTATTTGATACAACAAAAATAATAGTCTTATTTTCGTGATTGACTCCTCTTTTGAAAACTTTATTTCATCTCAAACTTAACGGCTACAAACTTAATCTCCAACACTATTTTATCAATGCTCATCCTCAACATATTACTCAAAATGTCTTCCTTGTTTGCTGCCATCATTTCTCTTTCCAAGACAACAAGTTGTCTCTCCATAAGAAGACCAAGTATCTCATGGATATCATGAAGTATAATAATCATATCATCTCATGACATCTAAAGGTTGTTTGTATCTGGTTGCCAACATATGATAAAAGCAGTTAACAATTCATAGTCTATAACTTCATGTAACAAACATTTATGCCCAATCAGTCCACTTTTATATGTAATCTCAACCCAACGACCGGGCTTCACATTTGTTCTCTTCACTAATCATGCTATATCAATAGTATATCGTGTTTGTGTTGTTACCATTTTTCTTATCGTTTTACATATTTACATTTACATAGTTAGTTAGAATAGTGAATAATGATATTGAATGTAAAATTTTACTAAGTTAGAAATTATATATTCCTACCATATCTTATAAGTAATGTGACCTTTAAAGCTAGGGATTAATCCTGATATATCAAAGAATCCCTCATTCTCACTCTCTACAATATCAATCTCAGTCGTTGTAGTATTCATATTCTCCTCATAACTACAAGGCTTGGCTTTATTGACATTTGTATCTATCAAAATGTCGAATTTTTCTTGTTGTCGTATTTGTGGTATCTTCTATATGATACAACATTACATCTCCTACATGAAGCACAATATTGTTGCACCCTTATACTTGTGCCACATGAGCCATATCTGCAATTCAAAAAAAAGTCAGTTTGTCAAATAAGAGTCGCTCGAAACAAGAGAGACATGCATAAACACGTTTTCCATCAAAAGAGACTCACACACTAGGTACGTCTCTCGTAAGAGAGACGTGTTTGTGCCTCATCTTGAAACAGAAATCTGATGGGTTTTCCGACGAGATTCTGGTAAAAACAATAAAAAAGATGAAAACTAAACCAAATTGACATACCTCAAAACAATCACCAAATCTCTTTTCGAATCGTTCTCTTATTTCTTCTTCTTTATGTGATAAGAAGATACTATTAAAGTTGAAAGGTAAATATTATAGATCAACAATTAGACATGTTATGTTTTATGGGTATGAGTGTTGTGCAAGTAATCATCAATATATACAAAAGATGTTCATGGCAAAAATACATGTTGAGATGGATGAGTGGTCATACAAGGAAAGACCATAAACATAATGAGCTTATTAGAAATAAATTTGGAGTGACACCAATAGAGAATAAAATGAGGAAAAATCATTTAAGATGGTTTGGACATGTAGAAATACGACCAAAGGAAGCTCTAGTCATAAGGTATGAAATACTAGATTATGAAAATGTTAAAAGAAAAAGAAGAAGACCACAAAACATTGGAAAGAAACAATAAATAATGATCTAGCTCATGTTGAGTTAACTGCCAACATGACACATGATAAGGCTCAGTTTTGACAAAGAATCCATATAGCTGACCCCATCTAGTATGAGAAAAGGCATTGTTTTGTTGTCCTTTTTCTCTTCTTTCTTTTTGATCAATTTCGTCGAGTTGTTTCACCGTAAATTGATGTAAATGAATTAATGGGTGGCTAGTTGACTAAAGGAGGGCTACTTGAAATGAATTCAATAGCCGATGGTGGTTCGCAAAGGAGAGAGTTTTTATATGGAAAAAGATACCTTGGTAATTACCAAAATTTACTAGGGGTATTTTAGAAAATGAATGAGATAGCAAAATGAGATAGTAAAAGTGGGGCGGGCTTTAAAACACTTTAAACTTTTTTTGAAATTTCAAAACAAAGATATATATTCTCATAATTTCAGGTGGGGGTGACCACTCCATCCCGCCACAATGTGGATCTGCCGCTGACACTACCCGTCATGCACAAGCTACCATCAAACATATGCTTTCAATTCTAATAGTCGAGTCAGTCTTCTTACATTAATCAAACCAAGTCTTTCTAGTCCTTTTAGTTAACTAATAACATTGTGTACAACGTAGTGGCAGGAAATATTCATTGTTAAATTTTTGGCACTTTAATCTCTATTTGCATCTGGCTTCCAGCAACGAGGCAACTCATTCACGACTGTGTTTGATGTCATCCATTACGCAAGCAAAATTATTATAATGCATTACAAATAGATGCATGTGCCCTTTATTATGTACACGAGCAACAACGTTTACTCTTAAAAAAAAGACATTGTCAATAAGTACCTTCGATAGGTAACATTGCATGTTCTTATTTGCATAGACATGATACAGCTACATGTAGCATTTTCGAAAATCAACTTAAAGCCTATACTCCATAGTGAGATCGACCGGCTATAATACATAATTTGCCCCACCGGAGTTTCTAGGTCGGCCACTGGACTCCACGGTTAAATGCTGTAACCCTTCACTTTTGTTGGTTTCTGCAGTGGTGAATCAGAAACTCTTTTTAGGGCCCTTTGCATTGTCATCATGGAGCTTCACAAAAATTTTGCCTGAAACTCCATAATCCGTTACAGCGTTTCTTGACATTACTGGCTCTCTGTCATCTTGTTCAGCGTTCCTTCAAGATTCACGTTACTGTCGTTCTAGCATTAAAAGTGTCAATCCTGCAACAAAGTTCCGCAATGCGGAACAGACCCTTCAGGTTACTCTCTAGTTAAGCCGAACACTGCTTATACACACGCCAAAGTTGTGCGCTACATGCTCATATTTCGGGAAAACTGGATACTCAACTCCATGTAGACATGCCAATAGAGATCTTTCTCCAACGTTTGGGACTATTCAGGTCCGCTGCCGATCATGCAATCAGAATGGTCCCTTAGGATGTGTTTGATACGTGGTGTTAGGCCTCTTGTACTAGAGCTCAAGGTCAAAATACACATGAGCTTTTAACCATGGCTTTGAGGGGCCATAGTTTTTTGCTTTTGATTCGCAAATCGTACGAACACTTGAATTTTCATGCTAAGCAGGATAATAACACCAGAGAAAAAAGATATGCGAGCCCTGGTGCCGAAGTTATTTATTAAATTCATGCTTGTGAAACCACAGTTCCACACAATCAATGAGTATCCAATGCGCAACCAAATTTAAAACTGCGACACCGAAAATCAAGATCCAGCTCTCCGAGGACGTTCTATCAAAGACACCTTTAGTAGTCACATACCAAGAAGGTCTAAACTCTCAACCATCAACATATAAGCTATCTAGCCTGAAGCTTGTTACCCACTGTAGGAATTTACAGGAAAAATTTTGTTCAGACCATAAAAAAACAAAATCGCAAACAATAAGACAATGTACAGGGAATGGATCTATAGTTTGTATAAGACAATGTATATGGAGTGGTACATTCCTTGGACACATCAATTTATGAGAGATTCTATTAGTATGTCTGAGTCGTCTTCCTTGAGCTAGGCAACATAATACATCATTCTTCGTACAAGTGAATAAATAATTGTCTATATTAGCATGGTCTTTAATTTAATTTTGATTTGATTATAATACTAATTTTTCTCATAATTACTTTCTTATACCAGTGTCTTCTCTTAGTATATGATGCACTGACACTAGCTTTAGTACATTAAGAGTGTGCTACGGCTATCGTTGGGTAACCCTGCATTCTTGGAGTTGTTAGAGACATCTGAATATTGCTGCCAATGAACGCATCAATTTACTATATTTGAGGATGATGGTGAGGATGCGTGAGCTCGGTTTTGTCAATGATTCATGTGTTAGGATGTTATAGTGTATATGACATCTTATATTTGAGATGTTCTTTTGTATTATTCTATACGTAAATAACTTTTGTAATGAATGACATTTTGGTTCGTCACTCTTTGCTCTTAATATGCACAACTCCTATGAAATAATACTTTCATTTCAATTTAAAAAATAATAAAATTTACAAAATATAAATAATATCTAATCGTTGTCCTCAATGTCATATACAATATCATCTCTTAGTCCTGTCATTTATTTATACATCTCAATAAGTTCATGAAATGGTTGATTCTAATTCTCGATGTTTTTATAACAGTTTTGTTGTCAAGATGAAAAGATAGGAGGCATTGGGGAGCCATTAGCAATGTGCTTCTGTAAAGAAAATAGAAGCAAAAGAAAAGATAAATCACAAATTTGATAAATTAAATACCTAAATAACATAATCACATTTAAAGATATTGTGATAATTACTAGAAAATATTGTGTAATATGATGATAGTACATGTACCATATATCCCTCACAAATAAGTTCATTACCCTCGTAGTCAACAAATATTTCTTCTACTCCATCAACCAATCAATCAAAGAATACATCATCGGGTACACTACAATCACTTTATGCCTCCTTGTTCTCGTTATAATAAATATTTTGGTCAGTCATCGTTTTCTTATAATCTATTCCAGCGTAAGCATTTTTGCTAGAGCATAAGGTTTAAAACATATATACATATAACATGAGAAACACGACCCAAGCATGCATCTCTCGTTTGATAGAGACATGGCTCAAATACATTTCTTCTTGAAAAGAGACATGACTCAACCGCGTCTCTCTTTCAAGACAAACACTCTTATACCGCATTTTGAATTGGAAAATCTAACAAGCCAAACCTTCGACCAAAAACCATTAAACATCAAGCAAAATAAAAAACACAAAGACAACACAAATTTACAAAAATAAAAAATATTTTTAAGAACCATCTTCTCAAAACCTCAAAAATACGAAAATATTTTTAATAACTCACATTTCAATTCGAAAATCATACGATAATAATTGTATATTCTTTACTATGAAAAAAACAACTCTAAATGCATGAAATGTGGGTTGCCAAAGGAAAAAGAAAGTAATGCCAAAATTAAAAATAAAGAAGAGAGAGAAATTGTTACATAAATAGTTTGTGTGGATAGTGAAAGAGTGCACATAGTAATCGCATGATTAGTTTTCACGCCTACATTCTTAAAACAAAGCCTACTAATGTCAACTCGTGCTGTCTACTTAAGATTGTTCGCGAGAATCTTGAATTCATTCCTGAGTTCCACCATTACATCCCTATGGTTTGTGCACGTGTATGAGTGTCCAGAGTGACGAAGTTTTGAATTCAACGGCTCAATTGAGGTATGTTCCTAAACGCATCCAATCCAAGTTCATTCGAGTTACCTGAGATTTTGACAGCTAGGCCTCAATTAGACAACTCCACTTTATAGCAGAAGAGAAATACTCTCAACAACCCAAACTATCATGTCATGGATCAAGGCCGTGGTCTTCGTGTATGGCTTCGAGACAAATGGTGGGGGCGTGCAGCTTTGTGTGTGTGTGAGAGAGAGAGAGATCAAAAACCAAATCTTGTGAACCCTCAGTTTATAAGTAATTGAGGACAAAGCAGTTTGTTGTGCACAACTACACCGGAAAGACAACTCTAAGAGAACATTCATGGAGGTCCGTATGGATCTTATTTGTTCCAATGATCCACAACTAGATTTATCACAATCATGCCCACACACAAGCACATGCATACTGCACGCGTAAGCATACACACAGTCAATAGTTGGAATTTGGAAAATAAGTGAGCACCTTTCATCTTTCTTTCCTTTTCCAAAAACTTTCATACACAACCGTTCAAAGGCACAAAACAACCATCCACCCAATATTCCTGCAAAATTTTCCCATGCATGTGCCCTTATACTTTGCTGTCACTTCTTTTTTCCAACAAAAACACAAAAACAAACGCAAAGAACTTCCCAAGCACATCCACAGGGAAAGTATCGCGTGGGCAGTGTTTTACCGTGGTGTGCCCAATGCTTTACTGTGGTGGAACTAGAGCATGTAAAGGGCAGGGCGGTCGTAGCAGGTTCAACGATCAAGGGCAAGTCAAGTTTCCCCGTTTCATGGCCCCTGTCATAGCAAAAAAAGGATTTAGTTTCTATTAGCATTGCCTGCAGCCTGAGGTGCTGGCTGTGAGTCTTCTATGCATTTTGCTTTTTGAGACATGGCCTTCGCGTTTCTTTCGTGGGGGTGAACATGGTGAAGTCGCCGTATAGCTAGCTGAAATTATGCTTCCCCCATTTCTGAACAAGATGTTGGGTCGGCCCATGCTAGAGGGTTCACTGCAAACCAGAATCAGGTTAGAGGACAAGTTGCAGGTGCACTACTCAGGAGCACTCTGTGCATGTGGAAACTCGAGAAAAAACCCCACAAACAATATTAGAGATATTGAAAGCAAAACAAGAATGAAGCCTTTTCTCAAACTAGATGGAGCCAAAACAGTTCCACTTTACATGTCAATGCGTCAAGCCCCATCTAAATAAAAGAAGAACAAAATCAGCTTTATGGTTTCCTTCCAATACTTTATACTCAGCAACCACCGTAAAAACACAAGAAAATTGTGGTAGACCCACCTTACTTTTACCGGTAAGAGAACTGCGGACCTAAGAAAAACCATCTATTTCTTCAATATGATTATGTTGATAAAAGAGATATAAATTAACCACATCAGATTTGGGACATGGGCGAAAGTGGGTCACCAGTGTCATCCATATCGCACCGTATGCCACCATGATACGATACACCTAAGAGTATAGTAAAACATAACTTATCGCTCCGTATCATGCGATACGGAGGCGATACGCTAAAAAAAAAAATTCAAAATTTTTTTTTCCAATTTTTTTTGCAGGTTTCTGGTCTCTCTTCACTTCTCTCCAAGGCATCCTCCGATATCCTTGTTTGGGATTTCAAGCTGTGTATGTAACATGTAAATTCAGGTTTATAATTTCATTTAATGAATAAGAGTAATTTATGAACAAATACAAATTGTGACAAAATCATTTCCCTTTCTATTGCCAACTTTTAGGTATATTTCTGCTATCAGTTTCTAATTTCATGAAATCGCAAACAATGAAGAACAATTTGATTGTCTCGATTCATTGAGTGGGTATTTCACAACTTCACTATTTTAGGGTTCACCTTACATGACTTCCATTGAGTTGAACATGATCAACGTATGTGAGGCTTAACTCAGTCTGTGAAGTGAGAAATGGAGCTCAAGCATTAGTTAAAAAACTAGTCTCTAGTAAGAGAAAAAGGGGATATCATTAAGTAACAATATCAATTCACTGAGGTATCATAGACTCAATAATCAAAGAAATGAAGCTCATCGTTTTGATTTCCAAGCAAAAGGTATTGATGATGATGATGATGATGAGGATTAGGATCTTTAGCAAGGAGAAGATTAAGATTATTTAGTTGATGGTCCTGATTACAATTTGTAAAATGTAAATGTATTTTATTTTTTTATTCAAAATATGTAATTTTGGATGCAATTGTTCAACGTTGAATGCTCAATCTGTACTAAACTTTGCATTATATGAATTTAAAGCAATTACCATTTTTTTCCAGATTTTTCTTGATTTTTTTTTAAATATTTTTACTAATTTTTCTTGATTTTTTAAATATTTTTTATATTTTTTTAATATTAAAGTATGATACGATACGATACAATACACTCGTATCGTGAAGCCCAGTGATATGCGATACGATATGCGTCAGACAACACTAGGTATCACAACACTAGATAGAAACTCAAAAGAGCAGTCTATAAAGTGGGTGGGTATCACAACACTAGATAGAAACTCAAAAGAGCAGTCTATAGGAGTTGCACATAGATTAACTCCATACACAATAACCATGATGTGTACCTACTATTTACGGTAAACTATTTTTCTATGTTACATAAATATTGGTCTCCTTGGGATACAGTCTATTTCACACGTGTGTGGGTGCCGGTGCAAATTTCAAAAATTTGGGTATGGGGACACGCCTAAAGTATATAATATTATATATACAATATTCAAACTAGAGCAAGTGATACATTAATTAATATAAGTATTTAATAAATTACACTTTATATTAAAGCAAAACAACTAAACAACTATTAATTTTATTATAATTATAAACATAAGTAAACATAGGTCAATTTTATCATAATTGTAAACTACTAATATCTTATCTTCCAACCGTTGATTTTCTTGATGAACGGAGTATGTGAGAGGTCACGTTGTTACGCCTCTTGGCTCTGCTTTTAAACAACGTTCATCCAACGTCAAGCACTTTGTTGCTACTATAAGTGTGTTATGAATCACGCATCTTAGTGGGACCCCACACACCCCCTGACTTTCACCCTCCTCTGATTTTAGTGCCTCTCTCTCTCTAAAGTACGCAATTGATTATAAGGGTAACCGGAGAACAAGCAGAAATGGTGACTCCTCCTACTGCGGTGCCTTCTTCTTCCCCGCCGCCTCCTTCGTTGGCTCCTCCTCGTCCAACACTACCTCTTCGCCTCCATCAACGCCTTTGATCATTCCTCCCCCCCAGCTCCGCCACTGCCCTCGTCTCTAGCTCCGAAGGCTCCACCATCCTCTTCACCTCCGCCAACGGTTCCTGGCCTACCCCCGTCCTCTTCTCCTCCTCCCCCATCATCGATGCCCTCGTCCAAAACTCCTCCTCTGTCATCCACCCCATCAGCTAAATCGTCGCCTCCTTCGTCCGCTTTGACGGCCAAAGCTCCTCCTCCTCCTCCATCGTCGATGGTGGCAACAACCCTTTCTCCCATTGTATACGTGGGAATCACGACATTTAACGACACCGTGTCGGTGCCGCATCGATACGGTATCAATGTCGGTATCGCACCAATGTCGGGGCCAACACTCCACCTCTTAGAGGTGTTGAAAGATCCATTAGATAACGAGAAGTTTCACATAAATTAACTTCACGTTCAATGAACATGATGTATACCTACTACTACTACAACAACAACTAAGCCTTTTCCCATACTAGACGGGGTCGGCTACATGGATTCTTTGTTTCTACATATCCCTATCGTGTGCCATGTTAGCAGTTAACTCCCAATAAGCTAGATCATTCTTTATTGTTTCTTTCCAACACTTTTGTGGTCGTCCTCTACCTCTTTTAATACTTTCAAAATTTAGTTTTTCTAACCTTCTTACAGGTTCTTCTTTTGATCTTCTTTCTATATGTCCAAACCATCTTAAACGATGTTCTCTCATTTTATCCTCTATTGGTGCCACTCCTAATTTGTTTCTAATAACCTCATTATGTCTACGGTCTTTTCTTGTATGGCCACTCATCCATCTCAACATCTTCATTTCTGTGACAGACATCTTTTGTACATGATGATTAACTGCCCAACACTCAAAACCATAAAACATGGCAGACCTTGTCTAGTATGGGAAAAGGCTTAGTTGTTGTTGTAGTAGATAAATATTGGTCCCTCTCGAATAGGGTATTAGAGAGGAAAGGTCCATTAGAGAATGGACCATTAATATTAGACGTAATCTCCATAATGACTCTAAGGCCAGAAAAGGTGGCAAACTTTTTTACCACCTTTACAACAACTACAAAACCAAAAAAGAGCCTTTTACCCCACTCCAAATCCCCCCCCCCCCCCCCCCCCCCGTTCTTCCCCCCGCTTCCCAATACCAAAAAGAAAAAAAAAGGAGGAAAGCAACCACCCAGCTACAACGAGAATACATATATGTATATAAAAATATTTTCAGTGATCACTGCTTTCTCCTTGAAAGTTCATAATTCTAAACGAACACTGTGTGGCAATTTCACCTAGGTAATGCAGCCTTGTTGTGGATGTAAATTATTGATTTGGGACTCGTGTCCCAAGGATAGTCGGATTCAATGTTATAAAAATCGTATTGTATCGATACAATTTTATCGCGTATCGTATGAAGATACGGTATAATACATGAGCACGTATCGCTTATCATGATTTATCGTGTTGTATCATATCATACAATACGGGAGTTTATCACACCATATCGTACGATACACCCTATATCATATGAGTCGATGTCGATTTTTCTGTTATAAATTCTGAAAATCCGAAACCTACAGATTTCATTTCTCTTTCTTCCCAAACCCTTTTTCACGCTATTTCCTTACTTCCAAGTCCTCTTCTTACCTTGTTCTTATTGAGTTTATTCACAAGATCTCAAGTATTTTACTCAATCCAACTCCCCATCTCGAAGGTTTTTATCAAACCTCTGTCATACCTCTTTCTTTTATCATTCTAGCCGATTTTTTACTTAAAAAATTTGGAGGTTTTGCAAATTCCGTGATTCTTAACCTCTAAAAAGCCTTTTACTTCTTATTGATTCTCCACTCTTGTTTTCATGGCTTACAATCGAGTTGATCCAGCTTGGAAATATTGTACTCCTACGTATAAAAGTAATAGGCTTGTGAACAAGTGTATATTTTGCAATGCTGTAAAATATGGTGGTATTTCTCGTATAAAACATCTTGTGGGAACCAAAAAGGATGCTAGTGCATGTCCTCAGGTTCCCGAAACTTTGAAGTATGAGATTAAACAGGTATTAGAGGCTTCGAAGGAGAAGAAGAGATTAAGGGTGAGAGAGAGGGCAAAAATAGGTGGTTGGGATATATCTCAACCATTTGAAGATGCTATGCTCAGGGGATGTATGGTGACCATGGTCATGTTGGTGATGAATTCAATAGTGCAATTGAGATGGAAGAAGAGATGACTGAAGAGGGGAGGAGAAGTAGATAAAAGGGAAAAAATGTAGGTTCTGGTGGTAGTAACAGTGGAGTTGACTCTTTTTCGACTACAAGAACTCCTACTTGCCCGATACCTACGAGGGATATTAAAGGAGGAGACAAAGGAGGTAGTGACCCTAGTGGAATGCCTACATTTTCTCCTCACATATGACTCTTGGAGCTCATCCAAGCATTAGATGAGCTATGGCTTTAAAGGAGGTAATTAAGAAAGTAGATTTAAAGTATCCTTAATTTCTTTTATGAAAATTACCTCTCTTTCAATGTTGCAAACTCATTTTCTTTTCAAAGTATGACGGATGCTATTGCCAATGTAGGATCGGGGTATAGAGTCCCTACTTAATATGCTTTGAGGGGCACATTATTGCAGAAATGACTTGATATTGTTAATACATGGAGTTCTGAATTTAGAGAGTCGTGGAAGGATATAGGATGTTCTGTTATGACTGATGGTTAGATAGATAATCAACGTAGGTCTTTGGTAAACTTTCTAATCTATTGTTCCAAAGGTATATTATTTTTAAAATCATATGACTTGTTCCATATTAATAAAATTGTAGATAATTTACTCCCTATTTTGAGGAAGTTGTTGACGAAGTTGGTGTTTTAAATGTTGTTCAATTCATTATTGATAATAATGCAAATTTTATAGTAGCTAGCAAGATTCTTGAGGCAAACTATCCATCCTTAGTATGGACTCCATGTGTTGCACATTGCATAGACTTAATGCTTGAAGATTTGAGTGCAATGGATGAAATAAGAGGGACTATAGATGCATGCAGAAATATTACAAAGTTTATTTATAATTATTCTTCTATATTGCATTTGATGTGAATTCATACAACTAGAAGGGAATTGATTATGCCTTCATTGACAAAATTTGCTATAAATGTCATACTATGCCAAGTCTTATACAACAACAACTAAGCCTTTTCCCATACTAGACGGGGTCGACTGTATGGTCCACATATCCCTATCGTGTGCCATGTTAGCACTTAACTCACAATAAGCTAGATCATTCTTTATTGTTTCTTTCCAACACTTTTGTAGTCGTCTTCTAGCTCTTTTAATACTTTCCAAATTTAGTTTTTGATACCTTCTTAGAGGTTCTTCTTTTGATTTTCTTTCTATATGTCCAAACCATCTTAAACGATATTCTCTCATTTTATCCTCTATTGGTGTCACTCCTAATTTGTTTCTAATAACCTCATTATGTATATGGTCTTTTCTGGTATGACCACTCATCCATCTCAACATCTTCATTTTTGTCAAAGACATCTTTTGTACATGTTGATGATTAACTGCCCAACACTCAGAACTATAAAACATGACAGTTCTAATTGTTGCTCTATAATATTTACCTTTTAACTTTAATGATATATTCTTATCACAAATAATACCTGATGTTCCTCTCTATTTTAACCGACCAGCATTAATTCTATGCATAACATCTCCATCTATTTTTCCATCACTCTAAAAAATTAACCTTAGGTATTTAAAACTTTCCTTTTGGGGGATGCAATGTGTGCCAATTTTAATTTCTATGTCCTTTGAGGTAACCAAATGATCAAACTTATATTCCATATATTCTGTTTTTGTTCTACTAAGTCGGAGGCCTTTGCTTTCTAATGTTTCTCTCCATGGTTCTATTAACTTTTTTCTTAGACTCCACCACTAATACAATGTCATCTGCAAATAACATACACCAAGGTACTTCATCTTCAATATGTTTTGTTAACTCATCAATCACCATTATAAATAAGTATGGACTTAAAGTTGATCCTTAATGTAACCCAATATTAACTTCAAATAAGTCTGTCATTCCTTCATGAGTCCTCACACATGTTTTTGCACCATCATACATGTCTCTTATAAGGTTAATGTATGCCAATGGGATACCTTTTTTTCCCAAAGTTCTCCAAAGGACCTCCCTCGATACGCTATCATAAGCTTTTTCTAGATCAATACATATCATGTGAAGGTTTTTCTTTTTTGCTCTAAAATGTTGCATAAGACATCTCAAAAGGTGAATCACTTCAACAGTAGATCTGCCTGGCATGAATCCAAATTGGTTCTATGTTGTACTTGATACTTGTCTTAACCTACGTTCGATAATTCTTTCCCACAATTTCATAGTATGGCTCACTAACTTGATACCTCGATAATTCACACAATTTTGAATGTCTCCCTTGTTCTTATATATGGGTATAAGTGTACTTGCTCTCCATTCCTCGGGCATCTTTTGGTTTCTCCATATTTTATTAAATAGTCTTATGAGCCAAGTGATTCATGTCTCTCCTAGGATTTTTCAAACTTCTATATGAATATTGTCTGGTCCTACAAATTTACCTCATTCATATGTTTAAGAGCCTCTTTGACTTCATTCTTTTGAATACGTCGATAAAAATTATGGTTTATATACTTTTCTGATTTGGCTAACTCTCCTAAGCTAATACTAACATCTTTATTTTCATTAAAAACTTATAAAAATAATTTTCAATCTATTTTTTATATCATCATTTGTTACTAGAATTTTCTGATCCTCGTCTTTGATGCATCTAACAAACTTAAGATCCTTAATTTTCTTATCTCTAGCTCTAACTATCCTAAAAATATCTTTTACCCACTTTTGAGTTGAGTTTTTTTTTATATAAATCCTCCCAAATTTTAGCTTTTACTTCACTCACGGCCTTTTTCTCTTCATTCTGTGCTTTCTTATAAGCCTCTAAATTTTCACTAGTTTTCTTAGCATAATGTAATTTGTAACATGCCTTCTTTGCCTTGATTTTATTTTGTACTACTTCACTCCACCACCCAACTTTTTTTTGTGCTGGCACACCTCCCTTAGATACACCTAATACATCTTTCGCCACTTTCCTAATATGTATAGCCATATTGTTCCGCATATCATAGGGTGTACCAACATAATTCCAAACATCTCCTTGAAGGACTTTCTGTTTAAATATATATTCTTTTTTGCTTTTGAGGTTCCACCATTTAGTTTGAATAGCTCGATGCACTCTTTTCTTCTTTGTCCATTTTTTAATTTATAAATCCATAACTAAAAGTCGATGTTGGGTGGTTATACTTTCTCCTAGAATTACATTGCAATCTTTATAACACGCTCTATTTTTTTTTCTATAAATAAAGTAATCAATTTGTGTTTGTGATAAGCCACTCTTATAAGTAATTAAATGTTCATCTCGTTTTTTGAAGATTGTATTGACTATAAAGAGATCAAATGCCATAGCAAAATTTAAAATCTCCCTACCTTTCTCATTTATATCCCCAAAACCAAAGTTTCCATGAATCCCTTGATATCCTAATTTCTCTTTACCGACATGTCCATTTAAGTCTCCTCCTAAACAAATCATCTCCCTTTGTGGAATCTTTTGAATCACCTTATCTAACTCTTCTCAAAAAGTTGTCTTTACACTATCTTCTAGTTCTACTTGGGGTGCGTAAGCACAAACTATATTCAAAACCTCTGCTCCTAACACTAATTTCAATGTCATGATTTAGTCACCAGTTGTATGTCTACTACACTATCCTTTAAATCTTTATTTATGATAATACCAACTCCGTTTCGAGCCTTTTCTTTACCTGAGTACCATAATTTAAAACTTGTATCCTCTATCTCCTTTGCTTTTTCTCCAACCCATTTTGTCTCTTGTAAACATAGAATATGAATCTTTCTCCGAATCATAGTATCTACCACCTCCATTAGCTTACCGGATAATGTTCTGATATTCCAAGAACCACTATGAATCTTTTTATCAAGAACTAGCTTCCTTACCCCCCACAGCCGTTCATATTAAAAATACGGAGACCCTCTATGAAAATTATTCACTACATTTGGGTGGCAATGTAGTGGGACTAACTTCTTTACCCACAACAACAACTAAGCCTTTTCCCATACTAGATGGGGTCGGCTACATGGATTCTTTGTTTCCACAGATCCCTATCGTGTGCCATGTTAGCAATTAACTCACAATAAGATAGATCATTCTTTATTGTTTCTTTCAAACACTTTTGTGGTTGTCTTCTACCTCTTTTAATACTTTCCAAATTTAGTTTTTCACACCTTCTTACAAGTTCTTCTTTTGATCTTCTTTCTATATGTCCAAACCATATTAATGATATTCTCTCATTTTATTCTCTATTGGTGTTACTCCTAATTTGTTTCTAATGACTTCATTATATATACGGTCTTTTCTTGTATGTCAACTAATCCATATCAACATCTTCGTTTCTGTCACAAACATCTTTTATACATGTTGATGATTAACTACCCAACACTCAGAAACATAAAACATGACAGGCCTAATTGATGCTCTATAATATTTACCTTTTAACATTAATGGTATCTTTTTATTACAAAGAATACCTCATGCTCCTCTCCATTTTAACCACCAACATTCATTCTATGCATAATATCTCTATCAATTCTTCCATCACTCGGAAAAATTGACCCTAGGCATTTAAAACTTTCCTTTTGGGGATGCAATGTGTGCCAATTTTAATTTCTATGTATTCTGAAGTAATCAAATAATCAAACTTACATTCCATATATTCTATCTTTGTTCTACTAAGTCGGAGGCCTTTGCTTTCTAATGTTTCTCTCCATAGTCCAATTTTCTATTAACTATTTCCTTAGATTCCTCCACTAACACAATGTCATCTGCAAATGACATACACCAAGGTACTTCATCTTGAATATGTTTTGTTAACTCAACAATCACCATTATAAATAAGTGTAGACTTAAAGTTGATCCTTGATGTAACCCAATATTAACTTTAATGAAGTCTGTCATTCCTTCATGAGTCCTCACACATGTTTTTGTACTATCGTACATTTCTCTTATAAGGTTAATGTGTGTTATTAGGATACCTATTTTTTTCAAAGTTCTCCAAATAACTTCTCTCGGTACCCTATCATAAACTTTTTTTAGATCAATAAATATCATGTAAAGGTCTTTCTTTTTTTCTCTAAAATGTTCCATAAGACGTATCAAAAGATGAATCGCTTCAACAATAGATCTACCTAACATGAATCCAAATTGGTTTTCTGTTGTACTCTATACTTGTCTTAACCTACATTCGATAATTCTTTCCCACAATTTCATAGTATGACTCATTAACTTAGATACCTCGATAATTCGCATAATTTTGAATGTCTCCCTTGTTCTTATATATGGGTATAAGTGTACTCGTTTTCCATTCCTCGAGCATCTTTTGGTTTCTCCAAATTTCATTAAATAGTCTTGTGAGCCAAGTGATTCCCATTCTCCTAATAGTTTTTAAATTTCTATAGGAATATTGTCTGCTCCTACCGATTTACCACCCTTCATATGTTTAAGAGTCTCTTTGACTTCATTCTTTTAAATACGTCGGTAGAAATTGTGGTTTATATACTTTTCTGATTTGACTAACTCTCCTAAGTTAATCTTTATTTTTATTAAAAGCTTATAAAAATAGTCTTTCCATCTATTTCTTATATCATCATTTGCCACTAGAATTTTTTCATCCTCATCCTTGATATATCTAACATAATTAAGATCTTTAGTTTTCTTATCTCTAGCCTTATCTATCCTAAAAATATCCCTTTCACCGTCTTTTGAGTTGAGTTTGTTATATAAATTCTCCTAAATTTTAGCTTTTTCTTTACTGATGGCCTTTTTCAGTTCCTTCTTTGCTTTCTTATAAACCTCTAAAGTTTCACTAGTTTTCTTAGCATAATGTAATTTGTAATATGTCCTCTTTGTCTTGATTTTATTTTGCACTACTTCACTCCATTACCAAGATTCTTTTTGTGCCAGTACACCTCCCTTCGATATACTTAACACATCTTTCACCACTTTCCTAATATGTATAACCATATTGTTCCATATATCACAGGGTATACCAACATAATTCCAAACATCTCCTTGAAGGACTTTATGCTTAAATATATCTTCTTTCTTGCTTTTGAGGTTCCACCATTTAGTCTGAATAGCTCGATGCACTCTTTTCTTCTTTGTCCATTTTTTAATTTATAAATCCATAACTAAAAGTCGATGTTGGGTGGTTAAGCTTTCTCCTAGAATTACATTGCAATCTTTATAACACGCTCTATCTTTTTTTCTATAAATAAAGTAATCAATTTGTGTTTGTGATAAGCCACTCTTATAAGTAATTAAATGTTCATCTCATTTTTTGAAGATTGTATTGACTATAAAGAGATCAAATGCCATAGCAAAATTTAAAATCTCCCTACCTTCCTCATTTATATCCCCAAAACCAAAGTTTCCATGAATACCTTGATATCCTAATGCCTCTTTACCGACATGTCCATTTAAGTCTTCTCCTAAACAAATCATCTTTCTTTGTAGAATCTTTTGAATCACCTTATCTAATTCTTCCAAAAAAATTATCTTTATACTATCTTCTAGTCCTACTTGGGGTGCGTAAGTACAAACTATATTCAAAACCTCTGCTCCTAACACTAATTTCAATGTCATGATTCGGTCATCATATCGTTGTATGTCTACTACACTATCCTTTAAATCTTTATTTATGATAATACCAACTCCGTTTTAAGCATTTTCTTTACCTGAGTACCATAATTTAAAACCTGTATCCTCTATCTCCTTTGCTTTTTCTCCAACCCATTTTGTCTCTTGTAAACATAGGATATGAATCTTTCTCCGAATCATAGTATCTACCACCTCCGTTAGCTTATCGGATAATGTTATGATATGCAAAGAATCAATACGAATCTTATTATCTAGCCTTCGCATCTGTCCATATTAAAAATATGGAGACCCTCTTTAAAAGTTATTCACTATATTCAGGCGGCAATATAGCAGGACTAACTTCTTTACCCACACCCGCCCATGATGTGGGAACCCTCTCTGCAATTGATTCACTATATTCGGGCGAAAATATAGTGATCCTTGCTTATTTATCACTGCATTCGGGCTCTACAACGCGTCGCTAGGCGGAGACGCCCCAAAGCAATGCTCACAATTTTTGTAATTCATGTTATAAAAATCTGATGAAGTTTTACGCTAGTTGTCGAAAGCCTAACACAACCCTCCTCCTTTATTCGGGCTTGGGACTGGTAATGCAAGGGTGATCCCTTACATGGGCGGAGTTAACTCCACATAAAGTCCAGAAAAAAAAAATGTGCAATCCATGATTGAGCCTAAGTACTATGATAAGTAGTTTCTCCCTACCTTAAAAGGATAGGTAGGGAATTAACCCCACCCAAAAGAATTTTCTAGATCCACCACAGGGTTCATATCCACTGGTTTTTGGCATGCAAGTGTAAAGCTCGGATGTCTCTGCAGACTGTCAATGCAGTGAACCATAGAGTTGTAGTAGATGTACTTTCTTTTTCCACGCTACAACAGCAAGCACTGATCTTGTTTGCCTCCATCATGCATTTCATAAATTTGAATCATATGTTGCCGGTTATGGTATTCCTGGGATCATGTTATAATACGAGATGAGACATCATCATGCTGTGGCTGCCACATGAACATTATAAAGTGGTTGTGTTCGCTGGATAGCAAGACTTGTTGACTATAGGGAAATAGTCTAATCATTGACATTTTTTATCTGGTCGAAGCAGTATTTGTATAAGTCATGTTTTACTCCCAATTAGTTGTTGCTTTGTTGTTTTGTTCATGCACATTGGCTGAAAGTCTATAAATCAATAAAGTCTAACGACTCTAACCCAAGTTAAAGAAAATGGTGTTAAGGCTGGTTTCTCTCTCCTCTCTCTCATATATATGTATGTACATATAGATAAATATATGTGTATATATATAGATATAGATATCAGAGAGAGAGAGAGAGAGAGAGAGAGAGAGAGAGAGAGAGAGAGAGAGAGAGAGAGAGAGAGAGAGAGAGAGAGAGAGTCTAATGATAGGGCACCCTCAAGCATGTACTGCCTTTATCTAAACCATTAAATGGGATCTCATCGTTTGGTATGTGTGAAGCAATTACAGTTTTGTTGCCATAAATACAATTACATGCATAAAATATAAACTCTTTAGAATAAAAGTTTGTCCTTAAATGCATACATCTGGATTATGGAACAAAGCTTTAATGTCTTCATCTTAACAATTTAGTGAGATTGCTCTTATATATATATATATATATATATATATATATATATATATATATATATATATATATATATATATATATATATATATATACATAAGGTGGAGGATGCAAACCAAACATATGTAAACTCCATCTAAATCAATCTCAACTATCCGATCAAGAGTCACGAGTGGTTGAGATTGAAAATAAAAAGTGAAAAGTATATATACTTTTTACATGATACTTAATTGCCCCGGCATGCGCTTTTCACTTTTTCTTTTCCAATCTCAACCATTCATCACCCTTTATCGAACGGTTGAGATTGGTTTGGATGTAATTTTAATATGAGTGATTTGCATCCTCCACCTTCTCTTTATAAGTAGAGAGAGAGAGAGAGAGACTAAGAGAGAGTTGCTAGATTCTTGTTCATGTTATTCTTGAATTGGAGAGATGAATTGTCTAGATAGAAATGTAATATATAAAGTTGTTTTCTAGAAAAAGCAAAAATTATAAAGTACATTACATTATGTACTTTTTCACTTTTTGCTTTCTTATCTAGACCACCCATCTATCCAATACGATGTTCACATTGGCTTAGAAGGTCTAGCATGAACATGAATCTCATAACTCCCTCTCTCTCTCTCTCTAATATATATATATATATATGTGTGCGTGTATAGACAGACACATACATATGCAAGTATGTAAAAGGTTCGGAGGTTCACATCATCCACACTTATGATGTACGTGCTTTTTAGTTAATCTATCACCAAGTTTTGTTCAATATAGATTGCTTGTTGCAACTAGGGCCTTCATTTGTGTTTCTATGAGGAGGAACATGAGAGTTTATGCGGTCAAAGTATGGTGATTTGTCAGCTTTTGATTTTTTGATCCCGTGAAATATGTTATGCATACATCATCATCAAATGATTGAGAAATTTGTCTTCTGCCAAAAAGAAAAGATTGTACATTGCATTTATGAGAGCTTCGTTATCATTTAATTACATCGGAACAAGTTGGTGCATGAAAACATGGCGAATACCTATCATATATATATGTGCGTGTATAGTGTATACATATCTGCCACAATCTCTGTCTTGTAATCACAAGTGATGCTGATCTTACTTCACGTTAACATTGCCCTTTTCTCTTTCTCTTTAAAATTAAAATATCCTTCACTTACTCGGGCTTATACTTGCCCACTCCTAACTAGTATGAGAAGGAGGCATTATTGGCATCTGATCTAGCACTGAGGCCAAATAAACCACAACCAGAGTTCTGTAAGATTTTGACAGCAAGTGATACAAGCACTCATGGTGGATTCTCTGTTCCACGTCGTGCTGCAGAGAAGATCTTCCCACCTCTTGTAAGTGCACTTGAATATGCTAGTAATCGGTTTATTGGTTGTAGTGTACTCTTTGGTTAACTAATATTTTCATATTCTATAGTTGACTTATGCCGACCCCATCTAGCATGGGAAAAGGCTTAGTTGTTGTTGTTGTATAGTTGACTTATTGTTATTGTGCATGTAGGATTACACAATGCAACCAGCTGCTCAAGAGCTAGTTGCCAGAGATTTACATGGAAATGCATGGACATTTATCTACAGGGGTAATCTCAGTTTCTTTAGTAACTTTCTGTTGCAAATGATATCAATTGTTGTCAAAACCCAACTATGTGATGCAACCTAGTATTGACTCAACCAGCAAACCAACCAGTTTCCTTCCCTAGGTGGGGCTGGTCATAGCTTGTAGCTCAAGGACTTCAGAGGGAATCAACCATCCTACTGTTGATCTCACCCTAGCAACCTTAACTTCAGAGTTCTTTGGTGGGCCAATCCATTAGCATTAGACTTATCATTAAAAAGAAAAGAAAAAGAGAAAGATCAGAACTATGATATCAATCCAGCAGAGTTTGGTGCCAACTGACGGGTACGTAATGCAATCCCTTCTTTTATCTAGACTTAGGACCATTTATGTGAGGTCAATACCTTATTGTAGGCAGAGTTGGTAGAAACCACATTCTTGGAGAATTGGTTAATTGTTCACCTTTTGGTACATGCTGAAGATGATTTTTTTCCGAAGGCTGATGAAAATCTAAATTATCCAAGAAGCAACCGTCATTGTGGGGGTTTTATTTTAATTTCTTACTATGAGCAAAACTAATAGCCTTTGTTTTCTATATTTATGACAGGTCAACCGAAGCGACACCTCTTAACAACAGGATGGAGTTTGTTTCTGGGTGGCAAGCGGCTCCTTGCTGGGGACTCTGCTCTGTTCTTGCGGTATGGTAACATCGACTATCTGAATCAATTGCGCTAAAAAAACAAATATTGTACCTGATCATGTATCCCCTAATTGTAATGCCAACCAGTAAAAAGGAAAAACTGTACCAACGTTGCTGCTGGAGTATTGTTATCAGATAAGGGTAAATTAAGAACATATTAAAGTACAGGAGTAATTATTGAGAAAGTTGGTATTTTCTTTCATGAAATCCAAGTTTTCTCTCCAAAAAGTCTTTTCCTGTAGCGATTTTCATAGACACATTGAGACAAAGCAACTTTTGTCAAAGAATTACTAATCACAAACTTTGTGAGTATGCCGATTCTCAAAACTCACAATCACAATTAAGTGAATCTACCGCAAATTATAACAACAATAACGAAGCCTTTTTTCATACTGGATGGAGTCGGCTACATGAATTCTTTGTTTCCAGAAGGCCCTATCATGTGCTATACTAGCAGTTAACTCAATATAAACTAGATTATTCTTTATTATTTCTTTTAAACACTTTTGTGGTCACCCTCTTTCTCTTTTAATATTTTTACAATCTAGTTTTTCATATCTTCTTACGAGAGCATCTTTGGGTCATCTTTCTATATGTCTAAACCATCTTAAATGATTTTTTCTCATTTTATCCTCTATGGGTGCTACTCCTAATTTGTTTCTAATAACCTCATTATGTATATGATCTTTCTTTATATGACCGCTCACCATCTCAACAACTTCATTTCTACAACATTTTTTGTGCATGTTGATTATTAACTGTCCAACACTCAGAATCATCAAACATAGCAGGTCTAATTGTTGCTTTATAATATTTACCTTTCAACTTCAATGGTATCTTCTATCACATAGAATACTTGATGCCCCTCTCCATTTTAACCAACCGGCATTAATTCTATGAGTAATATCTCCATCAATTTTTCCATCACTTTAAAAAGTTGACCCTAGGTATTTAAAACTTTCCTTATGAGGGATACAATATGTGCCAATCTTAATTTCTATGTCCTCCTAAGTACTAAAATGACCAAACTTACATTTCATATATTCTATATATATTCTACTAAGTTGGAAGCCTTTACTTTCTAATGTTTCTCTCCATAGTTCTAATTTTTTATTAACTTTTTTCTTAGTCTCATCCACTAACACAATGTCATATATGCAAATAACATATACCAAGGTACTTAATTTTGAATATGTTTTGTTAACTCATCAATGACCAATATAAATAAATATAGACTTAAAGTTGATTCCTGATGTAACCCAATATTAATTTTAAAGGAGTTTGTAATTCTTGCCTTAGTTCTCACACATGTTTTTGCAGTCACTTATAAGATTTATGTATGCCAATGACAATATTATTTGTATCGCATCGTATCATACGTATTATATCATGGAACACCACAATATGATACAGGGGTCTGTATCGTAGAAGCGTGAGTATCGTGCCGTATCGTGCGATACGAGCGATATTGCTAGGAAAGGATCTTTTAAAGGGTCCTTAACTGAACAAAAACCCAAAGTTTTGTGGGTTTTTGGCCTCTGCTCGCCTCTGTTCACTGCTCTCCAATCCATCCTTCGATAGCTCTCCCCTCTTTGGTGTTTAAGCTCGAAAAAAAGTGCTCTATGCATGCAAGGGTCCCAATTCAGATTATGGTATAACTTTTACATTTTTTTGAATTTTTTTCTTTGTATTTGTTGTTTTTTGGTGTTATTTATTTTTTTTATTTTTTTGAATGACAAAATATGAAGTTATAAAGTGCATGGATATGATTTTTATTGCATTCGAGAAGTAGGAGATATCCTATTTGAGTGTTAAGTGAAGCTTGAAGATTTATGAAGTGCTTTTATTTTCAGGTTTTTGATTGAATTAAAGTACTCAATTGAGATGATAGGAAGGAGTGTTAGGGACTCCCAATCTTGGTCTGATGATCCAATATGGTAATAGGGTATAATAGTTGAGGAAAATAGATTGAACATTAAATGTTTATTTTGTAAGAAGGTGGTTACTGGTAAATTTTCACGATTGAAACACCACCTAGGTATTAGGAAAGAAGTTTCTCCTTACACGATCAGAGTTAGAAATTTATCAAAAACCATTAAATGACAATGTCTATAGATAATTGAGAGCATACATGAGAGGAGACAATAAAAGGATGATTTAGAGATATTTGAGGAAGAGGATGATGATACTATTGGATTGACTGATAGTATTCCTTTTGATGGTGGAACAAAGGTTGGTAGTAGTAGTTATCGACCATCAATTAGGAGAAAAAGGGTTGTTAAAGATTTTGCAAGTGAAAGTGGTAGAGAAAGAGGTTCTTCTAGCATACATTCATTTTTTCCTCCTATCACTACATATGATGCTCAACATTGAATTCATGTTGGTATAACTTTAGAACAACTGCATGGGCAAGCAACCTTGTAGTGGACAAATGATTTTATGATGCATGTATTTCATTTAATGCAACAAACACTTTTCATTTTCAAGTAATGACATATGTAATTTCTAATATTGGTCTATGATATAAGATGCCCTCTTATCAGAAGTTGAGAGAAAAATTATTAGATAAGATTGCCTTTGAAGTGAAAGAATATTTTTCGATTTTCAAAGAGCCATCGAAGGAGACATTATGCACTATCATGGCAGACAAATGGATATATGGGCGAGAAAATATTTTGTTAAATTTTTTTGTTTATTGTCCTAAATGACTTATAATTTTGAGATCTCTAGACATATTAGAGGAGAGGTATACTGCAGAGTTCCTTACGCAAGAGTTTGATATGAGGTTGGGCTAGAGAATGTAGTCTAATTTATTACAAATAATGCAACTAACTATAAAGCAATTAGGAAGGAGTTAACAAATATTTATGAGATTTGCTATTAGATACCATGCACATCCCATTGTTTAGATCTCATCCTTGAGAATATTGGTGAGATGAATGAGATAAATGAAGCAATTGATTGTTGCCAAGATATCACCAAATTTATCTACAATCATGCCTTTGTATTATGTATAATGAAGAGATATAAAGATGGTGCAGAGCTTCTTCGTAGAGCTGCAACTCGATTTGCAATTAATTTTTATTTGTATAGAGCATTGTAAGACAAAAGCAAACCTTGAAGTGAATATTCTCCTCATATGAGTGATAACAATTTGTAGAGTTGTTCAAAATAGAAGAAATAGAAAGTTAAATGAGATTTCAGATACAGACTCTAAGAGTACATTTTGGAATGAATGTGTTAGATTTTTTAGGATTATATGTCCTTTAGTGAAGGTTTTGAGATTGACAAATAACGAGGAGAAACCATCTATGGGCTACCTTTAATAAGCCATGGATAGGACAAAAGAAGCCATTAGAAGTAATTTTAATGTAAGAAAGAGGGATTATGTCCCCGTGTGAAACATTATAAATAATAGATGGAACAAATAATTTTATCAACCTATTCATGCAACATCATATTACCTAAACACAACATTAAGGTACTCAACAAGCTTTAAAAGGGACGGTGAAGTTAATCGAGGCATCATTGATTGTATAGATATATTAGTCCATGATGAGAGTAGAGTTGATAATGAACAAAGCCAATTTGAAGAAAGTTAAATTACTTACTTTTATTTCTTGTAGGCAATTAAAAAAGTTAAATAGAGAAAAAAACCAATTTTATCAAATAAGTTTGGATAATTTTGATATATTAGAGGAGTGGATTATGAAAGATAATGAAGAAAATACACTCTTTACCGAATAAGACATTGCATGGATTAATTTGAAAGGAGTACAACAACATTATAAAGGAGGTAAAGATTTTAATTTTGAAGCAGAAGTTGGCGAGTTTCTTAAGGAAGGAGAAGATGAATATTATTTAGTTGATAATCTTGATTATAATATGTAAATATAAATGTATTTCATTTTTTGCTTCAAAATATATAATTCTTTTTCAATTATTGAATGGTGAACGATGAATATATATATATATATATATATATATATATATATTAAACTTTGCATTATATAATTTTTTTGCAATTATAATTTTTCCCCTAATTTTTTAGATTTTTATTGGTTTTTTAGTATTAAATTACGATACACTATGATATGATACGATAAGATACGTATAGTTGACAAGAATGATATACGATATGATACATATCTTATAACATTGGCCAATGAGATAACTCTATTTTCTAAGGTTCTCCAAAGAACATCTCTTAGCATTCTATCATAAGCATTTTTTAGATCAATAAATATCATGTGATGTTTTTTTTTTGCTCTAAAATGTTCCATAAGATGTCTCAATAGGTGAATCGGTTCAATAGTAGATCTATTGGGCATGAATCCAAATTGGTTCTACGTTGTACTGGATACTTGTCTTAACCTATATTCGATAATTCTTTTCCATAATTTCATAGTATGACTCATTAATTTGATACCACGATAATTCTCATAATTCTGAATGTCTCCCTTGTTCTTATATATGGGTATAAACTTACTCGCTCTCCATTCCTCCAGCATATTCTAGGTTTTCCATATTTCATTAAATAGTCTTGTGAGAAAAGTGAGCCCATCTCTCGTAGGATTTCTATACTTCTATAGGAATATTTTCTAATCCTACAGATTTATCAACCTTTATATATTTAAGAGCCTCTTTGACTTAATTCTTTTTAATACACTAATAAAAATTATGGTTTATATACTTTTCTGATTTGGTTAACTCTTCTAAGCTAATACTACCATATGTATTTTTATTAAAAAGCTTATAGAAATAAATTTTTCATCTGTTTTTTATATCATTATTCATCATTAGAATTTTTATGCATTTAACAAAAGTTAGATCCTTAGTTTTCTTATCTCTATCCTTAACTATCCTAAAAATATTTCTTTCACCTTCTTTTGAGTTAAGTTTTATATAAAACCTTCCAAATTTTGGCTTTTGCTTCACTAATGGCTTTTTTACTTATTTCTTTGCTTTTATATAAGCCTCCCAAGTTTCACTAGTCTTCTTGACATAGTGCCATTTGTAATATGCCTTCTTTGCCTTGATTTTATCTTCTACCACCAAGCTTCCGTTTGTACCAATACACTTCTCTTAAATTCACCTAATACATATTTTGTCACTTCTCTAATATATATAGCTATATTATTCCACGTATGAGAATGTGTATCTTTGATTCAAGAACGATTACCAATTAAATTACAAATAAGATTAAGTTTTGATCGAAAGTAGACTAGGTAAGTTTCTTTCATGTAAGACAAATAATAACTAGTGAGGATCATGACTACTTTTGGAATATCATGACTCTTTTTGGAATATATATATATAGTCAGGATAGCCATAGCCGTTATTTTATTTGTTTAATTTAAAATATGAAACAAACTATGCTTCGACTAAAGATAAAAATAAAAAGTAAGATTGGCCCGTTCAATTGATTAATATCAAGCCACACCACGTTGGGGTAGGAACTATTAAATAAGAAGGGTAACCCACTTTTTCCCGACCAGTAAGATCATGAGATATTTGCACTTATTCATAGCTTATTTAACACATAATGGATTTACCTGCGCCAATACAAACATCTTCTTTAAGAACTTTCTATTTAAATATATCTTCTTTCTCATAATTGAGGTTCTACCATCTAGTTCGAATAGCTCTATGCACTCTATTATTTTTTGTCTACTTTTCTACCTACAAATCCAATATTAAAAGTCGATGTTGAGTAGTTAAACTTTTTCCTAGAATTACCTTGCAATCTTTACAACATGATCTATCCTTTTTCTTATAAACAAAATAATTTATTTGTGTTTGTGACAAACCACTTTTATAAGTAATTAAATGTTCAATCTCATTTTTTGAAAATTGTATTGGCTATAAAGAAATCAAAGTCATAGCAAAATTTAAAATCTCCTTACTCTCCTTATTTATATCCCCAAAACCATAGTTTTCATTAATATCTTGATATCTTAATACATCTTTCTCGACATGTCCATTTAAATCTCCTCCCAAACAAATCATCTTTCCTTGTAGAATTATTTGAATTATCTTATCTACCTCTTCTCAAATATCCTTCTTTGTACCATCTTCTAATCCTACTTGAGGATCATAAGTACAAACTATATTCAAAACCTCTATTCCTAACACTAATTTCACTATCATAATTCAGTCACATATCATTATATATCTACTATACTATCCTTAAAATTTTTATTTATAATAATACAAACTTTATTCCGAGCTTTTTTCTTTCCTGAGTACCATAATTTAAATTTTAAACTTGTATTCTCAATCTTCTTTGCTTTTTCTCCAACCCATTTTGTCTCTTTAAACATAGAATGTGAATCTTTCTCCAAATCATAGTATCTACCACCTCCACTAACTTGCTGGTCAATGTTATGATATTTCAAGTACCAATACCAATCTTATTATCTAGGACTAGATTCTTTACCCCTACAATTCATTCTGAAAATGAGAAGACCCCCACTGTAACTTGATCCTCAAGAATTGCTTCTTTACCCTCGCATCCATTCCTTGTTCTTACGATCCTAAATTGCAATGAAATTCAGCATCGCGAACCAATTCCTTGAGATCTGTTGGGCGTTGTCATACCCATCTCAGAAACTATACATAGGTCAACTCCATAACCAAGTGGATTTCAGCATATTGATGCCAGTTGACTTGCATGAATATGACAATGGGTGTTTAACTTTTGTGGTTTCAAGCAGAGATGAGAAATCACTGCTTCTCTTGGGAATAAGGATGGCCAACAGGCAAATGACAAATCTATCTTCATCCGTTTTGTCAAGTGACAGCATGAACATTGGCGTTCTTGCTGCAGCAACTCATGCTGCTGCCAACAATAGCCCTTTCACCGTCTTCTACAATCCAAGGTTAGTTAAATCAGATACTTTAATCAAAATGCCGTTTTCTTGTGGATGTACTTTCATGAGCTTTGGATGATATACTTTGGTTTAACATGTCGTCAGGCATAAGGAAAAACACATTTGCTTTTATTCTCACGCACCTATCTATCAGTGGGTGATGTAGAGTGACGTACTTCTATTTAATCCTGCAACATAAAACATGATCTTGGAACTGCTCATCTTTTCATATGTTTGCCTATCTATCTCACTCTTATTTCTTTGTCTTTTATAAAATGACTTCACCTTCACTCTCATTACTATGAATGATAAAAGTAATAATAGTAATTATTGTTATTACCAATATCATTGTTATTATTGTTTCTGCAAGCTAATATATGTGCATGTAGATGAATTATGTATGTGCATCTAGATTAAACGATACCATGAAATTTTGTTGCATGTTTATAGGGCAAGCCCTTCAGAATTTGTTATTCCACTGGTCAAGTGTAACAAGGCAGTCTACAATAATCAAATGTCGCTTGGAATGCGCTTCCGCATGATGTTTGAAACTGAGGAATCTGGGACTCGGAGGTACTCATTCGGTTCTCTTTTTGGTACGTACAACATGAATAAACTACTTTTCATATGGTTGGATCAGCCTAGCATAAAGCACAGTCCAAGATCCGGCTCCAAGGCTATATGTTGTTACTTCTATAATAATGAATTACTTTTTTCTGTGATTGCAAGTCATTTTTTACTACCAATAACATTGAAGTACATTTGAGTTCATAAATTTGTTGTGCAGATACATGGGTACCATCACGGGCATCTGTGATGTAGACCCTGTTAGATGTAAAAACTCAGTGGAAAAACTTGCAGGTGATGGATCTATGAGATATTTTAGTTTCTTCAGTGTGCTGATTGACTAATATTTTCTTTAATCAATCAGGTTGGCTGAGATGAGGCAGTCAGAGGTGAAAGGCGTAACCGTATCTCGATTTGGGAGATTGAAGCTGTTGTTGCACCTTTTTTCATCTACTCTCCATTCATCGGATCAAAGAGTCCAAGACAACCCGGGTTGCCATGTATTCTATGAATCCTTAACCATGCTACGTGTTTGGGGTGTGATTCATGAACTTGGTATGTATGAATTGAGGCCCGATAGGTAGCAAGTGAGGCTTTAGCAACCATCCCATTTTAAGTGTTGGCAACCAATTAACACTCACGGTTGAGGCCTTTTTTTTTTTAAACTCCGCTCATGTAAGGGATCACCCTTGCATTGCCGGTCCCAAGCCCGGATAAAGGAGGATGGTTGTGTTAGGCTTCTGATAGTCACAGTGTAAAATTTTGTCAGATTTTTATACCATGGATTATATAAATTATAAGCATTGCTTTGGTGCGTCCTCACCTAGTGATGTGTTGCAAAGCCCGAATACAGTGATAAGTAAGGGCCACTACATTTTCGCCTTAATGTAGTGAATCAGTTGAAAAGAGGGTTCCTACATTATGGACGGGGTGGGTAAAGAAGTTAGTCCCGCTACATTGCTACTCGAATATAGTGAATAATTTACAAAGAGGGTCTCTGCATTTTCAATATGGACGAATGCAGGGGGTAAGTAAGCTAGTCCTAAATAATATGATTCGTATTGGTTCTTGGAATATCATAACATTATCCGGTAAGCTAATGGAGGTGGTAGATACTATGATTCAAAAAAAGATTCATATTCTATATTTACTAGAGACAAAATGGGTTGGAGAAAAAGCAAAGGAGATAGAGGATAAATGTTTTAAATTATGGTACTCAGGTAAGGAAAATGCTCGAAACAGAGTTAGTATTAGCATAAATAAAGATTTAAAGGATAGTGTAGTAGGCATACAACGATATGGTGACTGAATCATGACGTTAAAATTATTGTTAGGAGCAAAGGTTTTGAATATAGTTTGTGTTTATGCACCCCAAGTAGGACTAGAGGATAGTATAAAGACAACTTTTTGGGAAGAGTTAGATAAGGTGATTCAAAAGATTCCACAAAGGGAGATGATTTGTTTAGGAGAAGACTTAAATGGACATGTTGGTAAAGAGGCATTGGGATATCAAGGTATTCATGGAAACTTTGGTTTTGGGGATATAAATAAGGAAGGTAGGGAGATTTTAAATTTTGCTATGGCATTTGATCTCTTTATAGTCAATACAATCTTTAAAAAATGAGATGAACATTTAATTACTTATAAGAGTGGCTTATCACAAACACAAATTGATTACTTTATTTGGAGAAAAAAAGATAGAGTGTGTTGTAAAGATTGTAAGGTAATTCTAGGAGAAAGCTTAACCACCCAACATCGACTTTTAGTTATGGATTTACAAATAAAAAATGAACGAAGAAGAAAAGAGTGCATTGAAGTACACTCTGTGATGTTATGGCTTATTGAGACTAAATGGTGGAACTTCAAAAGCGAGAAAAAAGATATATTTAAACAAAAAGTCCTTCAAGGGGATGTTTGGAATTATGTTGGTACACCCTGTGATATGTGAAACAATATGGCTATACATATTAGCAGAGTATGTTATAAATTACATTATGCTAAGAAAACTAGTTAAACTTTAGAGGCTTATAAGAAAGCAAAGAAGGAAGCGAAAAAGGCCGTAAGTGAAGCAAAAGCTAAAATTTGGGAGGATTTATATAAAAAACTCAACTCAAAAGAGGGTGAAAGAGATATTTTTAGGATAGCTAGGGCTAGAGATAAGAAAACTAAAGATCTTAATTATGTTAGATGCATCAAAGACGAGGATAAATTTTTTTTAATGGAAAATGATGATATAAGAAATAGATGGATTTTTTTATAAGCTTTTTAATAAAAATAAAGATGTTAGTATTAGCTTAGGAGAGTTAGCCAAATCAGAAAAGTATACAAACCACAATTTCTACCAACATATTCAAAAGAATGAAGTCAAAGAGTCTCTTAAACACATGAAGGGTGGTAAATCGCTAGGACCAAACAATATTACTATAGAGGTTTGGAAAATACTAGGAGAAATAGGAATCACTTGGCTCACAAGACTATTTAATGATATATGGAGAAATCAAAAGATGCTCGAGGAATGAAAAGCGAGTACATTTATACCCATATATAAGAACAAGGGAGACCATCAGAATTGTGCAAATTACTGAGGTATCAAGTTAATGAGCCATACTATGAAATTGTGGGAAAGAATTATCGAACGTAGGTTAAGACAAGTATAGAATACAACAGAGAACCTTAGTTTTCTGATCCTCATCTTTGATATATCCAATAAAAAATAAGATCTTTAGTTTTCTTATTTCTACCCTTAGCTATCCTAAAAATATCTCACCTAAATTTGAGTTAAGCTTTTTATATAAATCTTCTCAAATTTTACCTTCCGCTTTTACTACCGCTCTTTTTCACTTATTTCTTTCCTTTCTTATAAGCTTCCAAAAGTTTCACCAGTCTTCTTGACATAATACAATTTCTAATATGCCCTCTTAGCCTTATTTAGCATACCACTTCACTCTACCACCAAGCTTTCTTTTGTGCTGATACACCTCCCTTAGATTTAACTAACACATCTTTTGTTATTTTCTTAATATGGATAGCTATATTGTTCCACGTATCAAAAGGTATACCTACTTAATTCCAAACATATACTTGAAGAACCTTTTGTTTAATATATCTTCTTTCTCACTTTTGAGGTTCCACTATTTACTCCGACATAACTTTATACATCTTTCTTCTATGTCTACTTTTTTACCACAAAGCTATAACTAAAAGTCGATGTTGGGTAGTTAAGCCTTATCCTTAATTACCTTACAATCTTAGAACACGATCTATATTTTTTTTTACAAACAAAATAATCAATTTATTTTTATAACTAGCTACTCTTATAAGTAATTAAATGTTCATATAATGTTTTGAAGATTGTGTTGGCTATAAAGAAATCATTTGTCATAACAAAATTTAAAATTTTCCTACCTTGCTCATTTAAATTCCCAAACCCATAGTTTCCATAAATACCTCTATATCCTAATGCCTCTTTACTAACATGTACGTCTTAGTCTCCTCCTAAACAAATCATCTCTTTGTGGAATTTGTTGAATTATTTTATCAAGCTCTTCCCAAAATACATTCTTTATACTATCTTCTAGTCCAACTTGGGGTCCATATACAAAAACTATATTCAAAACCTCTACTCTTAACACTAATTTTACCATCATAATTCTTTCTCTATATTGTTATACTCTCTTTTAAATCTTTACTTATAATAATACAAATTTTATTTCAAGTCTTTTTCTTTCTTGAGTATCATAATTTAAAACCTATATTTTCAATATCCTTTACTTTTTCTCCAACCCATTTTTGTATCTTATAAACATAAAAATAGAATGTCAATCTTTCTTCTAGTCATAATATGTACCACCTCTATTAGCTTACCGATCTATGTTTCAATATTCAAAGTACCAATCCAAATCTTATTATCTAAAACTAGCTTCCTTACCCCCTATATCTCTCTATGCTAAAAATGCGGAACCAAATAAACCATGTGTGAAAGCAGACCTATATGGTTCTTGGTAAATCAGGATCCCATGGTTCCAAACTCGTAGTTATGTTTCCACGGAAACATAAAACAAGAACTAAACTGTCCCCCTTGGTTCCGCCAGTTTCGGTCTGGTTCTGGTTTCAAACTGTCCTAGACACAACAACAACAACAACAACAACTAAGCCTTTTCCCATACTAGACGGGGTCGGCTACATGGATTCTTTGTTTCCACAAATCTCTATCGTGTGCCATGTTAGCAGTTAACTCCCAATAAGCTAGATCATTCTTTATTGTTTCTTTCCAACACTTTTGTGGTCGTCCTCTACCTCTTTTAATACTTTCCAAATTTAGTTTTTCTAACCTTCTTACAGGTTCTTCTTTTGATCTTCTTTCTATATGTCCAAACCATCTTAAACGATGTTCTCTCATTTTATCCTCTATTGGTGTCACTCCTAATTTGTTTCTAATAACCTCATTATGTATACGGTCTTTTCTTGTATGACCACTCATCCATCTCAACATCTTCATTTCTGTCACAGACATCTTTTGTACATGTTGATGATTAACTGCCCAACACTCAGAACCATAAAACATGGCAGGCCTAACTGCTGCTCTATAATATTTACCTTTTAATTTTAATGGTATCTTCTTATCACAAAGAATACCTGATGCTCCTCTCCATTTTAACCAACCAGCATTAATTCTATGTGTAACATCTCCATCAACTCTTCCATCACTTTGAAAAATTGACCCTAGGTATTTAAAACTTTCCTTTTGGGGAATGCAATGTGTGCCAATTTTAATTTCTATGTCCTCTGAAGTAGCCAAATGATCAAACTTACATTCCATATATTGTGTCTTTGTTCTACTAAGTCGGAGGCCTTTGTTTTCTAATATTTCTCTCCATAGTTCCAATTTTCTATTAACTTTTTCCTTAGACTCCTCCACTAATACAATGTCATCTGCAAATAACATACACCAAGGTACTTCATCTTGAATATGTTTTGTTAACTCATCCATCACCATTATAAATAAGTATGGACTTAAAGTTGATCCTTGATGTAACCCAATATTAACTTCAAAGAAGTCTGTCGTTCCTTCATGAGTCCTCACACATGTTTTTGCACCATCATACATGTCTCTTATAAGGTTAATATATGTCAACGGGATACCTCTCTTTTCCAAAGTTCTCCAAAGAACCTCCCTCGGTACCCTATCATAAGCTTTTTCTAGATCAATAAATATCATGTGAAGGTCTTTCTTTTTTGTTCTAAAATGTTCCATAAGACGTCTCAAAAGGTGGATCGCTTCAATAGTAGATCTACCTGGCATAAATCCAAATTGGTTCTCTGTTGTACTTGATACTTGTCTTAACCTACGTTCGATAATCCTTTCCCATAATTTCATAGTATGACTCATTAACTTGATACCTCGATAATTTGAACAATTTTGAATGTCTCCCTTGTTCTTATATACAGGTATAAGTGTACTTGCTCTCCATTCCTCGGGCATCTTTTGGTTTTTCCATATTTCATTAAATAGTCTTGTGAGCCAAGTGATTCCTATTTCTCCTAGTATTTTCCAAACTTCTATAGGAATATTATCTGGTCCTACCGATTTATCACTCTTCATATGTTTAAGAGCCTCTTTGACTTCATTCTTTTGAATACGTCGGTAGAAATTGTGGTTTATATACTTTTCTGACTTGGCCAAATCTCCTAAACTAAAACTAACATCCTTATTTTCATTAAAAAGATTATAAAAATAGTTTTTCCATCTATTTCTTATATCATCATTTGCCACTAGAATTTTTTCGTCATCATCTTTTATGCATCTAACATAATTAAGATCTTTAGTTTTCTTATCTCTAGCCCTAGCTATCCTAAAAATATCTCTTTCACCCTCTTTTGAGTTGAGTTTTTTATATAAGTCCTCCGAAATCTTAGCTTTTGCTTCACTAACGGCCTTTTTTGCTTCCTTCTTTGCTTTCTTATAAGCTTCTAAAGTTTCACTAGTTTTCTTAGCATAATGTAATTTGTAACATGCCCTCTTTGCCTTGATTTTATTTTGTACTACTTCACTCCACCACCAAGCTTCTTTTTGTGCCGGTACACCTCCCTTAGATACCCCTAACACATCTTTCGCTACTTTCCTAATATGTATAGCCATATTGTTCCACATATCACAGGGTGTGCCAACATAATTCCAAACATATCCTTGAAGGACTTTCTGTTTAAATATATCTTCTTTCTCGCTTTTGAGGTTCCACCAATTAGTCCGAATAGCTTGATGCACTCTTTTCTTCTTTGTCTATTTTTTTATTTGTAAATCCATAACTAAAAGTCGATGTTGGGTGGTTAAGCTTTCTCCTGGAATTACCTTACAATCTTTACAACACGCTCTATCTTTTTTCCTACAAATAAAGTAATCAATTTGTGTTTGTGATAAGCCACTCTTTTAAGTAATTAAATGTTCATCTCGTTTTTTGAAGATTGTATTGACTATAAAGAGATCAAATGACATAGCAAAATTTAAAATCTCCCTACCTTCCTCGTTTATATCCCCATAACCAAAGTTTCTATGAATCCCTTGATATCCTAATGCCTCTTTACCGACATGTCCATTTAAATCTCCTCCTAAACAAATCATCTCCCTTTGTGGAATCTTTTGAAACACCTTATCTAACTCTTCTCAAAAAACTGTCTTTATACTATCTTCTAGTCCTACTTGGGGTGCGTAAGCACAAACTATATTCAAAACTTCTACTCCTAACACTAATTTCAATGTCATGATTCGGTCACCATATCGTTGTATGTCTACTACACTCTCCTTTAAATCTTTATTTATGATAATACCAACTCCGTTTCGGGCCTTTTCTTTACCTGAGTACCATAATTTAAAACCTGTATCCTCTATCTCCTTTGCTTTTTCTCCAACCCATTTTGTCTCTTGTAAACATAGAATATGAATCTTTCTCCGAATCATAGTATCTACCACCTCCATTAGCTTACCCGATAATGTTCCAATATTCCAAGAACCAATACGAATCTTATTATCTAGGACTAGCTTCCTTACCCCCCGCATCCATCCATAATCAAAATGCGGAGACCCTCTCTGAAAATTTTTCACTACATTCGGGCGGCAATGTAGCGGGACTAACTTCTTTACCCACACCCGTCCATGATGTGGGAACCCTCTCTGCAATTGATTCACTACATTCGGGCGAAAATGTAGTGGCCCTTGCTTACTTCTTATTGCATTCGGGCTCTGCAGCACGTCGCTAGGCGGGGACGCCCCAAAGCAATGCTCATAATTTTTGTAATCCATGTTGTAGAAATCCGACGAAGTTTTACGCTGGCTGTCGGAAGCCTAACACAACCCTCCTCCTTTATCCGGGCTTGGGACCGGCAATGCAAGGGTGATCTCTTACATGGGCGGAGTTTATGGTTTTTGGTTTCAAACTGTCCTAGACATTAAAAAAAAATTGTATAGGCACCTATGGTTTTTGCCGGTTTAGAAATGGTTGCTCCAATTCTACTTCTGAAATCTGGAACTGTAACCAAACTGGGGCACCCTTATTTTGCCATGGTTTCAACAGGTTTGAGGCCAGTCTTGTTTGGGCTTGAACCTCTGGTCCAAGTTCGAACTGGTCATGTCTCTTGGGTCCGGTTCAACTTCTCGAATTCTATTTTAAAAGACAAGGTGGGATTCTAAAACTGGAATGAAAAACCACGTGCAATTCCATGCCACTTATTCTAGTTAGGATTTGGCTCTCCAATAGGTACAACAGGAACCGCATAATAAGGTGATCATTATTTCGGTTCCCTTGGTTCCAGTTCTAGCCGATTTGGGCCAGGTTCAGTTGTCGGGCCAGGTCGGAACTGGAGAGGTGTAGGTGAAGGTTAATTTTATGGTGCCATTAGGAATAACCCGCCGTTTCTCAAGTGTTGCAGAGGATTAATTTGAAACTGTTAAAAGTCTTTCGCTCAACGGATTTAAGAGAGATGTCAGATCGTGTTCAGTATATATAGCACAAAGTGTGATTCTCTAAACCTTGTGTTGATGCTAATAAATTAAGGTGTACCATTTCAGCGACAGCACCTTGTAAACTCGATGAAAGGAGAAAACAATAGGCATCTCACACTAATCCATTACTTAAGATAGATATCCTTAATGATTTAAAAAGGTCAGATTATGAGTGTTAGGATTTAACTGCGTTGATGCCCTTACCAACCACAATCTTCAGCTAGTGTAGGGCCCCTTGAAATAGTAGTATGTGAGGATCAGACAAAAGGCAGTTTGCACGCTGTGCGAATCGAACTTTTGACCAACATCACTTGAGTTGAGAGCCTTGCCAGCTGAGCTAAGACCCTAAGTGCATAAAGCTGGATCGAATTGATTCGGTAGTTGATAATTAAGGTTAGTAAATGAACCAAGACATTATCGTTTGGCTCTCTTCAGCTCTCCCGCTGCACCTTCATGTTCAATTCATCAAAGCTAGATGCGATAATTTTAGTTAAATGAGATTTCAAAATGTCTTGCCTAAGGTAAGAGTCGAAGCAAGTTGGGCTAATGTGGTAAGCTTTGTTTTCAGACACTTGCAATTTTAACTCCAAAATTTAGAAAGTTTGCTTTAGATAGGCCCCAATCTGAAAGTAGGGTGTTTATGATTCGGTTTGGTTCGATTCAAGCCTCATCCTCGAACCAAACCACTAGGTTCAGTTCTCAACTTGTAGAGAACCGAACCTCACCATGCTATGACCAAAACAAAACCAAACCGAACCACCCGTTTCTGTTTGGTTCAATTCTGAATCACGGTTCTACTTGTTTAAGTACTTAGCTAAATACAATGTATTGTCATGAGATTATTTGGATCTACAATCCATGTTTTATATGTATATGAGGTTATAAAACTCATACATAAACTTATAAATATATATATATATATATATATATATATAATGGTTCGATTCAAACCGCTAGAAGTTTTTCTAACTGGAATCGAACATCCAGACATCTAGAACCGCATTTCCATGAACTCCTCTATCTGAAGGTCACTTGGGTGTAATACATGAAACCTTGGGCCGTATTACGCAACTAGCTAGAAATTGTTGAGCGTCCTTTTGAAGTTCTCTGGATTCACTTGACGCAGGGGCTTGTACAGGATAAGTACAGAAAGACCCTTCACTCTTTCCAGGAATGACGTATCGGAAATGGAGTGCGCTTTCCGACTCGGTTTCTCTTCTTCCCCCGCCCAACCATAGCTCTCACCCGTGAGTCATCCCACGTGCGAACGTCGTCTCAGACCTAGAAAGCCCCCTTCCTTCGCCATGGACGCCATAACCCGTGTCTCTTTCTCTCGCCCGTCCAGACGGTCGTTGCTCGATGGAAAGGAGAGCGGCCGGAGGTTTCGCCGGGGGAAGGAAGCCAAGAGGAAGGAGGGGGTGAAGAACAGATAGGAGTGCCAGAGAAGAAGGAATCGGATGTTCGAACGACGCCGGTGAGGAAGGATGAGGGATCGGAAACGTTGCAAGGAGTGTTGGAGGAGATCCGGCTGATCGAGTGACCGGATTTTGGAAGAGTTATCGGGACGACCGGGGTAGTTCTCTCCGTCTTCGCCGGATCCTCGGTCGTCCCAACACTTGCTAGTCATTAGCACCCTCTTGCCTCTTTCCCGTGCACTGAGTTTTTATTCATTGTTTTTTCTCTTAATTTCCTATAACCTTGGCTTTTACTCCTCATCACCCCTACATCCACCAAGTTATAACTCACATTTTTTCTTTAATTACTAATGCCACATCTAACTTAGCCTCATACTTTCCTCCAAAGTCCTCACCATCATTGGACAAAACCCAAACCAGTGTTACTTTAGGACGTCATAGAAGGGTGTTGAACTTAGTAGAAAAGTCAAAGGCAACCTCGTCGTCCTCAACAAGCACAAAATGCTATTATTTGAAACTCTAGTGTTACAGGCTCAACATTATCACGAACAGTGAGAGAACCTGTTTTTCACCTACTGCACTATCAAGAACAATGTTTGTAATATCATCATAGATAGTGGGAGCCACACGAATGTGACTTCAACTGAGCTCGTACAAAAAACTTAAATTTATTGTGCGAGATCATCCTCATTCGTAAAAGATTCATTGGTTCATATTAGCATTCCCTTCTCCATTGGGAATAACTATCGAGATAAAGTACTATGTGACGCAGTTCCCGTGAAAGTAGGTTACTTACTATTGTTATAACAGTTTGACTGAAGGACCACCTATGATGAGTTTCACAATACCTACTCTTTCGTGAAAGAGGAAAAAAAATCACTCTCATATCACTACTCAATCCAGAACAGAAAGAAAAGGAACCCGAAAACACTAGTTAGAATTCTAAGCCAAATCCTGTTGTTCTTGAGCAAGAAAAGAAGGATAATCTTGTTTCCCTCAGTGTGGAACAAAATTCTAATAAAGAGAGTTGCACACTAGAATATACTTGATATTCTTGTTTCAATCTAAGTGACAAAATTGTTGCATTGGATCTAGCAAACGAGAAACTAGAGACTATTGTTGATCTTGAAACCAACGATACTCTTTTTAAGGAGTTGAATTCCAACTTGACCTTCAAAAATGAAGGTGAGCAAAAGAATGAAAAATTTAACCTCTTGTTTCCAAAGTAAGGCATTTGAGTTTGAGTTCAATGATAAGGTTCATCTAAGCAAAGACCTTGATGCCAACCAAACAATTCAAGGAGGTTTTCCACGATTAAAACTCAAGAATCAAGAATAGTACGTTGCACCAAATGATTGTACGGCAAAAGTAAGTGTTGTTATGGAGGTTTGCTTGTTGGATATATTAAATGATATATTTGAAGTACATGTTGTAACTTTTTGTTCGTAACTTAAGATTAACTTGTTTATTTCTTACCTTAACCAATAAGGAAAGGCAACGATAGAGTTGGCTACAAAAGATATTGTTTTGTAGAATACGATATACTCAATCATATTATTTTGTGTCTCTGCAATTCATATTGTTGCAGGCCTAATGGATTCACTTAAGATAAATGTGTGAAAGTTTTATCATCGTAATAGATATTGAAGCTTCTAGAGATTTTTGGTACATAATACTTCTTGAGTAATAGTTTCCTCCAGTCTAGCCATAATAGGTATTCGCTTATATTGTATCTTTTGGTAGTTAAATGTAGCAGGTCTCGAGTCATGTAAGTGTCTTGATAAAAAAATTTGTAACAAACAGTGGCAAGAACTCTTCATAAGCGGCCGATCATAGATCACATTAACATGAAAATAGAAGATCACCAACTACTGGATTTGAGGACAAATCCTTACCAACCCCAAAAGTATGATGCAGAACATCAAGGCTGAAAAATAGAAAACTGAAAAATGACTTGAATCAAGCTTTAATCAGCTCACATATGAATAACAAGCTAAGAATTATTGTAATATTGAGGACATAATCCATCCAAGTCGAACCCCATGACCAGTAACACAATGTAAGTCCAGGACAAGTGATAGATCCAACACATGAAGATTTCATAAATGGTCATCCAAACCAACTGATTACTATATTTATTAATGAACCTATGTTTATTAATGAGCCAGGAGCCAATTGACCATTAAATAAGGTTCATTTTCCTTAGTTTGTAGGATAACCATGTAATGTTAGTTCCAACTTATTTTAATGTTTGTCATTATTGCTATGCAATCGCTATTTAAGTCATTGGAATGAAATGCATTACAGTTCTCTTTAGAGGCATTTTGTTGTTTGAAAGTTATCTTTCTTCCTCTTATCTCATTTAAACTCATTTAGTTTTTTAATGAAAATAAAGATGTTAGTATTAGCTTAGGAGAGTTAGCCTATAAATCACAAATTTTACATATGTATTCAAAAGAATGAAATCAAAGAGGCTCTTAAACATATGAAGGGTGGTAAATAAGTAGGACCATATAATATTCCTATAAAAGTTTGGAACCTACTAGGAGAAATAGGAATCACTTGGCTTACAAGCCCATTTAATGAAATATGAAAAAACCAAAAGATACCTGATGAATGGAGAATAAATACACTTATACCCATATATAAGAACAAGGGAGACATTCAAAATTGTGCAAATTATCGAGGTATCAAGTTAATGAGTCATACTATGAAATTGTAGGAAAGAATTATCGAACGTAGGTTAAGACGAGTATCAAGTAAAATAGAGAACCAATTTGGATTCATGCCAAGCAGATATACTATTTAAGCGATTTACCTTTTGAGACGTCTTATGGAACATTTTAGAGCAAAAAAGAAAGACCTTCAAATGATATTTATTGATCTAGAAAAAGCTTATGATAGAGTACCGAGGGAGGTTCTTTGGAAAACTTTAGAAAAAAGAGGTATCCCATTGACATACATTAACCTTATAAGTGACATGTATGATGGTGCAAAAACATGTGTGAGAACTCATGAAGGAATGACAGATTTCTTTGAAGTTAATATTGGGTTATATCAAGGATCAACTTTAAGTCCATACTTATTTATAACGATAATTGATGAGTTAACAAAACATATTCAAGATGAAGTACCTTGGTGTATGTTATTTGCGGATGACATCGTATTAGTGGAGGAGTCTAAGGAAAAAGTTAATAGAAAATTAGAACTATGGAGAGAAACATTAGGAAGCAAAGGCCTCTAACTTAGTAGAACAAAGACAGAATATATGGAATGTAAGTTTGATCATTTGGTTACTTCAAAGGATATAGAAATTAAAATTGACATACATTGCATCCTCCTAAAGGAAAGTTTTAAATACCTAGGGTCAACTTTTCAGAGTGATGGAAGAATTGATGGAGATGTTATGCATATAATTAATGTTGGTTGGTTAAAATGGCGAGGAGCATCAGGTATTCTTTGTGATAAGAAGATACCATTAAAGTTAAAAGGTAAATATTATAGAGCAACAATTAGGCTTGTCATGTTTTATGGTTCTAAGTGTTGGGTAGTTAATCATCAATGTGTATAAAATATGTATGTGACAGAAATAAAGATGTTGAGATGGATGAGTGGTCATACAAGAAAAATCTGTATAAATAATGAGGTTATTAGAAGCAAATTAGGAGTGGCACTAATAGAAGAAAAAATGAGAGAATATCGTTTAAGATGAACATATAGAAAGAAGATTAAAAGAACCTTTAAGAATAAATTTAGAAAGTATTAAAAGAGCTAGAGAATGACCACAAAAGTGTTGGAAAGAAACAATAAAGAATGATCTAGCTTATTGTGAGTTAACTGCTAATATGGCACATGATACGGATTTGTGAAACAAAGAATCCATGTAGTCGACCCCACCTAGTATGGGAAAAGGCTTAGTTATTGTTATTGTTGTTGTTGTATTCTCTAACCTGTCTCATCCTTCTCTCCTTTTTCTCTCATTACTATTATCACTCTATCCATGTTTTTTGCCAGTCATTACCATCCTCTTGCCTCTTTCACGTGTACCCAACACTTGTTGAATTTTTATTCATTATTTTTTGCTCTTTAATTTCCTACAATCCTAGTCTTTTACTCCTTATCACCCCTACATGCACCAAGTTATAACTCACATTTTTCCTTTAATTACTAATGCCACACCTAACTGAACGTCATACTTTCCTCCAAAGTCCTCACCATCATTGGACAAAACCCAAACGAGTGTTGGCCTTGGGACGTCATAGAAGGGTGTTGAACTTAGTAAAAAAGTCAAAGGCAACCTCGTTATACTCAGCAAGCACAAAATGCTATTAATTGAAATTCTAGTGTTAGAAGCTCAACATTATCACGAACAGTGAGAGAACCTGTTTTACACCTGCTGCACTATAAAGAACAAGGTTTGTAATGTCATCATAGATAGTGGGAGCTGCATGAATGTGGCTTTAACTAAGTTCGTACAAAAGCTTAAATTTATTGTGCGAGATCATCCTCATTCGTAAAAGATTCATTGGTTCATATTAGCATTCCCTTCTCCATTGGGAATAACTATCGAGATAAAGTACTATGTGATGCAGTTTCCGTGAAAGCAGGTTACTTACTATTGTCATAACAGTTTGACCGAAGGACCACCTATGATGAGTTTCACAATACCTATTCTTTCGTGAAAGAGGGAAAAAAATCACTCTCATATCACTCAATCCAGAATAGAAAGAAAAGGAACCCGAAAACACTAGTTAGAATTCTAAGCCAAATCCTATTGTTCTTGAGCAAGAAAAGAAGGATAATCTTGTTTCCCTCAGTGTGGAACAAAATTCCAATAAAGAGAGTTGCACACTAGAATATACTCGATATTCTTGTTTCAATCTAAGTGACAAAATTGTTGCATTGGATCTAGCAAACGAGAAACTAGAGACTATTGTTGATCTTGAAACCAACGATACTCTTTTTAAGGAATTGAATTCCAACTTGACCTTCAAAAATGAAGGTGAGCAAAAGAATGAAAAATTCAACCTCTTGTTTCCAAGTAAGACATTTGAGTTTGAGTTCAATGATGAGGTTCATTTAAGCAAAGACCCTGATGCCAAGCAAACAATTCAAGGAGGTTTTCCACGATTAAAAGTCAAGAATCAAGAATAGTATGTTGCACTGAATGATTGTTAATGCTTGTTGAATATATTAAATGATATATTTGAAGTACATGTTGTAACTTTTTGTCCACAACTTAAAGATTAACTTGTTTATTTTTTACCTTAACCAATAAGGAAAGGCAATGTCAGAGTTGGCTACAAAAGATATCATTGTTTTATAGAATATGATATACTCAATCATACTATTTTGTGTTTCTGCAATTCATATTGTTGTAGGCCTAATGAATTCACTTAAGATAAATGTATGAAAGTTTTATCATCGTAATAGATATTGAAGCTTCTAGAGATTTTTAGTACATAATACTTCTTGAGTAATAGTTTCCTCCAGTCTAGCCATAATAGGTATTCTCTTATATTGTATCTTTTGGTAGTTAAATGTAGTAGGTCTCGAGTCATGTAAGTGTCTTGATAAAAAAATTTGTAACAAACAGTGACAAGAACTCTTCGTAAGCGGCCGATCATAGATCACCTTGACATGAAAATAGAAGATCACCAACTATTTGATTTGAGGACAAATCCTTACCAACCCCAAAAGTATGATGCTATACATCAAGGCTGAGAAAACTGAAAACTGAAAACTGAAAAATGCCTCGAATCAAGCTTTAATCAACTCACATCTCAAGAACAAGCTAAGAATTATTGTAATATTGGGGACATAATCCATCCAAGTTGAACCCCATGACCAGTAACACAATCTAAGTCTAGGACAAGTGATAGATCAAACACATGAAGATTTCATAAATGATCGTCCAAACCAATTGATTACTATATTTATTAATGAACATATGTTTATTAATGAGCCAAGAGCCAGTTGACTATTAAATCAGGCTCATTTTCCTTAGTTTGTAGGATAACCATGTAATGTTAGTTCAAACTTATTTTAATGTTTGTCATTATTGCTATGCAATCTCTATTTAAGTCATTGGAATGAAATGCATTACAGTTCTCTTTAGAGGCATTTTGTTGTTTGAAAGTTATCTTTCTTCCCCTTATTTAAACTCATTTAGCTTCGGTTTAATGATGATTACTAAGTTCATTGCCCTTATTAGTTCCAATTGTGACGGAAAATTCCTTAAAGGCTAGAAATCATTGCAATCAAAATGCCTAACCACCGTTTGGTTTGCATCATAATGTGCCGTTTGTTGATTGCTGTTTCAACTGATGCCAACAGTTTATCATGGAAGAAAGAACTCGCCAAATCGGAATCACTAACTAATATTAAGATCATAAAATTACTCGTTTTTGTATGCTTTCTTCAATTACAACCTCGGATGATATAGATATCCTTTCAACATAGTTCATCAAAAGGATCTTGAGATCATATTCAAATGCATAACATAATTCATCAAAAGGATCTTGGAGATCATATTCAAATGCATATAGTAGGATCCTGACTTGTTCGTGTTTTGGCTATTTGTGTCTATTCTATTTAATGATTAGCTTCTTGTCTGATGTTTTTGCTCTATGTGCCAAGTAATCTATTGCATTTCTTGTCGAAGTTTCGTAGTGGGTTATTGATAATTCTCCCCACAGGAACACCTTTATACATTCATATAACATTGAATTCAGATCCATACAGTTCCGTCATGCTTGTCTGTTGTTTGACATTCAGTTAAAGTTCTCTGTTAGTGCAGCCTTGTGATATCGCTATATATAAGTTTATTTTCTATTCTTTCTTTCTTCCTTCTGTTTCACAACATAGAATCAACTCTTTGTTATGTTAGTATCCAACTATTTGGGTTAGTGCGGTTGAGTCTTCTTTTTAGCAGGCTCCCAAATTCCTGTCTTGTAGCCTTGTGTGATCTCGCTATATAAATTTATTTTCTATTATTTTTTCCTTCTGTTTCACAACATAGAATTAACTCTGTCATGTCAGTAGCGAACTATTTGGATTAGTGCGGTTCAATCTTCTATTTAGCAGGCTCCCAAATTCCTGCATTTTGCCTGGGTAGATTCATTGTAGATATTCTTTTCTAATTTTGTGTAGTTTTCGTGGTATATATGCGTTAATGACTCAGGTTTTAATTCTGTCAATTTTGTTATTTGTTACATTTTCAGCTTTGGGGTTTAGCTCTTCAAGTGTCTTGTTGTAGGTATAGGTCAAGAAATTTTGTTTTGCTATTCGTTTCTCTAAATATCTATCATTTTTGGGTATTTCTCATGTTTGGTTTTATGTAAAGTTGGCTGAGTTCATTTTTTTTATTAATAGAGTTTGTGTTGAGTTTCATATAATTTTAGTGCGTCATCAATTTTTTTTCATGCAATCTCTTTTATCACTTTATACTTAAAATATAAAAACATTTGATCGGTAAGATAATGAATGTTATAGATACAGAAAGATTCACATTCTATTTTTGTAACAGTTGAAGAACAAACAAAGAAAATTGAAAAAATATGTTTTAAGTTATAGTATATTATTATAACTAAAGATTTAAAAGAGAGTAATAGATATTCAATGATATAAAACCAAATTATGATGATGAAATTAACGTTATGAATACAAATTTTGAATATAGTTTGTATATATGCACACTAAGAAAGACTAAAATATAGTATAAACAATTTTCACAAAGAGAGATGAAGCTTAACTATCCAACATTGATTTTTAGTTATAGATTTTATGGTGAAAAATAGACACAAAAAGAAAGTACATAAAATTCAGACTAAATAGTGAAACCTAAAAGTGAGAAAGAAAATATCTATTCATATAAAAAAAATATCAAAAGATGTGTTAAGTAAATTTAAAATTTAATAGAAACATATTGACATAAAAAAACTTAGTGGTAGAGTGAAGTGGTATGTGAAAAAGACTGATGAAACTTTAAAAGGCCGTTAATAGAAGTGAAAGATAAAATTTGAAATTTAGGTGAAAGAAATATTTTTAAGATAGCTAAGAATAAAAATAAGAAAATTAAAGATGTTACTTTTACTAGATACATAGAGGAATAAAATTAAGAAAATACTTGATAAAAATAAGAAAATATTTTTAAAACATTTTTAACGAACATAGATATAGATGTTAATTTAAGAAAGGTAATAAAATTAAAATATATATAAATATTGGTAAATTTGTTGAATGAAACAATATTCCTAGTAATGGTGAAAAAGTTTGAGATCACTTAACTCAACAAATTATTTAATAAAACATAAAAAGTAAAAAATATTTGAAAAATAAAAAGTGAATACACTTATATTCATATATAAGAAAAAAGAGACATTCAAAATTATACGAATTATCGAGATATTAAATTAATAAACCATACTATGAATGTATAAAAAAATTATCCAGCGTATGTTAAAAAAGGTATCGAATACAACAGAAAACCACTTCAAATTGGTGTCAAATAAATCTACTATTGAAATCATTGACTTATTGAAATATTTTAGAAGAAAAAAAGAAAAACCTTCCTCCAAAAATACTCTTAAAAAACTCAAAAAAAATTCTATTAACATATATAAATATTATAAAATTGAAGTTAATTATATTAATTATTAATGAATTAATAAAATATATTAAAGATGAAGTATTTTAGTGTATGTTATTTGTAAATGGTATTATGTTAGTAAATAAATAAGAAAAATTAATACAAAATTAAACTATTGAGAACAACATTGAAAAACAAAAACTTTTGATTTATTAAAAAAAAATATATGAAATATAAGTTTGATCATATGGTTACTTTAAAAAATATAAAAATTAAGATTGACATACATGTAATTACTTTAAAAAATATAAAAAATAAAATTCAAACACATGTCCCACAAATTTTTTTTATATAATTTTAAATAACAAAGTTCAATTTTTCAAGTAATAAAAAATAGATACAAAAATATTAATTATTTTATGTAAAAAGAAAACATCATTATATTTAAAAACTAAATATAAAACAACAATTAAATCTATTATATTTTTTATGATTCTAATTGTTGAACTATAAAAAAAATGTTCATATAAATGAGTGATCACACAAAAAAGTACCATAGAAACAACGAGGTTATTAGGAACAAATTGAAATAATATCAATAAATAATAAATTAAATTAAATTATTTAACATATTTAAACATATAAAAACAATAAAAAACTTCAATAAAAAACATAAAAATATTAAACAACCACAAAAAATAATCCATTGAGTTTGACAAAATTCGATGAAAACGAAAAAAATCTTTTTAAGCAATCTTACCTAAAACGAAAAATGGTTTAATTATATATATTTTTTAATACAAAAAAGTTTATCTCGTAAAAATAGAATATTTAACAAAAATATTTATATTATCTTCAAATTTATAATTAATAATAAAATACATAAATCTTCGAAAAGTGTACACAAAAAACTTAAAATAAATAGTCAATAATTAAATAAAACTTTTTTATGTATTGTTTTTCAAGCGTGTATACTTTTATTCATGTTTTTGAAAGACAACTACCTATATTATTAAATATAATATAAAATTATAAACTATTAATAAATACCACAATATATTAAATAATAATTAACTATATTTTTAAACATTAACGAATCTCCAATCAACAACCAACATATAAAATATCGTGATCTTAATTAAAACACCTTCAAACAAAATCTTTCAGTAAGCAACCAACGACACTAACATGAACCACATCAGAAAAATCTTAATCGTACAAAAAATATTACTTATAAAAAATGCAAAACAAACACAAACAACATACACAAAACAAAACACCTTTAATTTGAATTTTAACTGAAATATATAATTAAAAATCTTTAATAAAAACAAAGCAAAAATACACTTATGCAAGTGAATGGTATCCTCGTAACTAATCTAAAAATAAAAAACATTTTCTCTATCATCTTAACTAATGAAGCTACTATCTTAATTAATAAAACTACTGATAAGAAAATATAAACAATAAAAAAGAGAATTCGGTCTAGATCTCGAATGATGAAATCTCACGAATTCAAATTGATCATCTCACCTCCCTAAAGGAAGAAGGTTAAAACCGATTTCAGAAAAACACCCGTTGCTATCCGCAAAACAAAAAAGAGAGATTGATGGATATGAGAAATAAAAGATTTATAAATGTAAAATATAAAATTATATAATGATGAAATCTCATTGCCAAGATTCAAAAGAAAAAAAGTCAGACAAATAAAAACATAATAAATCCACTACCTCTCGAGACATCATCTTTCTTTTTCTCTTCATTTCTTTCTTTTTCTATCTCTTCCCCTCATTGCACCAATGCCTTTCTTTTGTGCTTCTCTTTTCCACGGTGCATCAAAGATCAGTTTTAAATTTGTATTTAAAAATAATAATTATTAACAAGCTAAAACATATATTAAAAATGACAAAAATGTTATTCACATATGACATGATAATTTAAAAAAATAATAAAAAAATAAAATTATGAAACAAATATTAAAAAATAAAAAATTTCAACTTAATAAAACAAACAAATTTGATCGTTTAATTGTTACAAATAACATAAAAAATAAATTTAATATTAAAAAACTTTAAATTATTTAGGTTCATTTTTTTAAATAACAAAAAAATTGATGAAAATATAAAAAATGCATCAAATATTATATATAAGAAGAAAATACTATTAAAATAAAATTGAAAAAATAAATATTATAAACAATAATTAAACTCATTTCATTACAATTAATCATCGATATTCACATCCACCCAAAAATAATTCACGTAAAAATAACATCAATAAATGATAAACAAATAGAATTATTAAAAATAAATTAAAAATAATACTAATAAATAATAAAATTTTGAACACATAAAAAATGATAAAAAATAGAAAAAACGAGATATTTAAAATAATAAAAAAAACCTGACACGTGATCAGCCGACGTATCGACAGAAAAAAACTTACTTGTCCACGCTCAAACAATCATTCACAACGACCAAGAAAACCAGCGTAAACCTTGAAATATATAAAATGGTATTACGTAAAAGGATCCTCATACATTCATCTATGGGGATCCACAGTTTGACTCCTCTGACAAAATGCATCCACAGTTTCAAGGGTATAAAAAACAAAGTACCCTCCAACCTAAGGACGCTTTAGCAAGTCTGCCCTTAGTCAAACGCGCCTAGTACTATACATACGAGGGACAAATACCCATAACAAGCTGTATCAGGCCCATGTCTCTTCTATTAGGGGTTTGAGTGGTGCGGTTTCCCCAAACATGTTGGTCAAGTTCAGGAAGGCCAGCTTTCTTCTCCTTTGATCTCCAGTCCCAACTCTCGTTCAATGTCGTCTGATGCACCGATCAGTAAGAATTCACAACCCTCATAGTTAAGAAAGTCTGGCGGGTCAGCTGGGCAGAACCGACGCGAGCCAAGCTGTGTCTGAAGGTGAGCTGGAAAACTGGCCTTCCTCTTGCTCTGAATCCCAACATTTGGTGGAGAAGGCTGGGTGGGATTCTTTATCTGTATGATGAGCGAAGCTTCTTTTTCAACATTAAGACTCTTGTGGCTCGTTTTCTTTGTCGGGTGTGGGGAATTCGAGCTTGTAAACCAAGTGTACGAGTCTGACAGCCGGAGACATGTTTCAGCAGGCGGTATACACCTTCTGCCAGAGCTCTAGCTGCTGGCTTGGTTCGATGACCCCTTGTTAAGACGGAGCACTTAGGAATAATCATGTCTCTTTTAAAGAACCACTAAATCATCGTACAAGACCAGCTCAGTGGAGATGCAACGCCTTATGGGATGATATCAACCAACGTTCTTAGTTTATTATTCACTGATCTCATGATTTATCAAAGACGACCGTCAACACTAGAATTTGATTCATTTTTTATAACTTAGACTCCTCTATATGACACACCGATCGATTCACAGCAAAATGCATGCAACCAAATCCCAATGAAGCTTCCCTAAATAACTAAATTCATGAAATCACATCAAACGTAATGAAAGCATAATCTAAAACAAGAAAGTTTTGTATGAGAAAATATATTGTGATGTTTCTACCATGAACTATGATGCTATGCTCTTAATCATAAGTCAGGTGAAAACACCTTTAAAGAGCATAAGTGTGGTACCTCCTTGCAGAGCCTCCTTAATATCTTCAACCTTTGTTGTCACCAGCTCTACGAAGCCCCACGATCGGTTGCCTTTTCTGAATCGGGTCTGGAAGACTCTTCTTACCAATTACCATGAACCTCAGGACGGGTTGTTGCTCGATGTTCACCTCCTTGAGAATCATACAAACATGGACAAAGGTTAACCAAAGAGAACTGCACAAAAGTTCAAACATTCATTTCATTCACAAGTAGAGTCCACAAGTGACCCCATAGAGCGCTGCTCTTGACTGGAGTGCTGGCCGGCTTATAAGTCAGCTGCGTCAACATGCCAGATGGTGGCATTGCCAAATTCCAGCTTAATTGGAGCTTACATAATCAGATACTTAATGACTCTACTGGGTTTGGACTAGGATCCGATGTGGAAACTGTATTCAGACACACACATACATATCGTGTGTGTGCGTATGCGAAAGAGAGAGGGTAACCAGCATCCTTAAGAACAGTAGCCGAGTTTAAAACATCGCAATGACAGGAGGTATCTTGAGAAATCATGAATTCATAGAATTTGGTCGCAACCGGATGATTTGACCCTTACTCCTCCTCCTCGAGGCATGTCTTTGCTCAAAAGAAGGATATGGTTTTCGATTCAATAGAAATATATGGTAACAGGTATCGAATACACCTCGCCGTGACCTCCCTCGGTCCCATGGCCAGCGTCACCGCCATCTTTTCTTCGTCTTTTAATTCTTTCTTTTCCTTAGTCGGATGCTTGTTTCATCTGTCGCTTGGTCACTGCATTCCGGCTGCATCACAACATACAGTCCCTGCACGTCATTGACACCATGTGCTTCTACTCTGCCGACCTATGTTGCATGGATACGGGTACGAAACTGATATTCGGTACGGGTACGAGTACAGGATATGTAATTTTTTAAAAAGCTAAAGTACGAATACATCATTATTAAAAAACATAATAAAAAATAAATTTACATAAATATATATACAATTATATATAGAGCATACTATATTTTAAAGAGCAGGTGCTTGGCAAATAAATATCAAAGTCATCAAGGAAACCGAAGAATAATATATGCTTAATATAAACAACTCATCATGATTAAAAAATGTATAGAAAAAACCAATGAATATGCACACACGTCTGGCGATTTGGACCCAAAATATCAGCAATCGCCTCCAAAGTCATCAAAAGGAGAGGAAGAAGAAACATGTGAGATACAAAGAAACATACCTTTTTTTAAGTGAAACTACCAGAATCATACTCAGAAGGAAGTAACTTAAACAAGGAAACATGATGCATCCCACCCTGTTTGAAATTTACGGAAAAAAATTTAGAAGTCTCAGGTACTTACTATGGGAAGCAAGTTGCTTATTCTGTTGTGTAAATGAGCCTCTGACAACATAGTCTTACCAAAATAAACAAACAAATAAATAAATACACAAGTTATGCGATCTGCAAAGCTGGAAGACTATGTTGCTTGTTGTCATGTTCAAGTTATGCATTGGCTTGAGAACAAACACCTTTGATTAAGCTTGCTTTTGATGTCCTTGGTGCCTGTTGTCATTTTCAAATATCAGAACCGGAAGAAACTCCAAAACTAAAGGATAGAGCAATAGAAATGAGCATGAAAATGACATGACTAGAGGCCCAAGGCAATGAATACCTGTATACACATTGCAAGCATGGGAGAGATTTCTTTCTTAAGATTGTCACGAATCATCCCATATATCTTTTCTATGTAAGCTTGAGTTGTTGCTTAAACAACAAAGTTGGATACTTTGCTTCGACTTGGCACAAGTCATTCAGACCACCAATCATCCGACTGCCTACATATGATAGCCCAACACTCTGAGAAGAACTACAAATACTCTGAAACATTTCAAAGAAATCAAACATTATACGTGAATGCTTTCAAAAACAGACCCTTTTCGATGGTATACAAATTTATCTTACATTCTTCCAAAGAAAGAAACAAATGATCTCCTTCGTTGTGGGGTTGCTGCAGCTGCCCCACTTGCTTTTAATGTGTTGAAGGAGCAACAATAAAGTGGATGAATTAGACAACCACTATGCTACAACAACATTATTGTCCTGTGTTTGGAGTACACAAATAACCAAAGGATGGAACAAAAATCATATCCTTCTATAGCTTAAAAAAAGAAATATATAAAGAGCAGCAAAAAAAAATATAACCACCAATAATATGATTATAATATTGTACACATTTAAGAAACCACGAGTACCTCAATGACTGAACCTATTTTCTGAATAATGCGATAAAAAATATTGGTTCCTATATAGATTTAGCAAGAAGAAAACATAGGAAAAAAACACTTGGACATAGTTTTCAAACAATGCAAGAACAAAGTATATATCAAGGAAGTTAACTCACAAAACTTTGAGGTTTGAAAGGTTGGTGAACTTGATCTCTCTCGAAATAGGCCCTGCGAGCTTGTTATTGTTCAAACGATTGGCAAAGATAGAACAAAAAAGTGAGCATTGTCAATCATCAAGCAACAAACAAATAAATAGAAGTCTCAGGTACTTACTATTTCTATATTGCACACAAATACGACTGAAGTGATCCAATTGCTTTCCATCATTGCACCAACGATATCACACACTAACATAAAGCACACAGAAACATGACATCAACAACTAAACACACACACAAAGAACCTTTGTACTTAACTAATGCAGAAAACGAAAGTGAGTTTCAAACTGATTGCAAACCTTATATCAATAATAGGCAGACTTACCTCAATATCCAATACTTGTGTATTAGATTGCATAATTGTGCAATACACATATAGGTTGGTGATGAATGTTTATTAATTGTATGGGGAATGCTTCAAAAGTGAAATTCATCAAGATCTGGGTGCTCCTACTACCCTCCGTCCTTAACTTTGGCTACTTAGACTAAGTTGTTCATAGTACAACTCATAAAATTCAGAATACATTAAAAAAGTTATGAAAAAGAATACCAAACTGAATGTAGAAAAAGAATACCCAATAATCAAAAGGAGTTCTAATAATCATATGATAGATAGTGTATATACATATGATATGACTTTCATATCAAAAATTTCTGCCCACTCAAATGGATCCCAATCATCTCCACTAATATCTCACATTTGTATCTCACCTTACATGTAATCCTTACTCTTTCTTAAAAAAGACGAACGTTTGTACGAGCAGAAACCCAATATTCACTTCTTTGAGGCTTCAACTTATTTCTTCTATAAGAATAGATGAAGGAATATGTGCTCCAAATTTTTTCACAACATGAAAACGAGTATAGTTGCAAAATAAGCTTTAAAACGATCGTTTGAAGCTTTGAAATTGATGATCCATGAATAACCCATCATTCTTTTGAAGATAAACTCTATCTATTTTCTAAGCAATAGAATTATCCAAGTTCTTCTTCATTGCTTAACAATTTGATAAATTTTTTTGTCACTTTTAACCTTTCTTTTGGATCTTAAAAGAACCTTCGAAGCATTTATTTCTCGTTTCACAAATTTCATTATCTTTGTGTGGGTAATTCTATTAGGAACTTTTTCAAGCCATTGTCTTGTATAATACCTAAAATTTAAAAAACAAAATATCAGGTATCAACATAATAATCAAACAAAAGTTATTTAAATCGTAAAACTTAAAAGAGTTTACCTCGGATTTAGATAATGCACAAAGAAATGAAGTGGTGTGTAACTTTTAGTTTATCAATCAGTGAGAATATCATACACTACTTTATTAGAGGTAGAATATTCATTCAACTCTTTGCCTTTATGTTGATAAATAACTCTTTTTACTTGCTCAATCACAGAGTTTCATTTCTCATAAATCAGATGAATGACTGACTCATCAGTATCACATAGTCGAAGCATATTATAAATAGACTTTGTAAAGTTTAAAATATAATCAATCTTATACCACTAAATATCATTCAAAATCATATCTTTCATAATAACAGCCTTTGGAACATCATTATCTCTATAATGAAACCACTAGTCACTGATAACCATTCTTTAAAGATCATGCTTGATTATTTTTATTTTTTTTAACATAATAATCGTCAAAGAAATCTTGTTTCAACAACAATAAATAACTTTAGATGCACAAACTAGTTATATATTGCTAACCTCATAAAATAATTCATGATAAATTTTTTAATAACAATAGCATCATCAACAACATCTGTTATCCAATAACACTCGTTATAAGAAACTTCATTATTTATAGAGTTCTTAGGCTGACAAATATTTTTCAAAGCAAGGTTTAATGTATGTATTATACATGATGTCCAAAAAATATTAGGATAAATTGATTCAATAATCATTCCAACAGCTCTACAAATAGGTTTTATAACTTGCATAATATTTTGATATCTAATCTCATTAATAACTTTACTTATTTCATCCACAATAAAGTTCTTATCTTTTATCTCACTAGATTAATCAATTGACGTTAAAAGCATAAGCCCTGTATCTAAAATAACCATAAAATTAATCAAAGTTTTTTTTTGTAAATCAGTCCATCTGTAACTATGCTAACTCTCTTTTCTTACAAAGTATCTTTGATAGATTGAAGCAATCTTATTAAATGAATTTTCTTCTTTGTAATAGTGTAGTCCTAATAGCATTGTAACTAGGTGAAGTAAAACCCAAAATTGAAGTGTTAAAAACATATTTGACTGCAATGACATAGTAAAGGTTTCTAGATATATTAAAAGGCAAACTTACATTGTAAAATAATCTTTATATTTCACATGTCAAATGATCCTTTACTTCATTGTTAAATATTTTTGCTAATTACCTTTGATCACCTTTTTTTTCTCTTACTTCTATCAAATGATTCACATCTAGGTAGATTCAAACTTTTAGTTCTATTAGGTAAAGAAACTTGCAATTGTCTAATTTTTCATCTCGAAAGATATTGATCAATTTGTTTCATAGTAAAGAAACATGTATTGGTATGTTGTTTGTGGTATCGGTACATACCACACGTACCAATACACGTACTCATATCGAGTAAGTACCGGATATGAGTACGCTAGGCCTGTAGAAGAAGATCTCTCCTCTTTCTTGTGAAAATGAAAACGAATCGAGAACAAACGGGGTATCACTGCACCGTGCTTGGAAGTGGAATTCCTTTCAACTACTCGACGTACCATCCTCAACGAGTCGGATTAATGAGGCTGCGCTTTTTCACGTGTCAGCCTGGTCTCCGCATCGCATCATTTCATTTAGATTTTCGTACGACACGACCAAAGAGCATATTCCCTGAACATCAATCAGTGAAACACTTTACCTGCTGTGTGGTGACGCGATGCGACGCGACGCGACGCGATCGGAGCAGTGCCACCAACGACCTCATGACAGTGACGATGACCCTAATGACTAAAGCCACCTGTATCATGTACAAGGGGGCTATCGGCATCGACGTCCTGTGACAGATGGGTGCATCTTGTGCCCGCGTGTTAGGTTTTGTCCTCCCATTGAAACAAAATGAAAATACATAAAGCTTTAGTGAGAAAGTAGAATACGTTCAACAAAGTTAAAAGACTACCAGGTGGTGTCACACCCAAAATATGAAGCAAAAATGGCGTGTCTGTGTGATGGATAGTGCTCTCCAACTTACCATGACCGAAGCAGACGCACCCCCCTCAGCTGTTCCAAGAAAACGCCGAGTGCGGCCTCTCTTTCTATGAAGCCGATACGGACAATTCCCATCACTTATCGGGTTTTCGAGCCACCACCCTACTCGGTCCAAGTTTACCTGAGACGGTGATTCGGAATCCTCTGTTTGGAACCAGCCGTTCCTTGCCTGAAAATCGCTTTCCTCTAGAACCCCACACACTCATCGAAACACGTTTTAAGAGTTCTGATATTCCGAGCCAAACACCATCGCTGGAGGCCCATTTTCTGAGCTGTAAATGTCGCAATTGCTGCCTAGCGAACCCACATTCCTTGGTATCCGTATCGGAGGAAAGAAAATACAAGGATAGAAAGAACGAAGGAAGAAAAGAACCTGAATCTCCACTTTCGGGTCCTCTCTGGTTTTGTGTTATTTGCCTTGCCCCATTTTCTTGGCCGATTTCTGCTCTTCGCTTCGACGTCTCGGTCTGCTGCTTTAAGGAGAAAAATAACGCGCCAACGTGTTCCAAGGATTCGACAGGTAAGGAAACATGCAAATATGAGTAAGAGTAGCTTGGGTGAGTTACGAGTTTCAAGATTTTGGGTTCGTGTCGTGTTACTGTGACTAGTAGTGGAAAAAGCAAGATAACCCTAAATCGATATTTGCTACTTTAAACTCGAACAAATATTTTCAGTTCTATCCATTTCAAGAGCTCATCTCACCTGCCGGTGACTTTGTGGTCTTTCGTGTTAGAAATAGGTAAAGCAACAAGGGCTCCCGCCATTTTGCAGGTTACTTTCTCGTTTACTTTGTTTAGACACAAGAACTTGTCTGATCGTGTCGTTGCGGGTGTTATACAGTCAATCAAGGTATGAGCAGTTCCAAAGAGGTGGGTTGGATCTAAAAAGGTTTTGGGTTAATATTCCATGATTACGGTCTACTTAACAAGACGAGTAGACATGCTCGATTATGGGTAAAACAAAACCAGGCGAGTTCCTTCCTCTGTTCAAAACCACCGTTTTGGTTCTAGTCTTTAATTAAGTAATAATTTAAAAAAAAAAAATTAAAGCCCTTTCACCTGAATCTTGTAGACACAGAAAATTCCCACTTCTGGTTCTTAGGCCTGAAGTGAACCTTTTCGTGTGTCTACATCGTTTTTATAAACAAGGGCGTGCCAGCTAGCTTACTCAAGCTAGCGAAATAAGTTTTGAAATTTAACTCTATCGGGGCGACTGTGAGCAAGTGAGCTCTTTTCGTCACAGACCTTCTTGCACCGATGCGCAAGGGTCAGTCTGTACGCTTGGTAAAGTCTTTTAAAACAAACCTTTTTGAAAAATACCCGAAGTGTTTGGGCTTTGTTTGTATAATTGCAAGTTTTATTTCACGTGGGATTTGCACGTGCCTATATCTTTCTTTTTATGCTTTTTAGGGCCAACTAGGTGTGTGCGCAAGTGACCTAAGTTGGGCGATTTTTGCACGGGAGTGTGGGGCTTGCTTTGATGCAATATGCGTCCTAACTCGTGGTATGGCGAATATGCAATGCAAACTCACACAACTCCAAAGGAAAAACCTGAATTGAAAGACAATGCTTAAGGGAAATGACTTAATGTAAATTGCAACAGGGAAATTGCAAAAGGGAAATATGGCTATATCTTAAGAGCGGAAAGGCTCAATTGTGCAAGTGTGTCTCGTGTATATATGGAAAAACTACTCACACAGCTGAACCTTAAAACCCAAATCTTAAAGACATAGCGGAAGAAAAATACTTATAATATATATGGGCCCGAAGGTCGCCAACGTGTGCGTGGGTGTTGTATGTATATGTAAAGACAACTCACACGACTTGTAATGTAAAACCCAAATAGAATTGCAATATGGGCCTTACTAGAGTCTTGGGAGTAAGAGCGAAAGCTCAATGTGTGTGAGTGTGGAATTGAAAGACCACGCACACAACTTGAATTTAAAACACCCAAATGAAATTACAATACGGCCCTTACTAGGGTCTTGGGAGTAAGAGCGAAAGCTCAATGTGTGTGAGTGTAGAATTGAAAGACAACACCCACGACTTAAGTTAAAACCCACGCAGCTGAATATATATAAGTATAACTATATCTTAGGGGCTGTTTAGGCCCGTGTGTGTGCCAAAATGGTGTGCAGCTAAGAGCGGAATGGCTCAAGTGCACGTGTGTGTTGGTGTGCCAAACCACATTATTACAACTGGGGGGAAGACAACGCTTCATTATTACAACCCCGTATCAAATTTAATTAAATGTAAGCAAGTTCATATCAAGGACCGAGTTAGGCACTTACGTGTAGCTGGGGTCCAGCTTGCTTGGCTTTGACCTAGTGGGTCGCCTTGGACAGCCGAAGGGGAGCTCCTTGGATGTAGGTTGGCGGCAAGTAGGGTGCTCGTCGGGTGGAGTCTTGACGCTAGCCGGGTGATGGAGTGACTAGGTGCGGCAGGTTAGGGGTGCTGGCCGAGGGGTGAAGTGGCAGGTAGATGGGCTAGGTTGGTATGGTGTTTGGCTGGGAAGGAGGGGATTAAGGGAGGATGGTGCTGGTGCAACCGGGTGGATGAGTGGCAGGCGTATGGGTGAGTAGGTAGGGGTTGTCCTGGCCGGCTGGTGAGGGAGGAAAGGTGAGGTTGGCGGCGAGAGATGGAGGGGAGATGGTGGATGAATGGGATGAGGTACTAACCGGGAGGAGGTGGTGCTGGGGGATGAAGGTGGTGGTCGGATGATGGTAGAAAGAAGGTGGCCGCCGAGAGGTGGAGCTTCTCGCCGAAGGTGGAAGGTGATGGAGTCGGTTGAAGTGGGAAGGTGACAGCTGGGTGATGAAGAGGCGGTGGAAGTGGTGCAGCTTGGAGGGAGTGATGGGGGGGATGAGTGTGGAAGAGAGAGAGTGAAACCCGCAATAAAGGTGGGTTTTATAGGCTGGGAAAGGGGCTGGGTCGGTTGGGGTGGTATATGCTAGATATTTGTAATAAGGTGGGCATGGGGAGTGGTTTGGGGTAGGTCGGTTAGGGGGGGCTGGTTAGTGGTTTAGGGTAGGTCGGTTAGGTGGGCTAGGACTTAGTGGTTAGGGGTTTAATTAGGTGTACTAAGGTGGGTTTAGGCTTAGTTGGTTAGGGTCTAGTTGGTCTAGCTAGGTGAGGTCGGCTAGGTGAGGTTGGGGCAGTTTTGGGTGATGATGGCTAGGTTTGGGTCAGGTTTAGGGGGGAGTGACTAGGTGAGGTGGGCTAGCTTAGGGCTAGGTTTTAGGAACCTCCCCTTGGCACTGGTCTATGGACCTAGTTGCAGCCATGTCCAAGTTGGTGCAGCCCCAGGTTAGGTGTAGGTGCATACAAGCTCAAACCCACACTCTAGGCTAAACCCATAAGGTTAACCCACCCTTGACCAAAAGTCAAGCCTACCAACTTTCTCACTCATACTTTATCACCCATTTTTCTCTCTCTACCCAAGCTTTTCACGTGAAATATCTGTGGGCCCCATCTCCATTTATGAGAAGGTGATGTGGGCCATGGATGTGTATATTGGATTTAGATCTTGGGACCCAAATCCAAATGCATGTTGGGTTTGGATCTGGATGTATATGGTCCAGATCCGGCCCAAATCTGATTTTCTGATTCCTTCATGGCGTTTCGAAATGGACGGTTTGTGCGGGGCCTGACTGCATCAGTACTCTGTCTTGCGTTGGGTCTTCGCCAACATTGTCGTCCGCTCTTCTTCTCACCTTCCGGAGTTCATTTTGAATAAATTTCTGATATCTGGGGCTTGGATGTCCGAGAATCTGGGGATGATTTTGATACGAGAATTGATGTGCCGGGCTTGAAGTATGCTCCGAGTCCGGGCTCTCTTTTGCCTCTTCGGTCCTGCTTTCATCAGGCCAAGTTGCTTTTGGGGTTTCAAAACACCTTTTTAAGGTTTTAAAACTATATGTATACAGTTTCAAAACATATATATAGGTTCAAAGTATGTACAGGGTTGTCTAGAAGGCTCCTGGGTTTCCAGACTTAAAATAGCCCTTTGGAGCTGCCTTTGCAAAACCAGGCATATTTGAGAAAATCGTGGGATTTTGAGGTGTTTACAAACCTGAACTTCGTTTCACCCAAAACAAAATTTTGGATCCACCACGGAGTCCAAAGAACCCTCACTATCCCATTGTGGACAGGGTTGGCCTGCTATAACGTAAAGCTCTCCGAATACAGGTTTGGGGAAATAAGTGTTGAAGCACTTGAATCAACTAAACATTGGTCGTGCGCTGTTGCTGCAACTAGTTTTTTTTGCACCCTCGATGTAGAAATTAAGAAATTAAGAAGATGACATCACATGCCAATATAATTCCACTTCCCTGTTACGCCTCACTTGCAAAGAAAGAACGTCTGGTCTTCCATGAACCGCTTAAAAGTCTGAGAACAATGATTTGTGCATTTCATTAACAGAAAGGACATAAAATAGGACGTGATGCAATACAAGGTTAAGGTTAAAAAAAATTTATTGATGTTTAAAGTCAAAGAGGAACTAACTTGAATATTTAACTAATACATGACCATGAACTGCAAACACATAATGATTTTCTTTTTCATATTTTTTATAATGATAAGGAACTCCCATAGAGTTAAACTGATCGTTTGGGCTCACCTCTTATAAGGCATCCCAATGAGCCAGCTTGAATGTTTGACTTTGCCTTCTTAAGCTTTAAAATACCCACAACCAAAATGCTGGATCATTGTACCAAGTGGTTTGGCGCTTACCCGTTTAGTAAGAGTTTGAGTTCAAACTTTTTGAGAGTACAAAACTAACCACTGTCTCAAGAGCTTTACCCGAAAGTCGAAAAAGAGAGACCTGCCCTTCTAACATAGAAGCATTAGACCTCTCTTGAAGGGTTGATCTAAGTATGTATATCCAGTTATGTCATTTAGAATTAGAGTTAGGGGGAATGCTAAATTTTGTCCCATGCTCAACGTTAGGAGCGCTAGAAGGATTGGGTGGATTTGTACTTTCAGATGCGAGTATCTCCTACCTGATCGGGAAAAAGATTGTCTTGTTGAGCATGCTAAAGAACATGTTATGTTAGGAATTGACAAGCATACTCCAACATGATATGATATCAGCTTGCTTGAGCACTTGTGTCTACAAAATTATTGTAGTCGGTATGCAGGCATGCTAGAGGACATCAACCTTCATCATTTATTTATGAGGCTTGTGTGATTGTGTGGGTAGATTCCTCACAAGGCTTAGAAAAGAGCGTTTTGGATGACGGAGGTCCCTATGTAGTAATTCCCACATAGAAGTATGGGAGTCAAGAGGTTATAAGAGACACTAAAGAAAAAAAGAAAAGAAAAGAAGGAAAAGAAGTCAAGCAATATGATATATCAAGAAGAAATTCTTATAATAAAACAAACAGAGAAAAGCAAGCCTAAACTAAGAATGAAACAAAAAAAAAAAAATTATAGAAATAAAGATTGGAATTTGATGATGTTGTGTATGATTAACCTATTTATTTTTGTGCTCTCTCTTAGGATCCTTCTTATAGAGCTGCAAAGGTGAAGAGTCTTTTCAACTTCTATTTGTTACTTTTCTTGATCAAGTTTCCTACCTTAATTCCCATGATGCTTACCACTTGTTTTAATAGGTCGATCATGGGCAAGATCATCCATTACATACCCACATCAATAATCTTCTTATTTTCATGGGCCTCTTAGGTTTCTTTTAAAGTATTAGGTGACATGTCCATTTTCGGTGTTAATCGGCCTATTATGAGGATAAAACTCTTCCAACACCGGCTTGCACCATTGACAAAACTCGAATGTGAGATTTGCTTAAGAGGAAGCAATGCCAAACCACTTGAACCAACAAAGTGTTGGTGGATAAAGTATCATTTTGCCCCTTAGATTTTGATGATTCAATCGTAAAAAGTCGTCAACTTTTCGATTTGGTTGAAGGACAACATTGTTGTACTTAGTTATTATTCCTCAATCTCCACTAAAACCCTAGTTACGACTAGAGACACACATACTTGACTACAGGTCGAGATTAATATCTTCTCCTCTAGTACCAAACATGTTGGGTGGAGTGTGCCTACTAAGTACACCACCCATGTCTAGAAGCGCCAAAGTACCCCAACTATCTCATTGTGAGCATGTCATGTCAGCCCACTGTCCTGGTGCAAGCTTGCTCCATTCACAAGACTCGAACTGGAGACGTGGTTAAGCCGCATCCCCTTCCTTAAGGGAGACATGACAAAACTACGTCTTTTTTGAAGATGGAGACACATATGACCCATGTCTTATTCAACTAAATAGTTTTTGTCATAATATTTGATATCCATGTTTTTATTACAGAATGACAACAGTTCAAATGAAAGAACTTATGATGGAAGCGATTTAGAGAAGACATTGATGGATCAACATACTTATGATACAATGACTAAGGATTGTGATAGTGGTTTTAGTACACAGGATGATGTATTTGTTAACAGGTTGGCAGAAGATGTATAAAATAAATTTGTTGATTGGGGGATGATGGACTAGAGGGAATGGAGAGGAGAGGAGTGACGCAACCTATAGCATGTTTAGGAGTCGAATTGAACATATTGACTATGTAAAACTACTTGAGAGGAGGCATAACATTGTTACGATTACTAGTTGTTTCAAGAGCAAGGGTATAAATAAACAATGTATGACTTGCATACAAAAGGAGTGGTAAGTATATGCAAAATTGTGGTGTTTATATTGAAAGTATTAAGATGAACGGACATTAAGAAGGTTGGTTGTCCCTTCATATTAAGAGGAGAGGGTAGAGTGGATGAATATTGAAAGTCATGTGTAGTGAATGAGACACATAACCACTCTTCAGGATTATATCTCAGAGAATATGCTTTTGCAAGGAGATTCAGTAGCTCTAAGTACATTATAACAAAAGACCTTACACAAAACCATTGCAAATCGAAGCATATTCTAACTCACTTAAATCGAGTGGACGTGAAAAATGTGAGTACGTAAAGGTATATTTATAATACAATGATGAAAATAAAGAAGTAAGATTATGGAGATTGATGTATTTTATAACAACTACTATACGATATAGACATTAACTATTATCATACATGGCATTGTAAAGTCCCTTATACAGATATTATGAGTGACATTGTATTTATACATCCTCATTTCATGCATGTACTTCATGCATTTTCATAGGTATTAGAATTTGATAACACATATAATACAAACATATGAGTGTCTTACTGTTGTTTAGTAATGTCTACCCTATATTACTGTCATTAATGTTATTTTAAATATTTTTCGTAACTATAAGATATATTTCTTTTAGGTTGTTGGGTTTATATCAATCTCTAAGAACTTCACCATAGTCTTTGCTTTTATGAGTAAAGAAAAGAAAGAGAATTATGTTTAGGTGTTGAGATGTGAGAGAATTATGTACACCAAACAAAATACCACGTGTTATCTGCAATAACAATGATCTGACTTTGGTAATTATCATTCAAATAATTTTTACAAATGTAAAATACTTTTTATATAGATGATGTGTAACCAAAAATATTAAAACTTTTATTGTAAAGTTGACAAGTAATAAGGAGATCATGAGTCTATTTAAGTTTGAGGAAGGTCATCCACTCATTAAATGAGAGCAGTCACCAAAATGCATTAGAGGTAATGAAATTAAAGTGGAGAAAATTTCTTGCTTTACTCTCGTACGTTAAAGAGTAGTGGTTGGACCTATACAAAAAGAGAATTTTCTCGACATGGATATATATGGCTATTTATTATATTACTCATATGACTAATAGGTATGTGAATTTGGTTTTCAATACATTTATATCAACTACTATTATTCAAATATATAATGATTGTATATTCATATTTTTAAGGGTGGAAAGTAATTATTCAAGGTTGAAAGGGTTCATTGGTACCTCAACCGATAGATTTGACACAATTTAGAAACAATTACATTCCTTAATATCATTATTGATTACAAAATTTAAGAAATCATTTGAAAAATCAAGAACTCTAACTATGTATCATGTGGACCTGACAAAAGAATTTGTTGCGAACCTTTAGAGAAGTGTATCATGACACACTCTTTATCTTATTGTAAAGAGTACAATCGTGTAAAGGTGGTAGGATCAAATATAAGAATATGTCATTATAACTTGCGACATTCACATGGTTTATCCTGTGCCCATGAGCTGAGTCTTATGCTTAAATATGGTTATTCGATAAAATTGTTAATTATTGATACATTTTAGAAGAAGCTAGACGTAGAGGAGGACATCACATTTACTATTGATCAAGTAGGAGAAGTTGAAGTGATATCTATGGACACCATTTGAAGAAAGTTATAAAATCATCCACAATGCGATAAATTTATTAAGATATTATATAATTAATTGAGTCATGAGTACATTACTCTACATGAACCACCAGTTTGTCATTTTAAAGGAAGACCATCTGACTAATCTGCCAAACTAGAGTTATCGGCTCGGGGGGATACAGAGAGGGTTGTCTCATACAAAGAAAGGCATGAGCATACACGTGGTCGAGAAAGTGATACCTCTCTTACGATGGGCCGGTTCTCTTTATGGAGTTGTGATCTTATCTCTATCGTTAAAAAAATATTTTCATGCAACTTGACTTCAAACCGACTTATGAGATGACAATACCATGATTTATGATCATCTTTATAATTGAGTAAATATTATTTAAGATGAAAAGTGCCGGTACAAAGTCATTGATGCACTTACAAGATAAGGAGAGAAGTGGTGGCATAAAGCTCACATAGAGTTCTTCAGGGAGGTAGCATGTAGGCATCACATATATGAGTATTGAAGTTGTTGTACGTGTGCCACGACGTATTGTATACATCTATATGAGGCCCAATAACATAGGATTACATACTAATGGTCGTGCCATAACTTCTAAATGTATTGAAGTTGTTGCAAGGTCTCACGTATCACACTCATATACTGATATAAGAAATTAAGTGAAAGAAAGTTAGTATGAAAAAAAACCTATAATATAAATACAATGATTTATTTACTTATATATAGAATGATATATCACATTGTCTAGTTGGAGTAGGCTAAGTAGGATGTAATTGACTAATAAAATCTCATAAAATAAATTGATGCATCGTTTGAATGTACCATTCATTGTATATCTCATAACACTCATATGTGTAGAGTGCTTGGACTTCAAAAATACTTAAGCTCAAAATAATGTGATCATTGAGCTTCTCAGGTCGCATTATGTGACTCATACTTCCCTTATATGAGTGTGGCTTCACATGTCTCTTTGTAATAAAAGGTCTTATTGTTGCTAGTAGGATGCCTTAACGCCAACCAAACTAACGAACTACACGATCTCATATATAAGACCATACAACATATACATATTAAATGCATTCATGATATCATGCTAATTTGTATGCATTACAATCTATGTAGTTTTCAGAACTATATGACTGTCAATAAACCTGTATTATAAATCCATGCCTACAATTAAGATGTATACCTTGTTAATTTTTAAACAAAAAGGTTGAACTAAATATACCGCAAGCAATAATAGTAAATATTATTTCCTAAAGCAAAAAAGTATGTTCATTAAGTTGTTGTGCTTCTATCCAAGATGTCTTCTCTAGTTGTCTATACAAATACACTAATATAAGTGCATCCCACCCATAACTACCAGCTTTCCTACAATTGTTTGCCAATATATTTATAAGTATTATCGGTACCCTATCTCTAAACTTATCTTGATATAGCATGTACCCTAACTAATACAACAAATAATATAATCTCTTATTTTCATTACTCACTCTTTTCCTTGAAAAATTAGTTCGAAGCACTTTAAACTTAATGGCGCATGACTTAATCTCACATATGACTTTATCGATGCCCATTCCCAATATATCACCTAAAATTTCTTTCTTACTTCTAACCATCATCTCTTATGTCACGGCAAGAAGTTGATATTCTATTGGAAAATCAAGTATCTCATGGAAATCATGAAGGGCGATAATCATCTCTCTTCATAGTACATTGAAGTTGTTTGTGTTTGGCTACCAATACTTGATAAAAGCAATCAACAATCCATAATCAATCACCTTGTATAGTAAGTCCACATGTCCAATCAGCCCACTATGATATGCAAGCTCAACCCAATTTTTGGGACTATCCGTAAAGATGGCCAGGATCTACTCATAATGTAACGTGTATGAGTTGTTATCCCTTTTTGTATTGTCTATAAATATATATTTAAAAAATATGTTAGAATAGAGAGTATTTATAAAAATATGTGTATAGAGAATATTTATATAAATTTATATTGAAGTTTTAAAGTACATGTTTCTTCTAAATCTTATATATAATGTTACCTTCGAAGCTCGGGAGTAATCTTGGTATATAAGAACATCCTTCACCCTCACTACAATATCAATCTTGGTATTTAATGTGGATGCATCCTCCTCGTAATGTGAAGGGTCAATTTCCTCTTCTCCTTGTTGACGTCTACTGAGACATCCTCCATACGACACCGTGTTACATCTCTTAGATGAAGTGGTGATGTTATGACCTCATACTCATATGCTATCAACTATATTTATATAATTTATTTATTCATTTATGAGGTTAATGTCTCGCTCAAAGTGATAGACGTACCTTAAACGCGTCTTTATTCCTTGCGACGCCGGAAAACCCCAAGTTGTTTTGGCACCCAATAAGGACAAGAACATTGAAAAACGAATTAAAATTAATACAACAAAACAAAATCAATAATATACCTCAAAAATTGACAAATCCAATTTCAAATCAGCTCAAGAAATAGGAAATTTCTTCTTCCCCCCTTTATGTTATCGGTTTTTCCCAAATCCGTTGTTTCAATCCATTTTTTGGTAGAAATAGCTTAGATATTATAATATGTGGCTAAAATGAAATGGAAAGCAAAGAATGACTAGAGAAAAACGGAACAAAATGGGAGCTAAAAGTCGATTCATGAAAGAAAAGAGAGGGTCTAGTTTTCGGTAGAAATGATATTTTGTAAGTTTTGAAAATTATGAGGAGTATTTTGAGAAAAGCATTAAAAATGGAGTGTGTATAATAAAAGAAGTGTGCGCATATCAATCCATTTAAAAGTTTGTTGCACATAAAACAATGATTTATGCTTTTCGTTGACAAGAAAGACAAAATGTGACGGGAGCCAGTACCAGGTTAAGGTCTCATTTTACAAGGAAAAAATGATATAATTAATGTACAAAGTGAAAGAGGAATTTTAAATAAAAAAGTCCAAAGAGGAACTTCAATTTAACTAACAAATTTGACCAAGAATTGGAAACTCATGTAAGGAACTTTCACATAATTATACCTGACTATTTGCGTTCACGTCCTAAATGTGCCAACATGACCAGCTTAAACTGTGGACCTTGCCTTAATTTCAACTTTGAAATAATAGATCCACAACCAAAATATAGGGTTCAAATGGTTTGGCACTTGCCCGTTCGGCAATGGTCTCGTGCTCAAACTTTGTGAGAGGGTTTCAAACTATGGACAAAGAGTTTGAATGGTATCCATTAGGGTAGTTTTTCCCGGGCGGCTACTAATCATCATGATAATTTTTGTCTTAATCGGCCGAAACTGGCTGTTTTAAGCTACACTTTTGAAGCTTCACATAGGGCTTGGCTGGATAGGCTATGAGCTGCTGACATATGGAGCGGTTGGCTAGCCAGATGAACTAGACAACCCTTCTTCCTCAATCAGCTCGTTTCCAACGTGAACAAGCCAAACTAATGCTAGCTGAACAACCTGTGTTCGAACATGTTCACTAATAGCTCATCATGGTTTCCTTAAATATCCACATTGTGCAATACATCCCGTCCTGAGATTGATAGACTCGGTGTTTGTTTTGGTGGACAGCAAGTTGTTCCCGACTATGAATGTCAGGAATTCACAGTCCGGTGATGTCTTCATTCTTTCCACCGCTCGTTTCGGCAAGGCTGAAAATGCACCGTAATGCAAGAGAGTTAAACGTGCTCAGCACGAGCTGTTCACTCAAGTAGAAAATAACTTTTCTATCATTTCTATATTAAAATTCTATATACTTTGAATAAGCAAGCTTATACGAGGTTAGCTTTGCCGAACTAAACTATCATTTTTATATAGTCAACTCAATTAGCTTACATAAGCTTTTTCAGTATGTTTAAATCGTCAACTCGCACTTACTATGAGCGTGGGTCGCGCACCCATCTTTTGTCCGAGGATGATGCGAGGAAGTAATATGAAAGTGGGGATCGCCAACGTGTTTACTTTTGTATATATATATATAGAGAGAGAGAGAGAGAGAGAGAGTTGCACTCTGCTTCTTATCTGCCGTGTACCGCGCCCATTAGCCAGTCTCCTTCTCGCTACGTCAAGCTGATATGCGAAGATAATCCAACGAACGATGGGCTTCACTATGCGGTTGAAACATCCCCCTTGGATCAGAAGGTCCGCTTGCTCCTCAACACTTAGTTGCTTCTTCATCACCATCTCCGTTACTACCAGCATCCTCTTCATCTCCCTCCTTCTCCTCCACGGTAGATTGAACGAAACATGTCCACCATGCACATCCAACACCACGTCCTACAAGCCCGATGCTGATGGGATCCTCCGGAAATGGAACGGTGACCTCCGGCATGCTACCTTTGCCTGGAACAACATGTGCTTCGGTCCAGTGAAAGAGAAGCTTCGTCTGGCTACCTTCACAAAGAAATGGCCGATGGGTGCAGTTCCGGGCGGCATGGAGCGGCACGCTTACCTTCTTTGCACGGCTTGGGCCCGTGCCGGCCACGACGTCCATGTCTTCACCACTCCATCACGCGGAGCCGGTTCGGTAGATCCAATCGTCGGCCATCGAAAATCCATGGATGGCCTAATCCATATGCACTTCGCCCCAAAGAAAGACGGCAGCATCAACACGACTCTAGCGTTTGAACTATTTATGAATGAGAACGCCACTCTTCCCTTCGATTTTGTTCACAGCGAAAGCGTGAGCCTGCCTCACAAGATGGCTCGAACCGTGCCGAACCTCGTTGCGACCTGGCACGGGATAGCCTATGAGGGTCTGCACTCGCATGTCTTTCAGGAAATAGTAGGGGAGACGGGCTTCCCCCGGCCGGCCGATGCTGATACCCGGCTTCAAGCCATTGTGCCGAGACTTATTGAAGAGATCCGATTTTTTCCTTCTTACAGACATCACGTCCCTTCGAGCGTTAGCACGGCCGAGATCCTCACAGACATATACCAACTACCTCAAGAAAACGTTCACATCATAGTCACCGGTGTAGATCATGAAAACATGGACGGGCTCTATGAGCTTTGTGGGTCATTGCAAGTTCATGTTAAGTATCTCCAAATATGTATTTAATATATCTTTGATCAAGGTGAAAATTCAAAAAAATGTGAAAGTCACATGTACGTAAGAGCCTTGTGCATGTAAACAACATTGGGGATTTTTAGTAGCATATTAATGGTTGGAAGAATCCCACATATTCTTTTATATAGATGGTAGCTCATGAACCTTAGTTTAAAGAGCTTGGAGAGGATATAAATGACCACACACACACATTGGGCCAGACTCTGGAATTATCTTCATTTTACACAAAGAAGAGATGTGAGTGTGGGGCCAACCCAAAGAGATGCACCTGTTGGAGTAGATCCGAGATCCAGAGGCTTCACTATAAATCTTGATTAGGGCCTCATATTCAGTACAATTATCAAACTTGCTTACACACATTGTCTCCTCTTCACTCTTCCTCTATGTTTTTGTTTACAATGATTGTCCATGCTCTCTGACTCCATAGGCGATTAAGGCATGGTTGAAGGTAGTGTAAGTTAAAGTACATTTTTATCTTAGTACAAAGGTGTTGATATCCATGCGTATTCAATAGCAGGCGCAAGGTTCTGACTTAGAAGAAATGGGGAGCCCGGTATGATGTGTCGAATCATCGTCTTGTTTTGTTTCGAAGCAAAGATATCACTCTAAGGCAAGTCTGTAAGAGCGACTTGATGAGATAAATTAATTACTAATTTCATTTTGCTGTTTTTGTTCAATGCCCTATTTGCTTATAGATTTCTATGGATCTATGGCTTTTGTTGATGTTGACATGTTTCTCTTTATTGCATATTACCTATTTATATAGGTAGCTCTACGATTTCTTCCAACATCTCCTCAGTTTTGGGTTATATGTTTGTGTTTGAAACTTTATCTCCAATCATATGGAATAAAACTTACTTGATATATATGTGTAAGATAAAGTCCAAACATATGCAAAGCATGAAAAACTATGGTAGTATTGGTTATTGTATTCATAAAGTAGCTCTCTTAGTCGCTTTATAGAGTTTCTTGTTAACTATTAATGTGATATTGAAACGTATATCAAAACTCTTCCCATCTTAGTCTCATAATTGTTAGTCTTTAACATCATAAGTGTAAAATAGTGATAGCTTTAATAAATTGTATGTTCTCTTGAGAAGTAAAGAAACATGAATAATATTGCTGGAGAGATTAAGAAAATAACAATGGACTAATACAAAGTTGTGAGATAGAAACTGGATTTACAATAACAAAGAACCAATGTTCTCCTTAGAAATGATATGGGGAATATTGTAAACATGAGACACAATGTCTTTGCTCTACCTAAAACACATAGAGATGCAAATGTGTATGATAGGGAACCAGCTAACATTGAAGAAATATTTGAAAATAAAATCAAGCCGCTATGGTCAAGATGTGATAAGTACTCCCTATTATCATTTGTGGTATATTTGTTTCAAATCAAATGTATGAATAAGATGTAAATAAGACAATTGATGACTTGTTAGAAGTGTTAAAGGTCTCTAGAAGGTAATTTGTTTCTTGAATATTGGTATGATACTAAGAAGTTGATAACATATTTGGGTTTAGACTATGTCAAAATAGATGCATGTCGTAATAATTGTTTTCAGTATAGAAGTGAACATGTGCATACATATAGGTACCCTAACCCATAATGTGATTTGTCAATATAGAAATCTATAGAAGGTAAAACGCACAAAAGAATGTACCCTTCAAGATAGTATATGGTCCGTTCCACGATAAGCCATGTATCACGACAAAATACCTCTATGTCCTAGTTAGGCTTTAACATGATTCCATGAAATATTTTACCCAAAAATCTTGCTTTTTCACCAAGTTTTATAAGGTTTCAAGTTGCCTAAGTAAAGTTTTTTGCCAAAATCTTTAAAATAAATAATTTTTTTTGTTTGCTTCTTTACCGTTAATTTCTTCATGCTCGTTCCAAGTTCGAAGCACATCAACCAAGTCTTATCTTTAGTTGATGCTAAAGAGGGGTAATTATAAACACCCCAAATTTTCCTCCACTTAGAAAAGTGGTATTCAAAGGACCAATTTCAGGTCATAATGATATCTTGAGTCTTAATTTCTATAAAATTAGCAAGCATGTGGAATTAAGGTAAGGTTGTTTTTAAAAGGGGAAACCCACATTTCAAGATCCTATTGTAGTTTGGCCCAATTCAACCACAAATCCAAATTAAGATCTCGATCCATTTTTTAAAAAATATAGACAAGGAGCAAATATTTATGAAATATATCGAGATTCAATTCATCAAAAAATTCAATTAATACAAACCTGGATATTTTGAAAAGAAGAGATAAGATCCAGTTGGGAGATTTTGTAGCAACATGGTGTCAGTAATGGGTTCCACCATGAGCTATCCAAGATCAACCCAAAGTAAGTCATCCAACTGTATGAGTCTAAGCCGCTTCAAGATACATTTGAACCTTGAGCCTAAATCTAGTACTTCATGAAACTTAATTCAATTTTCTTAGCATAAGCCTTGCCCATCCAAGTTGGTTAGTTGATAATTTATTAGTTTAAATGTATATTTCTTTCAATGAATGGATTATGTTTTTGCATGCTTATGTTAGTTAAAATTGCTTATAAGTCAACCTACACTTTGATGATCCATGTGTAGCATCATGTTCTTAAAGTTAGTTATATTATGCTTTTTAACAAATCTCATGCGAGCCAGTTTGGCTAAAAGATAGCCTTGATATACTAAGTTTTTCTTTCTTAGTCTTTGTTTGTTGAAATGGCAGTTGAGATTGGAGACCAATACACTCGACTACAAGTCAACATTAAAATGATCTTCTTCTCTAGTGCTTGACAATGAACTCACTACTATAACTATGTTTTTGACTAAGTACACCTCCAATGGAAGCCCGAAGGACCCTACTATCCCCTTGTGAGAGGGGTTGGCCTGCTGTAGTGTAAAGCTTTTCCCAATGCGGGTTTGCTCCGTTCACGAAATTCGAACCTGAGATGTGGCTTGGGGAAATAAATGCTCAACCACTCACTTGAATCAACCAAGCATTGGTCATGTGCCATTGCTGCAACTATGTTGTAGCACCATCGATGTAGAATTTAAGACGACGATGTTACAAGCAGCCCTTGACTCTGCTCGCCTTTCCTTCAAGTGTACAAAATTTGGGTTTGATTCAAGCGAGTAATAAGTACACGAAAGATCAACCCTTGCTTGGTAGAGTAAGAACTTCGTAAAAATATGTGAGTGCTTCTAGGGCTTCATTTCTTCACTTTCCTTCTTTTGAAGCAGATTGCAACATGAGTTGAGATACCAGTGAACCAAAATTCACCTTGTGGAAATTACAAAGCCGTCTATTGAGGTAAATTCTTTTAGCATCTTCCTTACCTTTAGCTTCGTTGTTGTATACTAAATTGATGTATCTAATTTGCAGCTTTGCCTATGTTCCTACTCCCCATACTAGTGATGGACTTGGTGACCTATTGATGAAAACTTCATTGGAGTGGAACATATATTTAAAAAAATGTTTACCATATTAGACAAATTTTCTATGAACAATGATGTTATTTATAATATATTGGCTCATTTAGATAGGAAGTACTTGACGTTAAGGGATAAATTCTTACATAATAGTTGTTGTGCACATTTTCTAAATTTAATTTTTCTAGATGGTTTGGATGAAATAAAGCAAGTGGTTTACACAATTTGATCCAGTGGATTGTTACACCTGAAAGGCTTGAGACATTTGCTATCCTGTGTTGAAGAGTAGAATTCCATATACAAAGTTGGTTGGTGGCCACCGAGCAAGATGGAACTATGCTTATTTGATGTCAGAATCTGTTCTACCATACAAGGATGTTTTTCCTTGCTTGAGACAAAGGGAAGCTCAATATTAAAGTGTGCAAACTGATGATAAACGATAACTTGCATGAGATATTTGTGGTAAATTGGAGACATTTTATGACACAATGCGACTATTTTTTGTGATGCAGTGTCCAAGGGCAAACATGTATTTTGCCAAGATTTGTGAAATTCAATAAGATTTGAATGATTGGGTTGTGAATGCTTCCCTTCTTGTCAAAGATATGGCATCTAGCACGATATTCATGTTTGAAAATTATTGGGAAGCAATCAATGGTATGATAGGTGTTGCGGTTGTTTTAGATCCTAGGTATAAGATGGCTTTGCTTGAATAGCGGTTATATGGACAGCAGTACTTGGAGAAAGTGCAGAAAGTTGGCAAAATTCTTTATGATAAGTACCAATAAGGAAAAAGTTCTTCATGTTCGAGCATTATGAATCTTTAACTCAAGAAATGACTATAATGAAGGATGGTTTGACAGCTTCCTATGTGTTTGTTATATCAAAGAACATGGAAGAAGTGTACACAATCATGTTGAACTTGACTTTTATTTAGAAGAAGATGTTTTACCGATTTAATCTACTGATTTGGTGGAAAATCAGCGGTGTTAAGTTCTACCTTTTCAACATATTGCTCGTGATGTCTTTGTGATCCTAGTATCTTTAGTCGCTTCAAAGACAACTTTTAGTATTGGGGAATGCTTGATTAGTCTTAATCGCAACAAGTTGAAAGAAAGACTAGAAGATTTCATGTGCTCCAGAGTTGGCTGTGGGCTATTAAAGAAAGGTAATTCTGTTTCTTTATTATTTTTCATGGTTCAATTCTTTTGTCATGATACATTAACTATTTTAATTTGCTCAATTTCGGACGCTAAACCTATAACTGTGGATGACTATGCTTAATCCATAATGAAGAGGAAGATACTGATGATGAGTTGCAAATGACATCTTTATTATGTGCTCTAAACATTTTTTATGGGATTTAAAGAAGGGTTATATTTATGTTTTGTTGTTTTTGGTTGTTGATTTACATTTTAATTTATCATTGTATATTAACTATTCTATTTTGTATGATTTTAGACGCCTTGAAGGAGAAAGATGGTGAAAATTTGCCAACACCATGATGAAGCACTATGCTTTTGGAGCCATGTTTGGTTTATGAATATTAACTTTGAAATCCTAGAATGATCATGATGTAATAAAAGATAAAATTTTGTGCTGGAGGGAGTGTCAAATATTTTGCTGCTTTTATGATGATCATTTGTATTATATGAATAAGGTTTCAATCTATAGATACTTCTTTGCATTGCAAAGGGGGACAAGATTTAATCAAGTTAGTTTTATGCAATGTAGAAAATTTTGAGCTAGCTGCTGCTTTGCAATGTTGTTTTGAATCGTCTAGTTCAATATAGAATTTGCATATGTTCTTTTATATCATCTATATTGTGGATTTTCTCTTCTTTTCTTCTTCTTCTTCTTTCCCCTTCATGGGTGGTGTTTTACCAGAGGATGAATTATGGGCCACATGAAAGATTGATTTCATGGATCCATGATGCTAACTCTATATAATCTTTTAGTCACTTTTCTTGTTCTTTTATAGTTATTGTTCTTTTCAAAATCTGCTTGATTATGGAACCCATCCTTAACCAAAGCAACAAGCTGTTTTAAAAGTATTATGCTTGCAGACATGAGACCTAATGATGATGGTCGGGTACATCAACTATTTCTGTCTGCAATTTTAATGTCTTTTGTCAACGATACTATTTCTGTCCAAACGTATTGGCTTTTCATCTTTGCAATGATTCTTCTGCTAGGACTACAGACTATTCTTTAGGCAAAACGTTTACATTCTTTAGGTTCGAGGAGGCAAAACGTTTGGACGAGCACCTTGCAATGCAATTGGTAGAAAGATTAATACGTTTATATTCTTTAGGCAAATGCAGATGGTGAAGCTTATGGAGAAATTGAAGAAAGCCAAGCAGTTGATTGTTGAGTGGTCTGAACTGCCCGATTGGGATGAATGGACGAGAAACTCATGTTGCAAGAGACTAGTAGAGATGGAAAATGATTCGCTAAGGTCTCTGCTATTTCAAACGCATACTTGGTGGGAGTGAGGAAGGCTCTCCAATAGACATTAGCAATAAATAATGCATGCTTTGCGAAGGCACAGAAGCTTCAAAGCAAGTAAGCCTTTTTCTTGTGTGCCCAAGGTTACGCTTTTCATTTTCATTTTCAATTATACGGACGACAACAACAATAACTAAGCCCAGATGGCCAACAATAACTAAGCCAAGATGGGGCCGGCTAGATGAATTATTTGTTTTCATACAACTCTTACATCATTCTTTATTATTTCTTTCTAACACTTTTGTAACCTTCTTCATCTTTTAACATTTTCACTATCATACACAAACAAAACACAAGGAGAGCTAATGTAATATGTTCACAGTCAGTCCTCTTACATGTCTCAACCCCACGATAAAAATAAATACATGATAGAGATTAAATAGTAAAAAGCACAAAGTTGTTTTAAAAAAATTAATCAAGTAGAAACTATAAACAATGTAATTATAAATTGTGCTTTATTTTTTATTTCAGCCATCCATCTCTTTTAGAGATATATGGATATTTTGAGGTCGCTAAGCATTTTATTACAGAACGGTTTGACGGAATGTTATTGAAGGCCATTGATGAAATAGGAACCGTGACAGAACCAAGGAACATAAAGTGAAACGAGCCAACGATGGGTGTGGAATGAGGAACTGAAGCAAAGCGGCCCAACCAACCTGATGGAAGGGCTTCGTAATAGAGTTGCCACCTCGATAGAAAAGAAGACTGCTGAATTAAGAGAAGCCCAGATCCATCTAGTTAACTACGATAAGAATAAACAGTCAAGAATCCCCTGCCTTGTTGAGTTCTGGTTTGACGAGCTGAAGGCCTTCACGCAGAATTTCCAATCGATCATTGGTATGGGAGGATCTGCGAATGTTTATAAGGGCGGGCTCCCCGGTTTAACCGTTGGCATTAAGCTGCTCCACCATAGCTAATGGTTGGAAAATGAGCTAACAGGTGTGCTGATTGTTGCTGCGTCAGACAGATGCATTATACTCTGTTCTTTTTGCTAGAAATGCTTTAACCGGCGAAAATATGCCAGCCAAAATTCCGTGATGGAGAAAATTTTGCTTTTCTCAAGAAAGCTGATTGGAAGTAGTTGAGCAGCTTCGAATATTCTTTCTCATTGCGAATTTGGCATTTGAAATTATCGTAATGTTTTTCTTTGAAGGCATGCTTTCTCTTTCGTAATTTCTAGTCGTTACTCTTTGTGCTTCATGTTACCATGAAGGGTTTGAACTGAAACAATAAACATGATCTTGCTGTTTCCAAGTTAGGACTAATATAACTTGGAGATCGAGCTATGTTGAGTAACGAAGTGAAACACCTCGAATATCATGGTGATCCCGCTACTTTTGATTCATTCAAGTACGTGCGTGCAAGAGAATGCTGACCTTCGTGTTCAAGGAGGAATGTCTAATACGTTAAGAATAAGGCTAGTTGCGGTTCCTTGTGAATCATCACTAATTTAGAGAAGATGGTTCTTTGTAAGGAATCACCCTTGTATGGCCGGTCCCAGGGTTGGACAAAGAGAATGGGCTGTGTTAACTTCCGACAGCGAACATGGATTACATAAATTATGAGCATTGCGTTGGAGTGTCCCCTCTTAGCAACATACTGTAGAGCCCGAATGCAGTGAAAAGTAAGCAAGGATCACTACTGTAGTGCCGCCGGAATGTAGTGAATAAATTACAAAAAGGGTGTTCACATTTTCAATATGGATGGATGCGGGGTAAGGAAACTAGTCCTAGATAATAAGATTCGTATTGGTTCTTAAAATATCGAAACATTATCTGATAAGCTAATGGAGGTGGTAGATACTATGATTTGGAAAAAGATTTTACAAGAGACAAAGTGGGTTGGAGAAAAAGCAAAAGAGATTGAGGATAAAGGTTTTAAATTATGATGCTCATGTAAGGAAAAGACACAAAACAGAGTTTGTATTATCATAAATAAAGATTTAAAGGATAGTGTAGTAGACATACAACGATATGGTGACCAAATCATGATGTTGAAATTAGTATTAGGAGCATGAGTTTTGAATATAGTTTGTGCTTACGCATCGCAAGTAGGACTAGAAGATAGTATCAAGACGGCTTTTTCAGAAGAGTTAGACAAGGTGATTCAAAGAATTTCACAAAGGGAGATGATTTGTTTAGGAGAAGACTTAAATGAACATGTCGGTAAAGAGGCATTACGATATCAAAGTATTCATAGAATCTTTGGTTTTGGAGATATAAATGAGAAAGGTAGGGAGATTTTAAATTTTGTTATCATATCACCCTTGCATTACCGGTCCCAAGCGTGGATAAAGGAGGAGGGTTGTGTTAGGCTTCCGATAGCCAAAGTAAAACTTTGTCGGATTTTTAGATTACAAAATTTGATCTCTTTATAGTCAATACAATCTTCAAAAAATGAGATGAACATTTAATTATTTATAAGAGTGACTTATCACAAACACAAATTGATTACTTTATTTGTAGAAAAGAAATAGAGCATGTTGTAAAGATTGCAAGATAATTACAGGAGAAAGCTTAACCACCCAACATCGACTTTTAGTTATGGATTTACAAATAAAAAAATAGACAAAAAAGAAAAGAGTGCATCGAGCTCTTCGGAATAAATGGTGGAACCTCAAAAGCTACAAAGAAGATATATTTAAACAGAAATTTTTCAAGGAGATGTTTGGCATTGTGTTGGTATACCTTGTGATATGTGGAACAATATATCTACATATTAGGAAAGTAGTGAAAGATGTGTTCGGTAAATCTAAGGGAGCTGTACTGGCACAAAAAAGAAGCTTGGTGGTGGAGTAAAGTGCAAAATAAAAGGTAAAGAGGGGATGTTGCAAATTACATTATGCTAAGAAAACTAGTGAAACTTTAGAGGCTTATAAGAAAGCAAAGAAGGAAGTGAAAAAGAATCTTTATTAAGCAAAAGCTAAAATTTGAGAGGATTTATATTAAAAACTCAACTCAAGAGAGGTTGAAAGAGATATTTTTAGGATAGGTAGGGCTAGAGATAGGAAAACTAAAGATCTTAATTATGTTAGAAGCATCAAAGACAGGATGAAAAAATCCTAGTGACAAATGATATATAAGAAATAGATGGAAAAACTATTTTTATAAACTTTTTAATGAAAATAAAGATGTTAGTATTAACTTACAAGAGTTAGCCAAATCAGAAAAACTTTGTCGGATTTTTATAACATAGATTACAAAATTTGATCTCTTTATAGTCAATACAATCTTCAAAAAATGAGATGAACATTTAATTACTTATAAGAGTGACTTATCACAAACACAAATTGATTACTTTATTTGTAGAAAAAAAAATAGAGCATGTTGTAAAAATTGCAAGATAATTACAGGAAAAAGCTTAACCCCCCAACATCGACTTTTAGTTATGGATTTACAAATAAAAAAATAGACATAAAAGAAAAGAGTGCATCAAGCTATTCGAAATAAATGGTGGAACCTCAAAAGCTATAAAGAAGATATATTTAAATAGAAAGTTTTTCAAGGAGATGTTTGGCATTATATTGGTACACCTTGTGATATGTGGAACAATATGACTATACATATTAGAAAAGTAGTGAAAGATGTGTTAGGTGAATCTATGGGAGGTGTACTGGCACAAAAAGAAACTTGGTGGTGGAGTGAAGCAGTGTAAAATAAAATCAAGGCAAAGAGGGAATGTTGCAAATTACATTATGCTAAGAAAACTAGTGAAACTTTAGAGGCTTATAAGAAAGCAAATAAGGAAGTGAAAAATGATCTTAATTAAGCAAAAGCTAAAATTTGAGAGGATTTATATTAAAAACTCAACTCAAGAGAGGTTGAAAGAGATATTTTTAGGATAGGTAGGGCTAGAGATAAGAAAACTAAAGATCTTAATTATAGTAGATGCATCAAAGACAGGATGAAAAAATTCTAGTGACAAATGATATATAAGAAATAGATGAAAAAACTATTTTTATAAACTTTTTAATGAAAATAAAGATGTTAGTATTAACTTACAAGAGTTAGCCAAATCAGAAAAATATATAAACCACAATTTCTACCGACGTATTCAAAAGAATGAACTCAAAGAGGATCTTAAACATATGAAGGGTGGTAAATCGGTAGGACCAAACAATATTCCTATAAAAGTTTGGAAAATACTATGAGAAATAGGAATTACTTGGCTCACAAGACTATTTAATGAAATATGGAGAAACCAAAAGATACTCAAGGAATGGAAAGAGAGTACACTTATACCCATATATAAGAACAAGGGAGACATTCAAAATGTGCGAATTATCGGGGTATCAAGTTAATGAGCCATATTATGAAATTATGATAAAAAATTATCGAACATAGGTTAAGACAAGTATCGAGTACAACATAGAACCAATTTGGGTTCATACCAGGTAGATCTACTATTAAAGCAGTTCACCTTTTGAGACATCTTATGGAACATTTTAGAGCAAAAAAGAAAGACCTTCACATGATATTTATTTATCTAAAAAAAACTTACGATAGGGTACCGAGAGAGGTTCTTTGGAGAACATTGGAAAAAAGAGGTATCCCATTGACATACATAAATCTTATAAGAGACATGTACGATGGTGCAAAAACATGTTTGGAGACTCATGAAGGAATGACAAACTTTTTTGAAGTTAATATTGGATTACATCAAGGATCAACTTTAAGTCTATACTTATTTATAATGATTGATGAGTTAGCAAAACATATTCAAGATGAAGTACCTTGGTGTATGTTATTTGCAGATGACATTGTGCTAGTGGAGGAGTCTAAGGAAAAAGTTAATAGAAAATTAGAACTATGGAGAGAAACATTAGAAAGTAAAGGCTTCCGACTTAGTAGAACAAAGACATAATATATGGAATATAAGTTTGATCATTTGGTTACTTCAGAAGACATAAAAATTAAAATTGGCACGCATTGCATCCCCAAAAGGAAAGTTTTAAATACCTAGTATCAAATTTTTAGAGTGATGAAGGAATTGATGGAGATGTCATGTATAGAATTAATGTTGATTGGTTAAAATGAAGAGGAGCATGAGGTATTCTTTGTGATAAGAAGATACCATTAAAGTTAAAAGGTAAATATTATAGAGCAGTAATTAGACTTGCATGTTTTATGGTTCTGAGTGTTGGGTAGCTAATCATCAACATGTACAAAAGATGTCTGTGATTTGAGTGCAACCTTTGACTTCATTTGGTGTAGTTGGGTGCCACCTTTGACTAGGATGTGCTTCTTCCTTGCTCCTTCACTAGGTGGGCTTGTTCATTGCTCCTTGGCTAGGTGAGCCTCCATCAGTCGAGCCATGTGTCCTTCTTCATGAAGCCTTACCTAGGTGAGTCCCCCTTTGGTTTGGTTAAGGTAAGTGGGCTCGGCCAAGGCTGGGTTGGCCATTGCTTCTTGCTTCGTCTAGGTCTACCCGAACTCGGTCCCTGCTTGATGTGAGCCTACTTTAACTGTTACCTTGACCTTCGCTGAATATTCAGCGGGGATGATTCATCTTTATCCCAGCTAGGCTTGGCTTTCATGCCTTTTCTTTTATGGTTCAAATATTTCTTTTTTTTATTTAAAAATATTTCATTTGAAATTATATTTGGAAACATCGGGTTTTAACGAAATCTTCAAATATTCTTTTCTTTGAAAATAACTGAGTTCCATTCCCAATGTTTGTTTGCACGGGCGACCTATTTTTGCATCGTGAGTTAGTCTTTATTGTTTCAATCACTTTAACCCTTTGTTGGGTGTAGGATGTCGAGCCACTTTAACCTTTTTGATGGATGTGGGGTTTCGAACCTTTTTAACTCTTGGGTGTTGGGTCTCAAACCAATTTAACCCTTTGATGAGTATAGGGTTCTGGAGTAGGACTATCCTTAATCGGGCGAGTTTTTGAGGCCTGATTTTAATTTGTTTTGAATTTCAATAATTTTTGGTAAATTTGACATTTAACAAATATTTTTGGGTTTGATTCTCAATGTCTCATTTCTATTTGTTTCTTTGAAGAAAATTGTTTGAAACCATCATTTCTTTAGATGAAATCATTTGAAAAGGCAAAATACTGTCGATTTGGGCTTGAGGGCAAAGCAGTCATTTTTTTGGCTCTTTGTCAAAATTGGATTTTTTTGATAGGAGTATCATTTACCCTTATTTTGAGGTTGTCACAAAATTTTGGTATAGAAATGGGTTCATTTAAGGTGTCTTTATTTGAAAACCCTTAAAAGACCTAAAATCATAATTTTTCTTTAAAAAGCAAATTTTCTAAAAGATAAAATTATTTTGAGAAAATTTTTGGGTGTCTACAACCTCCTCCCCTATCAACCAAGCACTTATTGAGAGTGTAGCTATTCAAAATCACCTTTATGTGCAAAGCTTGTTTGTGGGTTGTATCGGGTCTTTGTAATTCATCATCGAAAAACACAATTGGGTTCTTGGCAATGATGGGGAAGACAAAGATGGAAAGGGATTCAGAAGTTATGTTAGTATTAACCTTGGCTCTTTCTAAGATTCTTCCTAAGACTTGTTTATGCTTAGGTGAGGTTTGCATCAACTCTAAGATAGACATGTTAACGGGAAGTTTCGAGAAATGTAATTCTAAATCATATGGGTTAACACAACTTCTTTACCCTTATCCATGCCATGAGATGAGTTAGGGATGCATGCTTTTGGGGGGTCAGGCAAAACGACCACCCATTTGATAGCTTGCTTTGCTAAGTGTGTGGTTGATAGATCTTTCTAGATCTAGGCACTTCTTCTATACTCTCCCTAGAGCTCGATCCTAACTTGACTCTTATTTGATGCTTTGGAATACCACGATTCTCTATAAAGACTCTAATCGGGTGTGAGACTCTAAGTGTTCCCCAGATCACTGTTTGCTTGCCTTTTTTATTATGAGAGAGAGTGATGTGTGACAAGTAGTATGAATCGTATGCAATGCATGTTGAATCCCACAAGCTTGTTTTCGATGAAGACATACCTCTTTATCCTTCCCACTTATACTTGCGTAGTTCGGGAATGACTCTTTTAAAATGGCTTGAGGGGTCTGGTTCGTCCGAGAAATGAAGCCTACCCTGCTCTATCAAGTCCTCGATTTTATTTTTAAAGAAAAAACAATGATCTATATCATGACCTTTGAGCCTATGATATTTACAAAAATTATTTAAAAACTTTCTCTTATGAGGTGCTCCTTTATGAATTTCTGGGAGACTCACAAGACCTTTTGCTAACAAAATATCTAGGACTTACATCTGTTTGTATGTTTCTAAAATTCACTTTGAAAGATAGTTTTGAATCAAATCAAACTCATGCACTGAGTCTAGAGATTGAAGATTATATATATATACAGAACATAAAATGGAATGTGGAGATTCTAAGTCTATTTTTATTTTGTGCTTTGGTGTTGCGGATTTGCATAATTAAATCTGGAACAGACCACTACTAAGGTATTTAAGAATATTCTGTTACAGAAATACAAAGGCTTAAAAAAATCTCTATATCTCGGTGCATAGAACTCCAAATTATATGATTTTAGTCTTGTTGGAAATATATGGATATCATCTTTCCAATGAGACTAATTTTATCAATTTTGGCTCACTACAAACAAAGTTATAAGAATTTTACCCAACCCCTATTGTAGGAAAACAGACTGTACAAAAACAGAATCTGAACTTAACCGATCTTTTCTGTGTTATTCATGAGTTTACACAACCCTAAAGTTAAAGCACATGATTGAAGAGAAATGAATGTAAATATATATTTTAGCTTAAGCATAAAGAGGATTAGGAGATATAAGAGTGTATAGAAATATAGAGAGGTAGAGAATCACGAAAGCAAACAAGTAGAGTGCATAAACATACATGAAATGAAATGGGCAACATTTCTACTTGCTATTACATGGGGAGAGACTCAAACTCCATTAATACAACCCTTTTCAAATTGAATATGAGAAAAAGAATCAAGACCAGCAAAAGAAGAAGAACACTTATAATGAAGATGTTGAGATGGATGAGTGGTCATACAAGAAAAGACCATATGGATAATGAGGTTATTAGAAACAAATTAGGAGTGACACCAATAGAGGATAAAATGAGGAAATAGCATTTAAGATGGTTTGAACATATAGAAAGAAGATCAAAAGAAGAACCTGTAAGAAGGTATAAGAACCTAGATTTTGAAAGTATTAAAAGAGGTAGAGGATGACCACAAAAGTGTGGAAAAGAAACAATAAAGAATGATTTTGCTTATTGTGAGTTAACTGCTAACATGACACATGATAGGGCTATGTGGAAACAAAGAATCCATGTAGCTGACCCCGTCTATCATGCTGACTTCAAACAAGTTGATAGAGTGTAGTATTTTGGATGTATCACTTTTGATACAATTTTTATTAACACAATTCTTTTTGCATTCAAAGATAAACATTCAATCTTATCGGTAACTGGTATTTAACCTAGTACTTTATTTGTTTTCACTATAGGTCATTCGTCTACACTTTGATTTACATGGTTCGTGATTTTTCATACAGAAGACACATAAACCTCTCCAAAGAATAAAACATTGATTCTTACTAGAACTAGATGAGTTGTAGCTTATATGTAGAAAGAAAGAAATTGGACCTGGCAATCATGGGCATATGCATACTCGTGTATATGCTTTAACTTTTTGACACATAAATGTAATAAGAGTGTCTTTTATATTTTTTAGAACATCTTGTACTTTTGAAAAGCAGTTTCTAGTGTATCTATATATGCATACTCGTGTATATGCTTTAACTTTTTGACACATAAATGTAATAAGAGTGTCTTTTATATTTTTTAGAACATCTTGTACTTTTGAAAAGCAGTTTCTTTTGACACATAAATGTAATAAGAGTGTCTTTTATATTTTTTAGAACATCTTGTACTTTTGAAAAGCAGTTTCTAGTGTATCTATATATATATATATATCTATATATATATATATATATATATATATATATATATATATATATATATATATATATATATATATATATATTTATGTGTATGTATGTATTTATAGGCGAGTCAAATTACAGCGCATCAAATATGTTGACACATGGCAGCAGCTTCGCGCTGCATCAAGTAGGCCAGCTTGGTCGGGCCTTGGCCTTGTGGGGACAGACCCAGCTCAAAAGGTCACCAGCTTTGTGGTGCACATTTCCCGTCATATTTGTATCAGACCAACGTGTTTGTACTGTAACCTACAATTAACTAAACTATTTCGTTCTCATGCCGCACTAGCACAGTGTGGGTGAAGACTTTTGTTGGTTTTGGTTTACTTGGTTTCGCTGTCTACCTTGGACGGGCCATCTACTTTACGCGTCAAGGATACTTCTGAGAAGCCCAAAAGCATCTGCCTCATGTCCAACATGTAAAAGTTAGTTATTTAATGGAAAAAATGCATAAAGGCCATGTAACTGATGTTGGACATGGCCGATTTCGAAACAGGCTGGAGGGTCAACCCAAAACTGAACCAAACGGAACTGGAACTGAACTAAAGGGTCCTCGGTTCAGTCACGGTTTTTCTATCTGGGAAACTGACCCAGAAGAACTAGAACCATAACTAGTTCGGAGGCATACAATTCCAACTCAGAACCAGCAATTACAGTTAATCTCTTCACAGCTATAACATATTAAGTATATATCGAAAAGTAATGCAGAGTTCAAATCAAAATTAAAATCATTGTAAAACTGCGATGCAAAACCATACACTCATCAACGATACATTTTTAATTTCAATATGAAGATGACTACAATATCCAACCACCACTACTACGTCATAGGAGGCCTTCGACCCCTCCTCCTCATCAATCATGTGGTCCTTAACAGCCATTCCACTTGCCCGTCAATCAACCCCTGCTTAGGTATATAGGAAAATCTCTCTCACTCTCTCTCTCTCTCTGTCTATCTATCTATCTATCTATCTATATATATATATATGGGTCACGCTTTCATACATTTTGTTCACAAAACAAACTCTTGTTACATCAATCAAGAAATATATCCCAATCACAACCCTTATGCATCAGGTGAATATCATATATCCACAAGTGTTATGACACATTTTATTTTAAAATGCTAACCATTTCCACTAGTTTACCATACTGGCTCACACGTTTCTACCCAAGCGTGCCATATAATATGATATGAGCTACCAAATACAATCAACAATTGAGCTAATATGACTAACAAAGTAGCCAATAGGTTCGCATTACCAAACATGTCCAATAGTAAATCCATATCCGCCGCCTCCACGCTGCCCCGCCCCTCATCCAAACACCTACGATACAAACCACAACTCATGCCAACTTATCTTTCATCTCATACACGAAGAACTACTTGGTAACCTCATTCATTATCAAACAATCATCTCATATCGCCATGTAGGTAGTGGATCCATACTAGATAATAGTCCATCCTCCCTTTGGCACACTCATGCAATGCATAGTAACAAAATAGTTCTAGTACACCCAGTAAGCAATTGTATATGTATATATTAACTTAAAAGCATTTACAAAGCGAATCAAAATCTCAAAGCAAAACTATTTCCACAATGCATCTAAAGAGGGAATATATTCACGTACATGAACCACCTACTTATGTTCGATTCCTAAAATGCACATCATCTCCAAATCACCTCAACTGCACAAAAGCGAGCAAGAAATTATAATTAGATTTTTGGTTCAACCCACATGGAAATGGGGGTCTAAAAGCCTCCTATTCAAGGAAAACACTGTAATCAGAAAAAGATCATAAATCCAAACTTTATAATCTAGAAGAACTTGATTTGTTTTTTAAATCTCAATAAAACCATTATATTTTCCCTATTAATAAACTACATTCTATTACAAACCTCATGCTTCAAATAGTGTATAAATCAGACTCTCAATGGTCTCAAAATTACCCAAAAGCATGATTTTGGGTCCATTTAAACTTATCTAGGTCTGTTTAAAAAATATGAATCCACTTAAGCAAATAGACTTAAACTATATTTACCCCAAATCAGTATATGTATGTATGTATATGTCCGGTGTGTGCGTCTATTTTATTAGTTTAATACTTTATACAGTAAATAATTTAATTAAGTATTGTTTTAGTTCATTCAACTTTTAATTCATTAATTAAATTACTATATTGAATTATATTTATTAAACTTCTTATTTAAGTAATTAACTAGTGACTAATATTTTAATTAAATATTTTATTTAATAATAATATCTAACTTAATGCTATTTATATTTGTTAATTAACTTATTTAAAACCAAAAGTTTTATCTGATAATTAATTTTGAAGCTGAATCTTAATTTTAGTTTATATTATTTTAAAACACATTCAATAATTATTATGTAATCTTATCTAATAGTTGATTTAAATTATAATATTAATATTACCATTTTTTTTTGCATATCTGCTATTTTGGATCGTGGACTATGGGTTTTGATAGCACTGGCATTCCCCGAGAGGATAACAGAATGGCGGATTCCTTGATTAGACATGTTCAGCTTAACGATTCTTCTAAATTCTAATTTTAAGTTGGCAGAAATTGACATTTTAATAAGAACCTTATCTGTTATGTATTCAAAATTATTAAAGTATATGTTTTCATAATTCGAAATATTTAGGAAATGTTTGTATCGGAATACATGACAACCATATAAACAAGGGAAAACCGTTGAGGATCGGGTACTACAATTAAATCTTAAACAATCAAAGGATATTGGCCAAATCACGTAGTCGTTGAAAGCACACATTTTTTTCAAGTTAAATTAGACGTAGCCAGTTCCGATTCTCCCAGAGCCAAACTGAACCGAGTTGATACTATTCCAGTTTAAAACCATCTGTCTTAGTTTGGTTCTGGTTTAAATCTTAAATGGACCGTAAAAATTTTAAAAAAAATAAAGTTAAAGAGAAAAAGGAGGAACCAAACCATCGATTTCAGTTCTAGTCTTATTCTAGTTCCATGAAAGGTGGAACAGGAACTGTTCTGGGTTGTCCTCGGTTCTGGTTCTAACTTGACTGGTTTTGATCCTAAAGTTCCTGGCTCAGTTCTGTTTCGATTGAAACTATTATTCTGATTTCAAACTGGTCATGTCTAATGTGAACTTGTTATGCACCCTGGCCTCGAACTCGAAGGTCCCTTCCCCTAGTCAAGAGACACGTGGCTCTTTATGTTTGTGTTACAATCTCTCTATATTTTACCTGCCCTAATGCTTCCTTGTTATGCTTTATAGCAACACAATGTTGCAGGTAGTGTCCTTGTTCGACTGGACATGAACTGTTTCAGGTAAACTAGGACCGGCTGTTTGAAACCGTCGGTTTCAGTAAGTTGAAAATTATGAACAATAACGAAATCAGGTTCAGCTTAGCTTCCGGTTTTGGGTCCAGTTTAAACTAAGAAACGGTAAAAAAAAATCAAGGGAACAAGTTATAAAATGGAATCGGGCCAATGGTTGAACAGTCGGTATTAGTTACTCTCTTGTTTGGTTCTAGTTTTGGGTTTGGTTGATCACTTCTTGTTTCAGCTAGTTCCTAAACTAGTTCAGTTCCACTGCAAACCTCAAGGTCAGTTTAAAACAGATCATGTCAACACGGTTCAGTAAGAATGATAGTCTAGTAACTCTTGGATGATCTTCTATGAGGAGGTCTACTTTGTCATCCATTTCCATTGAACAGTTCCTCTTTGAAAGTATATACTGCCTTAATATATATATATGTATATATATATATGTATATATATATATGTATATATATGTATATATATATATGTATATATATATACTTTATTATATTAAAACATATACGATATTGCAATAGTTTACTTGTGTGTGTCCGTGTATGTTTATTTATATGCACATGCACACAAGTAAACTATCACGATATCGTATATGTTTTAATATAATAAAGTATACAATGTGATCCGAGGACTCTCTATAGTGAATTTTTCTTATGATTTGTAATCAGGCTCCTACGTGAGAATACCCCAACAACTCATAGTTAGTCTTGGGCATTTGTATGTGATGGAGATAACCTTTTTCATAAGTACCCAATAAGAGTCCCGCATTTTTAGTTGTAAGAGTATCGCAAGCCATGCACATTTTGCTATCAATATATACACTTTGTTTTTATTCAAGTTTCTCGACCATCCCCTTTCATTAGTCTTAAGATTCCATTGAATTGCTATCACCTTGGCGAATGCTTGTTTAGTTGGAACAACTAGATATCGGTCATGAGAGTCAACTCTGTTAGGTGATTCCAATGCTTGGGGCAGATAACTTTGGTATCGAGAGCAAGTTGCAATTAGGAGTGTGAGATATACCCCTATATTATAGGAAAAGATAACTTACTCTCGTCAACTCTTTCTATATTGACGTTGATGCACTACTGACATTGGAACGTTGACAACCTGGGTCATTGTAGAAAGGAGAAGTATAAAACTATACCAGTGGCCAACCCTATTGAGATGGTGCCAAGTACTCTATTTGACATCCATGCACAACTTATAAAACTCAAAATGTATGATAGCTCATCTTGATTTTGTTATTGCTCATGTTGTGGAAGGATTTAACTCGTTGACAGGAGAAATCCATTCTAGAGTACAAGATATTAGCAAGTGTATAGATGTTTGCAAGAACTCCTATGATCTTCCTAATGAACAATTGAAACGCCTTCAACAATGCCTCCATTAGACTAAGATTGTTGTGTTGATCAGACTACACAAGATTGAGAAGAGCATTGTTCTCCAACCTCTAGAGAAACAAGCTCTAGAACAATCTCAAGCACTTAGGTGGAGAGAATGTGACTCAATGACTCTCCATAGGTACTTAGTCTTTGACCTTCGTGTGTGACTGAAATAACCCTTTCCATAGGTATTCATAAGAGTTCCACATTTTGAGTTGTAAGCATGTTGTGGGTCATTTACCTTTATGCAATCAATACAATCACTTTGTTTTTAAGTTCCCTTGTTACCTCCTTATTGACCCTCCCTTTCATGAGTCTTAAGATTTTGTTGAACTGCTACTACCTTGGTGAAGGTTTATCTAGTTATGATGACTAGAAGTTGGTCATGAGTGCTAACCTCATTGGGTGATTTCAATACGCGGGGTATGACAATACCATTTTCTATGAATATATATAGTATCTTAGTATAATATGTATTGATGATTATGTCAATGTAGTATATTCTCAATCATACAAGTTAAGATATAATAGTAATGGTTAGCAGATAGTTAATTAGTTACATGTCTTTTGTGCATATTCTATTAGATAACCTCGTGTACTGTTTTGTGTTGGATATGACCCAGATACTTGTGGGCTTTCCACCGAGTTTAAGTATCCATGACTTGCGAAGCATATGTCTTTTTGTGCATATTCCATTAAATAACCTCGTGTACTGTTTTGTGTTGGATATGACTAAGATACTTGTGGGCTTTCTACCGAGTTTAAGTATCCATGACCTGTGAAGCATATGACTTGTGAAAAGCAGACAACGAAAACTAACTACACCAAAACCAAAACCAAGCCTTCTCATGCTACACTGCTAGTGCGATATAGAAAACAAAATAGTTTAGTTAGTAGAAGGTTATGGAGCAAACATGTTGATACCCTAGAAAAAGAATATGCACCACAAAAGTGGTGACCCTTAAAGTTGGGTCTGTCCCAATCCAAGGCCCAGCCAAGCTGGCCTACTTAATGGACACTCTCACTTGGTATGGCTCCCTATCCCCATAATGTTAGTGACAAGTTTGATGAGGGGTGCATGCATGTGTTAAGCTTTTGCACCATTGTATATATATAGCAGTCAGTGCTCAATAGAGCAGTTTGCATGTTCCCACTCATCCAACTACCAACTATCATCTTCCACTACTCAAAATTATGCTTCACTAGTCAAAACGTTTTTTGCTAAAATCAAAATCACTTTAAAATCTATATATATATATATAAGTGGTTTTGTGGCAATGGTGATTTTGATGAACAAATGACGGTTTTGTTGAGTAGAGTAGTAAATGGTGGTAGAGGACGCTGACCGATGGTTAGATGGGTGAAATCATACAAACTATTCGATTGAGTATTGTGCTCAATTGATCATGGATCACTCAACACAAACATACATACATATATATATATATATATATATATATATATATATATATATATAGCTTCTCTTACATGGTCTATGTCTTTAACGTAAGATGTAATTAGTTACCCGTGTTGCTTCTCATAATCCTTTCATGTCTGATGTATTCATATTGTCCAACAGATTGTTCCTTGTTTCTAATTTCATGTAGCATCCGAGTAACTAAGAAATGACAGTGATGCGTGGAAACCCAAAGCACTCATCATTTATTAGTATGATTAATAATAAATTTATTAGTTAAACATATTTTTCTTTCATTTATTTGATCACTGAAAAACTGTTTTTCAAGGATTAAAACACACCAAAGAAAATGCTTGAGGCTAGGACTTGAATGCTTTCACCTTGAAACTGAGGGTTGTCGCCTCATAGTTGTATCATGGGTCATTCTAGCCCTTTAGGAAAGAGTTTTTATGGCTAACTAATAAAAGGAGGAATATAATATATATGTATATATAGAAACTATAAGCTATCAAATAACCTTTTATGCGAAACTTTATTAGATGATATGCGTCGTCTACATAGATCGAGTCACCTGTCAACATTGATGAAAAGATCAATAACATTTAATGCATATAGGTACATTTAATGCAACGTGGGACAAGTAACTTCATTACAATTGTAGGATTGATCACACATATGATATTAATAGTCAAGCAATGTCTAGCACAAAATAATGTCCAATACCTCCCACTCTCTCTCACTATATATACACTCTAATGTCACACAACAATAACAATCAAGCCTTTTTCATACTAGGTAGAATCAGTTATGCAGATTCTTTGACACCTTAACTCTTGATCTTGTACCATATCAATAGTTATTTCTGAAAAAACCATACAACACTCAATAGTTGTTTTCAGCATTTTTTTTGCTTTTATCTCTTTTAAAGTGTTCACCATCTAGTTTGTGATGTCTTCTTACTAGAGCCTTATTTATTTGCTCCTTTACATGTCTAAACCATCTTAAATGTGCCTTTTTTATCTTAATTTCTATTGGTGTTATTCTAAATTTTTGTCTAGTAATCATATTTTGCATATGATTTTTCTTCATATTACCATACATTTATTTCAACATTTACTTCATTTTCACTACAAATATCTTTTGCAGATGTTGGTGATTAACTAAAAAACATTGAATACCTTATAACAATGATGGTCTAACTACTGCTTTATAATTTTTACCTTTCTATATTATAGGTATATTCTTTAGCTAATTCCACCTGCATAAAATTTTATGTACAACATCTCTATTAATTTTTCCATTGATATGAATGATTGGCTCTAAGTACTTCTAGTTATCCTTTCTTAATGAGTGTCATAAGTACCAATTTTAAGTTTTCTATCATTTGCTTTCAAGAAATTTTCAAACTTGCACCTCATAGACTACTTCATCATTTTACTAAGTTAAAAACTCTTTGTTTTTATTGTTTCTCTCCATAATTCAAGTTTTTCATTAACTCTTTTGACTCATCTACCAATATAATACATCTAAAAATTAACAAACACCAAGGAACCTCATCTTGAGCATCGTAGGGTAACTCATCTACAACCAAAGTGAATAGGTACAAATTTAGTACTGACCCTTTATGCAATTCAATATTAACTTAAAAGAAAGTGGTAATTCCTTCGTGAATATTTACATATATTTTTAAACAATGATACATGTGCTTATCCTTCATGAGTCCTTACATATATTCTTATACCAGAATGCATATGCTTTATAAGTTTTACTAAATCAATAAATATCATGTACAAGTTTTTCTTATGAGCTATAAAGTATTTTATTAAGCATTTCAACAAGTAAATAACCTCTATAGGTTCCTGGAGGACCCTATCAATCATATATATATATATATATATATATATATATATATATGAGTAGGTAAATGTTGCTCACTTTTGACCATACATACTCATGCTCACCCTTTACTCCATGAATGTAATAGAAGTGTTTTTTATTTCTTTTCGAACATCTGTGGAACTTTCTAAATACCACTCGTGTCTCCGAAAGTAAAGAGAGGCCATAGTTAAAGATAGGCAACATCCAATCATCATTATATATATATATATATATATATATATAGTGATTGGATGTTGGTTACTTATAACAATTCATTCTCATACTCTTTTTTTTTGGAAGGGCATGGCTTGAGCATGATGGCAATAAGGCTGTCTTTTATCTTTTCATAAACACTCTTATAAATTTGTAAATGATGTCCATGGGCCTGAGAAGTAAATAGTGGGTTTAAGGATGCACCAGCAAAATGGACAGGATCAAGTTTTTGTCTAGTTGTTTATTTATTTATTATTTATTTCAAATGAGATTAATTTGCCATATATTGTGGAAGTGCATTACTTCTCTTTTTGCAATGGGAGGCCCAAGTTTACCGTTGTACTTAAATCACCATTCATACTTAAATCTTCTCATACAATTCCACCGTTAGATTAATATGATCAATAGTGGAGGTTTGAATCCAAAAGCAACTTATACTTTATTCTTTTTGTACTAGTACAAAGCTACTAGATTCAAATCTTATTGTTGATCATGCCGATTGAACAGTGAAAATGCATGAATTGGATTGAGCATGTACAATCATCTCCACACACATATAGAGAGAGAGTTAAATGCTAATATAACTCAAGATTGAGCTCTATAGTGATCTAGAATCGTGTACCTGAACTCACTTAACGTGGAAAAAAGGCTTACCGTAGAGAAGTGATGTTACAGAAGTAGGATAAATCTCCGTTTTGTTTTTGGTTTGGATAGAGGTTTTTACATATGGTATGACCTGATCTTCTTTTTCTAAGCATGAAAGCATACCTATCACCATTGGAGGACATGGTTTAAACCTTGGACCTTAACTCATAGCCCATGGTTTAAACTGTGGCACAAGTCATACTAACTTGGCCTTACACTTGCAAATTTCTCGATGTGTTTTAACAATAAAATACAGAACCCAGTAAACCTCGCAAAATACATAATATGTGAACGCTTTTTGTTTCACCATGTTGTTCTGATTAAGGGTAGGTCAGCGGTTCCATTGCCAGTTTCACCATTTAGTGGTCTACCTAACCCCAGCTTTTTTAAAAAAAAAAAAAAAGAGATTTGTAAATATTGTCAAAAAGTGACATGCTTTGTGGATTTCTTTATGATTTATAAATAAAAAATAATTAGCGTTAGTCAGATTACATGAATTACTTATTTAAATACAATTACTTGGTGTGATTTCCACCAGAAAATTAGCAGAATTGTGAAATTAAAAAAAGTCATATAGTGGCCAGGAGGTGTTGAAACGAGAACTTAACACTACTTGGTTTGAGAAAAGGCTTGGTTTTGGTTTCGGAAAAGTTTACCTTAAGTTTTGTTTAGGCATGTTTTGGTTTGCACGCTACCCGAACCCACCTTTCACCAAATGAACCCAAATACTCTCCCGGGTAGGGTTCAAACTCTTCGCACGACTTCTTAAACCAAGCCCGCCTTGTCCTGTACCTCACATACATTTTTCTATTTGTAAAACCTCACACTCGCACATTCAGATGTAGCTCATGGAACAACGATGGATGAAGTTTTCCTTTTTTCTCCCTTTTTTGTTACAAAGGGAGGTCGAAGCCTAACACATACAAGTAGACGTGTCCGGTTCCGCGAACCGTAACTAAACCAGCTCGGGACTGGTTCCGGAACCTCCAGTTTCAGGACGATTCTGTTTTGAATCTAGAACCACCCAAAACTGGTACTTTTATTAAAAAAGTGAAAATTATAAAAAAATAACCGATAGTTTCAAACCGTCTGCTCCGGTTTAATAAGAAGCCAAACTAAACCAAATCAAGTAGTCCTCTGTTTGAGTCTGGTTTTGGTTTCAGTTTCACTGGTTTTGGGTTCAGCCAGTTCGATTTCGGTTGGAACTGACAGACCGAATAGAAACCCATGTCTACATACAAGCACCCCCTAGGGTCTCCCCACCAGCAACAACAGCACTCTAGATGCATGAATGAAGTTAAACATCATTTAATCGACTCATTGACCAGGAGATCAAATGGCCCGCCCACATTTGTTTGATATGGGTGTCCATGGTGTTGCTTTTCCTTTCAGGTCACACTACTTTGTTATCAACTGTTGTGTTGGGGGTAGTGGATTGCAGTACACATCAAGTAGCTAGTACATGGTTGCCAGAATCCGGCAGGCCAACTTTTCCGGCGAGGTGACCAACTTTCGTTTGTTTTATAAGTGATGGGTTTTGGAAGGTTGTGAATTATTGGGATGTTTGGATGTGTGACGCCTTTACCATGGTTTGGAGTTGTTGGTTTTGTTATTTCCAGTGGGCCTGGTCTCACAGTCTCTCTCTATTTTATGTTTATATATATACATATATAACAAATTATCCTTATTCTCTCTCCTAAATAATTTGCTTAGGGTAACACTCAAAAAATAATTTGCTTAAATAAATGACAAATTAATCTGTTGCCAGTTAAGAAACTATTCTCTCTCTCTCCCTCTCTGGATCAATTAAAATCAGTTGAATATTCCAGTTTAGCAAGTTGCAGTATTTGGATGGGATGGGTTAGAGTGAAAGGCGATTTTCCTTACTTTGTTGTAGGAGTTCGAGTGCGAGGATGCTTTCTCGTGTAGAGTCACGTCACCTGATGACACTTTTTCTTTCCTTCAGTAGATACATCGAAAAAGAAAGAAATTTAGTTTTTTTCTTTCTTTTGCAAGAAAATTATCTTTTTCTTGGTAATGGAAGAAACTTAGTTTCTGTGAGACAGAGAAGTAATCTTTTATGCTCGTGGTAATTATGATTTTTTATTTGTTAATTCAGCATTTTTAGTTACTGTCATTTTGGAGTGATAATTTTGTGTCTTAGTTGTGTCAAAACACGTTGGAAACACATCAACTCAAACATGGCCCGAGTTTCAGGTCACGGCGGGTGTTATATTGCGACTAAAATTTCGTGTTGTTTGCATTCTCCATTTATGTTGTGTTCGTGTAGAAAACATGTCAACTCAAACACAACCAAATTATTTTCATACCATTCTGAGCATCGACTTTTAACTAATGTCAACTTAAAGATAATTGAATTCTTTGAGAAACACGACTGACTAAACTGGTTCGGCGGTTCCAACCAGAACGAGCCAAACCAGAAACTTGGAACCAAAACTGTTAAAACTAAATCTAGAACCGAAGAGGACCCTGTTTGGTTCCGGTTCTAGCTTCTGCGAAACCAAAACCATTTCGGAATAGAACCATCATTTTGGAATCGCTGTTTGCATAATTTTTTATCAAAATTTAAAATTTTTAATATTCTCTAGTTCCGAACAATTTAGAACCTAAACCGAAACTGAAACCAACAGTCTCGATTCGGTTCTTGGCTCCAGACAAACCAAAACCGATCATATCTATCTTTTAATATCATTCTGAGTGGACACAAACACACGCACTTCTTGGTTAGACGTCAAACTCAAACAAGACCAAACTCTTTTTATATCATTCCGAGTGGACACGAACACGGACTTCTTTATGTTTTTGTTGGATTTTCATGTATTGCCCTACGTCTCCACGGTAAGTATTACCACCCTAAAGTTCAGATTTTTCTAATGAATTAGAATTTGATCACGAACTTTGTGGATCCTGAAATTCACAAATTAGTGTTAGAGGTAATGCAATTGGCTTGCTGTAGGGCAAGGAACAAGTGACATGGATGAATGCTCATGAGCTCAATTTCTGGACCGTCCATCTAGAAAACGAAGTTCGCGTGTATGGTTGGTGGAGCCCATGATTGCCACATAAGCAAGGCCTACTTCAAAAGCATGATAGCGGGCCGTCCATTTATAGAAATCAATGGTCCAGGGCGTGAGCTCACACCCTTTGTCCTAGCCTAATGGATTTTACTACTAATGCAGTAACGCTCTATCTAACAAAAAGCATTTCTGTCTTGATTCTATCAATGGTTAATAATGTTTTATTGAGTCCAAAATCTTGTTTTGCTTCAAACTATGCTTAGGGCTGCAAAAGAGACTCATCGAGCCAAGCCTCGACAAGCCTTATTGACATCATTGCCAGTTGTGTCTTGAGAACCCAACCAAATCGTACTCGAAAAGAGGCCTTTAGGTTGTGTTTTACATAAGGTTTTAAGAAAATTAGATATTGATTTTTTATATCCATAGTCCCAAGTCCCGTTATGAATCAAAGGAAAAATCTATCATTGGCATAGAATTATAATTTCATTTGTTCAATTTGAGTTTAAAATTTCGACATATCACAAAGAATTGGGCTACATGAACTAGAACCAAGGGTTTTGTACGAAAATTTGAACTCATTTTATGTCATGTTACTATTTTTTCTTATAAAAAACCCAAGCACCAGTACCACTCACCGTGAGTGTTAAGATTTGGTAATCATTTAACTTCATAAGCTGTCAATGAAACGTTAATGCTAAAATTTACAGACATTGCCATCCCTTCTTCCTAATTTCACAGTTGGCGATTATCATTCTTTCTTAAAACAAGAACATATATGATTATGGCTCTTAAATGCTCTCTCTCTCATTTAAGCATTTCCTGTAACTTCTATAATATGGAGGTCAATTCCAAAACCATAGGTTTTGTTTGTAGCGGAAACTGCAGTATTATGACGTAGGCAAGTGGACCACCAGAATTGTAGAAACCCGAATAATCTTTTAATTGTCAATGTAGAAAACCAGAATACCTTTAATTTTTTATGGTTTCAGTGAGCGGAGTTTAAATTGCAGCGCAATCTCCCACTCCACAACACGCAAACGACAGGGATGGCGGAAGAGGAGCCAACCCCTCCATTTTCCTCTATTCTTAGTCTTTTCATCTTCCTGCCAACAAAAAAGATCTTGTATATCTGCAATCTCTGATTCATAAATCCATGCTTAGCAAGAAAACAAGGCCAGAAATCCATATTTCATCAGAATCCAAGCCCATGCCCAGCACTGCACGAACATCCACAATCAACATCCCTCTTTTTCTTGGACTCAAAGATCATCAAGGTGACCTAAGGATCTCAAAATCACCATTCGAGATGTTCTCTTCAAATTTTGTCAAGTCACCAAAACGGTGGCAGCAAAAGGATACTGAGAGGATAGGACTAGCCATTGTAGCAGCCATGAACAAGAACCAAGAGGAGAACTTTTCATCTAAATCCTTCATCTCTGCGATTTCGGCGGTTCCCATAAATAATCAGTCTGTAACATCACAGCCAATCCCCATTGTTTCGGCAAAGGAGTCACCAAAACTGAGGAAGAGAATGTTAGAGGAGGAATTGTCAGAGAGCTACACTTGTGTGATATCATACCATGGCCCTAATTCAGTCAGAAAGCATGAGTATTTCTCTGAGAAAAGTGGGGAGGAAGAAGAAGAAGTTGAGACTCATTACCAATGGCGGGACTGCGGGGTGTTCTTTGCTTCACCACCCAGGTTTCAAGAAACCATATTCTATAATGATGATTTTCTCAAGAATTGCTACCTTTGCAGGAAATGGTTGGATGATCAGGACATCTACATGTACAGGTAATTAATTACTTCTCTCTCTCTCTCTCTCTCTGAAAAAAAATCAGTCTGGCACCAAAAAGGTAAAAGACCTGAGGGAAAAAGTCTCGAAAATGTTGGAAAGAAATTATGGAATATGAGATTTCTCGTAATGCAGATATGGTTTATTGCAGATAAAAATGGCGACTAGAAATCCGTATAAATACTCATCAATGGTAGATCACAATGACGACTAAGGATCCACGTAACTAAGCCAATTCATAAACGGGTAGATCACAATGGCGAACAGAATCCATCTTACTGAGCCAATGATTTTCTTTTGGTTTTGATTTGTGGTGGAATATGGTTTCTGTATCTATGTCCAGCTAACGAAGGATAATATACAAGCCTACTTGCTTGAGATGGTTGTGTTTGATCAACAAATATTTTTATTTTTTTTCAATTATAGCAATTTCTTGTGTTGAGAAAAAACTCCTGAGTAATTCTAAGATGATCTAGGTTTTTGCTTTCCTTTAAATTATTTATGATTGGAGTTCTGATTTGGGCGTATCAAATGGATATATTAGCAATTCGGTTCTGGGTCTAGAGATCCATTTAATTCATCATCTTCAGATATTGCTACAACTTGCACCAATAATGGACATCGCATTATTCCACCGTGTACGATTCATTGTTGTACCGTTTAAAGAAGGGCACCCTGATATTGATCTTGCAGTGGATCTGATGTAAAGGGTTTTGGACTGATCCAGTTTTCTTTTTTTCTTTTTTACCTCGATCTACGGTGGTAATTTCATTTGACAGACACTAATTGTTCACGGCTTCAGTTAACGTACACTGGGATCATATACTTTTCCCATAGACGCATGTGGTGTTCGGATTATCAGTAATTCAAATATAGCTTTTCTTTTTCTTAACCAGACCATGATCCCTGACAAACTTTGAAACTTTAGATACTATTTTATATATATATATATATATATATATATATATGTATATATACATGTATATATATGTATATATGTATATGTATATGTATATGTATGTATATATGTATATGTATATGTATATGTATACATGCTTGCATGCCACACGTATTTCTGTGACGCCCTCATACTTTTGGGTCAGGTCCCTTCAAAATCATGTTATATTTTTATTATTATAATCTAGAAGCTTTGCTTGAATTCATTTATTAGACATGTTCTGGACCAAGTTTATGTGCTTTCATATATGTCAAACCAGTGATTCTATTTCTTCTAGTTTTGATAACACACAGTCAAACACATCTCTCTATCATTCATTCATATATATATATATATATATATATATATATATATATATATATTATTTATTTGTATATTTGTGTATGTATAAGAAAATTGGATCCTGTCTATTCTTGGCTTGTCAATTGCTTTTTTGGTATGAATGTAATTTTAAAAATAACAGTTTTCAAAAGTAAAAAAGAAAATCTATTATATTCAAGCTCATAAAAAATAATGATAAAGCATCATTAGTGATAAGAACCAATATAAATATATAATAGTCTGGATTCAGCCGATGCAAATATTGTTTCCAAAACCACCTCTCCGAATATATATAACTTCAATGAAATGAAAGAACAGATTGAGGTACACTTCTGAACTAATCAACAAGATTCCTTCGTCTTAAACCACTCATGTGGTGTCCCTGACATCATTGTCCTTGCTATTATGGATGCTCTGGATAAGGTTCACTTCTCTTAAGAGCAATTATGAGGAGGACATCTCATAATGTTCTTTCTGTATTTTCGCTCGTTTGTGCATGCGTGCCGGCGTGTATGTTTATATGACTTGAAATCTTGAACTTATTGAAATATTTTGTCTGTGTATGTTTGTGTGTGTGTGCTTGTACATGTGTAACACACCTTTGACTCATGAACAAAGAAACATACGCGATACTTGTGGTTCTTAGAACCTTGGCTATGCTAAGCAATGACCAATAATATCTCTCTGTATTTTTCAATATTATGTAGCTAATTTTAATAAATTTTAGTCTGTATCTGAACTCGATCAATTGATGGTATATTTATTTAACTTTGGCAGGGGAGACAAAGCATTTTGCAGCGCGGAGTGCAGATTCCAACAGATAATGATTGATGAATACAGAGAGAAGCGTTGGCCTGAAACCATGAAGCCCTGTGACTGCTCTGTTTCTGCCTCATGCTCTTCTTCAAGGATTTTCACAGCTGGTGTTGCAGCAGCTTAGAGAGAGAATAATCCGGCTGGTGTCGTTATAGAGAATTAAAGAGAATGCTATGTACATGTTCGTGATCTAGGAAGCCCTTTCCGGGACTAATAAAAGCTAAATATGATTTCACTATCAATTCTTCCCGCTGCAGGAACATGTATTCTGTTATTTTTCCTTGTATAGGATGATTACCTGGTCGCCATTTCTCTCTCTCTCTCTCCCCCCCCCTCTCTCTCTATATATATAAAATAATGTACAATCTCTGCGATATACCTAAACCCAAGGTAATCCTTCTACGACATTGGCATGGTTGGATGGTTACATAGGATTCTCAGTCTTTATTGAAGTATGCGTCTAAGTGCTATTGTTTTTCCATATATAACTTTCTCATCCAAATTTGGATGAAAATTAAGGTGCATTCTGGTGAGTTGCATATGACAGCTCACGTACGCATCTCTCATTTGTGTAGCACGTGGAATCATGCATGATTGCAATCGTGCACTCTCCACTATACCATGTATTCCACGAACCTGCACCACGATATATATATATATATATATATATATATATATATATATATATATATATATATATATATATATATATATATATATATATATATATATTCATGATCATTCATTGTTCATGTAGATGTAATTTAAATTTTTTAAAGAGTTTAAAAAATATTGTTATTATACTCATGCTCTCAAAAAAAATTTGTACAAAGTAACATCAATTATGAGCATAATGTAATTTCTTTCTCTTTATATATATATATATAATCCTGATCCAAAAATATATATTTTCTAGTGATTAGCGCCTTATCACTCTTGTCAATTGGAGACGGTATCCTTAATGGTCAATTGAGCATTTTTAATAGTCAGACAATCGAACATTAAGATAGAAGAATATATAAGATCGAGCATTCCTCCTCCACTTCTTTCTTTGGCTTACTTTTCTCCTAATTGAAACAACCCCAAAGAGTTGGATTATATTTTAAAGAATTCTATTATAATATATAAAGAAAAAAAGAAAGATAGTATTGTTTAATCATTTTGACGGTTCCATGAAAAAGATGATGGTGACTGACAAAAAAGCTCTAAAAAAAAGAAAAAATACTTTTTTTATCAAATGTAATTTATAAAAGATAAATAGATTTCTTCCCTTTTCTTTCTTCTATCAATCATGTTGAAGTGTTTGAGATCATCACGATGTTCCTACAAACGAGTGCAAATATCAGCTCCGGCAAAACGAAGAAGGGTACAAGACCTACAAAAATGACTCCCTTGATACGAAAGTCGTGGCTCTGCCCCTGCTCCTTATCTCTATATGTGTGTATGCCATGCCCGTGCATAAACACGCACTTAGTGCAAGCTTTTAATAATAACATTTGTTCATGTTTAAGGAAATGTTTGGGTGGCAATTCTCTTTTGCATTTGCATTCACAAACCAAATGCTAGATCCAATTGCATGGATGTATAAGTGATCAAGAAACATCCAGTGTTAATGCATTTCTATGTACAGATATGGCTTTAATTAATTACATGTAGAAGATATTTCTAGTCAAGAAGGGCTCCATTTATTTGGATGTAAATTCTTTAGTAACTCCACTTGATTATAAAGGTGTTTCCAATCAATGTCATGCTCGTCAAGTTATGACTAATGATATGGTCACATAATTCGCCCTTGCTACAGGTGGTGAGTTCGACTCCCAAGGGCTGCACCTGTGTGTATTTTGGGCTTACGCCTTCCTTTGTAACCAAAAAAATAATAATATGGTCACATGGTTTTGATCATGGCCAAGGCAAGGTACTTAGGACCTTGAGAAAGAGGGACACTAGCTTTCGGTGTTACATAATGAGGGTTCATTTACATTTGCGCAAGTGTCCCGTATTCATTACTAAAATAGATAGCTGTAATATGCTACTTCATCTGTCCCTCGTGACTTATCTCAAGGTATTTATGTAATTACATCTTGGGATGAACCATAATTTCTATTAACATATTTAAAGAAATTTAAATTAAAGGTGTTTTTAAACTCACGAATGTTGGTAAATTATTGAAAATAGAAATAAAGATCTTATTTGGCTTACAATATTATTTAATGAAATATAGATCAAAAGAATTATTGAACAAAGGTTGAGAAAAATATAGGCTACAACTGAGAACCAATTTAGATTTAAGATTTAAGATTGAAGTTATTCACCCGTAGAGATATCTTATCAAATATTTTTAGAGTAAAAGAGAACCTTAAGATGGTATTTATTAATTTAGAAAAGTTTACAACATGGCTATCTACTCTTTAGAGAACCTTAAAAAAGATAGATATCTCATTAGCGTACATCAAACTTATAATAGGTATGTACGATGATACACAAACATATGTAAGCACTCATAAAAGAATGATGGATTTCTTTTAAGTTAATATTGGATTACATCAAATATCATCTTTAACTCAATATTTATTTATCTTGTTATTAATAAGCTCACAAATATGTCACTCGTGGATGACATTGTGTTAGTGGAAGAGTAAAAAAGACGTTAATAAGAAATTGAAACTATAGAGAGAAATATTAGAAAATAAAGGGTTTCAACTTAGTAGAACAATGACAAAATATATGAAATAAAAGTTTAATCATTTAGCTACTACAAATAAGATGATAATTCAGATTAACATACATTGCATCTTTGGAAAAAAAAATTCAATACCTAGGGTAAATTTTTAGAAGGATGAAAATTGATAGAGATGTCACATAGAGAATGTGTAAATTAATTAAAATAGAGAGGTACATGATGCACTTCACACAACATAAAGATACCATTAAAGTTATATTATAGATAGTAAGTAGACCCGCTATATTATATGATTTTGAGTATTGGACAGTTAATCATCAACATGTGCAAACAATGTCCATAAGAAAAAAGAAGATATTGAGATGGGTGTGTCATCACATAATAAGAGATGGTCTTCACGATAAGGTTATTGGAAATAAATAGGTTGACATCAATATATAATAAAATAAGAGAAAATTGTTTATGATGGTTTGAAAACATGAAGAGGCAACCAAAGAAAGCTCCAATAAGAAGGCATGAGAAACTATGGAGTGAAAACATGAAAGAGAAAGAGAAAGACCATAAAATTATTAGAAGGAAATAATAAAGAATGATCTAGCTTTAATTGAGTTAACTCTTAGCATGGCATAGTGATCGAGCACTATGAAAACAAAATTTATATGGCAGACCTCATCTAGTATGGGAAAAGGCTTAGTTGTGTTGTTTGATGAAAATTTGAGTTGAAATTTTTGGATTGTTCATTTTCATTTGATAATGAACGTAAGAATGTCATATACTATGGAAACAATTTTCACTAATATAATGATTTAATTGTGTTAAATGAGAGCTAATCTTGTAATTTAATAACTGGGATTCTAGCATCATGTTCATACGAGGACGCTTTTGGCTAACGTGATTGGCAAAAACATAATAGGCGTCTTGGGACGTTCCTCTTATGAGCTTATATGGATTAAGGAAACTTTTTGGTAGTTATTGCTGAAAAAGAAAGCCAGCTAAGTTAATTCTTTGAAAAGTGACTTTACTGCAGATTTGGTTTGATATTTTATTTTTAGATTATGATAATTAACTTCCAATCCTTGAACAATGCCTAGATTTAAGTATGAATTTTCCCACATATCATTAAACCAAGATAGAGACATCCAAAGAACGAGAGCCTGAAACTTCTCTAATGTATGACTTGCGATTCTGGTGGGATTTTTGGAGCTGTTGGATAGAGCTACTGTAAATTCAAAACCCCTTTTGTTTCACCTTTGATTTGCATGCTATTTGCTATAATCAATATCAACATAGTTTAGTCCTACCCAATAATGTGTTCTATGTTCCGTTGTCATTCCTTGTGCCTCAGGAATAAGAGACAGAGACTAATGAATGAAGATAAACAATGGTCTGCATATGATGAAAACAACACAATTTTTATTATGCTTTTCGTCGGTGAACCTTCAAAATTTGGTTATAAATCCAATTTTTGTTCAATAAATGTGTTGGTAGTTACAGTAAAGCATATCAAGAATCTCATTTTCAGGTGAATTCTTGAGGGTTCATCCAATAACACCCTTCAAAACTTCTAGTCCTCTGATATGCAGAACTTACTTTTGAACGTTTTTTAATTTAACAGAAAAATTACTGAGGAATACAAATTACATTTCTAACAAAAATAGAGATCATGATAGTTATCTCTGACATGCTTTTGTTGATTATACTGATAACCACATACTACATAGATGTCAAGGCATCTTTTCAGCAGAAAAATACATAGTTTTTTTTTTTCTTTCCCTTTTCTGGTACAATGGGGAAGCTGAATCCAGCTGCACAATGTGGGCGTCGAACTCATGATCTTCATCTTGTGAATTGGCCCTCTAGCCAGGTGAGATATTGCTCTTCCTCCTACATAACCTTTTGATGTGAAAGAGGGTTTACCATATACGTCAGACTAAATTAATTCTCAACCCCCCAGACTTATGCGTGTATACAAATCTCACCCCATTCTTTCGTGATCATGGTGTCTTTCTCCTCAAGCACACAAGCAGGGTGAAGATCAAAGTCACAGAGACAGCAGCAATATTACCAAAACCTGCCTTTATTTGCACACCCGTTGCATATGAATTCCTTCCTCATCTCAAGCTTGAGCACATGCTTGTGCTCCTTGTCCTTCACTTGGCCACATAACCCCTCCCTCTGCTTCTCCACTGCAGCATTCAACTCTTTGGCCCTCTCTTCTGTAAACGGGAACCCGTCGGCACCGTAGCACGTCTCCATCTCTCTTCCATCAGTACCGAGAGGATCTCCGTTCGGGCTGATGAACACCAACGCAGGAATTGCTTTAATGTTGAAGATTCTTAACAGATCATGCCTTGCTTTGTTGTTGATAAAGGGAATGGCCAGCCATGGCATGGTGTTGATAGATTGCTCTTTGTCACTTGAGACAAACACTATCTCAAACTCATTGCTGATTGTGACCTTGATATCTTCATATGCTCTTGTCAGCTGTGATGTGAAATCCCTGCAGGGGGTGCTCCAGTATGCAGCAAAGTATAGGCAACGGATTTGCTCATGAAGGTCGAAACAGAAACCTGCAAATACATAGATATATCATGCTTAAGAGTTTGTATGAGATTGAAATCTTACTGATATCATGCATTCTTTATGAGGTTTTGGCGTGGGTAGCTCAATTTAAGCTGGGGCGCCTACCGCGAAAATTTGATACCAAGTGACTCAAAAGTTTGGGGTTTAAGTCAAAATTTTGGGGCTTATGAAGTCATACTATCACGAGCTCACATTTTCAGAGACCTAAGGTGATTTATTGTTTTAGTTGAGATGATTGTAATTAATCTTACAAAATGAGTCATTTCTTATCTTATAGTAGTCTTCCTAACAAGCTACTGATAAATTAAAATTAAAAAATCAGCCCAATTTCACAACATTGGAAATCATTCGTGTTCAAACCAGACGGTTTTTAATCTTTTCTCCTTTTCATTTTTTCAATCCAACTACGGAAAACAAGGGCAGACAAATATGAGAGATGACTCGAAAAACCAACACAACACAATCCGTTTAGATTGTTTTCTGTTCCCCCAAATGGCACATAAAGAACTTGGTCATGTTTGGGTCGATCTGCTTTGGACAAATGCAAACTGACATGGCACAAAAGCGAAAAAATGAAACCGATGGCAATATCACACTGAACACGAAAACACGACAGGGGGTCACAACCCCAAAAAATCGGTGCTTATGGGCACCCAAAGTAACAAAAGGAAACAGTTGGTTCATATTCAGAATGACCTACTTTGACACAAAAAAGCCGTGTGTGTGTGCTGCACATCGGGTCAGTACCTTGATTTCATTGTTGGTGATAAGGTGATTCATATCGTTCGCCAACAAGGTTTGTAGAGTTGATCCCCTAAGCTTGGCCTCATCAAGTGCCCTTAACCTTTCTCTCGTCTGAGCAGTGAATGGAAATGCATCAACACCATAATCTTCAAAAAGCTGAACTGCATCAGCTTCAATGGCTTTTCCGTTGACTGGACTCAGTACCGGAATGTAGTTAACCTTAAAATGGGTGGGTACATATGCGCCGGCACGTATCGCTGTCGAAAGGCAAAGCCAGCCATGACATGGTCTTGTAATGTTCCAAGAAGCTGTCTTCATCCTTGTCAAAGGAAACAACGATCACTTCAAGGCTCTCACCCCTCTTCTTGAGTTGGTTGTATGCTTGAACCAATTGAGGTGTGAAACTTCTGCAAGGCCAGCACCAATGGGCTGAGAAGAAAAGGCATACTGTGTCTTGAACCACTGACGTTATAATAACCTGATTTCCATTTCAAAATGCAATTAGATGGTTACACACAAATACACATACGTACGACATTGACCGCACGAATGCACACACTTTATTTTTACTGTTTAGGGCACCAGCATCATATGTTTGCCGTTGTATTTCTTTTATCTAGACATGGCCCATTCGGAGCCGACCCGGCGGTTCGACCCACAAATTGGACCTAGACATGTCTCAATCCGGTTACGGTTTGTCTATTTAAAAAACTGGCCCAGAACCATAACTGAAACCACTGTAAAAACCGACAGTTTGGGTTTTGGTTCAAAATGCCAAACCGGCTCTGAATCAAAGATGATTATGCTTACAGTTACGAATTGAATTTCCGTTGTCGATTTTGGGTCCAGTTCCTAATCGAACCATCGATTCCGAGTCCGATTCTGAATCAAACTGTCCATTTCAGGTCTGATTATGAATCCAAAAGCACCCAGAACCAGATCTGAAATCACTCCAAAACCATATTCGAAACCATTATAGAAACATATCGAAAACCACCTTGAACCGTCATGAAACCGGATCTAAAACTACCAAACTCGAAAGCGAAATCGGAATCGTTCGCTAGACTGTTTAGTTACAATTCCTCCCATAACCGGACATGTCTATTTTATCCTATCAAAATTTGGGAATGACACTGATGTTGTGTGATGCACACACACACACACACACATATATCATATATATATATATATATATCTATATATATATATATATATATATATATATATATATTTTTTTTTTAAATTTAAATATAAACCAACTTGTCTTTTGATAGCATGGTCAAGATTTAGTGCATTGGTGTGGTACACCAAATCATGTACCCATATATATATATATATAGAAAGAGAAAGAGTGTGTGAAAACTATTAGAGAGCTTCTCATGCTATACATTACTTATCATCATCATTTGTGGTCCAGTAAATGATGACTATCAAAATACTCATCTCAAGGAACATTCTCGTGTTAAATGACATTAAATCTTGTATGAATGTTGATGGACAGTTAAATATGCATCATTGCTTAGGTGTGATCCATCACCATTACAAAAGTACAAAGAATAACTTGTACTTTTCAATTTTTATTTTTTAATTAGGTCATTTATCTCTTCCATCAAAATGGTATTACAAAAGTATAAAGAATAACTTGTACTTTTCACCTTTTATTTTTTATTTAGATCATTTATCTCTTCCATCAAAAGGGTATCAGGTATAACATTAATGAGAGTTTAGCAATATCTCTCTAGAGGCCATGCATATCGGACCCCAATGCACTCGAGCTTCCTTACAAGAAGCAATTAAAAAAAATTAGGCACACATATCCAAGCAATATAAAAAAAGTAGATTCACAATCGAGCTTGCTCGCAAAATTCTTTCTTTTTTTAGCAGTATCTGTCCGATTCTAGCAATAGCTTATATATTAACAGGAGCTGTCCAATTGAATATATAAGCTATTTCCCATCAAGCCCACACTCACCGGAATGAATGTCCAAAACATGTTCCAATTTAATTATTCACCTTTGAAAGTGTAGATGTGTAGATGGTTGACATGTATTTGGATAAGTAAATTTCTAATAGTATTATCATACAGTCTCACACCTGCTCGGGTCGCGACTACAACCCGACTCGAGCTGATACCACGTGGTCGCTTCTCGCGCAGGCGTGATTGTGAGCAATAGTCAAATATAATACTAATTTAATTCAACTCAATGAAATATCTAGCTTAAATAAATGCTCATACCAAAGTTCTAAACAATATGCCCAAAATGGTGTGGGGCCCACCAAACATAACTCCGAATAAAAAAAGATTTGGTAAATCATTTAATACTTATCGTACTATATAAAATAAAAAAGTAGCTCTATCTAACTCCTACTCTACTCCGTGTGCCTTATAAGTGCTAACTTCAGGACAAACTGTAAAATAACAGGGTGAGCTTCTACACAAAGCTTAATAGTGAGGTTAAACATCTTTAAACAAAATTCATACTAAAATCATGCAAAATTTCACAATCATTTCATAACAAATCACAATTTCATCTTTAAATCATGATCTCACACATTCACACACGCAAATACACATTATTAGTTACGATAATTATAGCTCATAGTGTGTTTGCCCCAAAAGCTACAGGAGTCTTCCTACCCTCCTAACGTGACCTCGATAACCCTATTCAAGATGATAACCATGTCGACTCTCACGACAGAGTGCTCGGGAACACACCCAATATTCACCTCAAGCCGAATTGTCTGAGGGACTTGCAAGTCTCTAGAGACCCCATACAAATACGACTTATATATTCACACATCATTATATTTTCTAAAACAAGTTATAGTTTATCATATTAAAAAATCATATCCATATCCACAAATATCCAAATCCAAATCCATATCCAAACAATATTTAAATACCGTGTTCGTACAACACATGCATATCAAAACATGTTATTTATCAACCAATGTCATAAACAAGTTCTACTTCAAAAGCAAATCAAATAACCCATAATTGTGAATATCATTTCATAAACATCAATAAAACATTTATCAACCATGCACATTTAAATCTATATAAAAAAAAAATATACTTCTAACATAGTTCTGTAAAAGAATGCATAACTTTAGAGCACTAAGATCCAATCTTCAAATTGTTGGGTCACTCTTATCACCGCCAAATCTTTTAAATTTAATCTTTAAACAATTACAAATAATTAAAATATAAAAATTTATTTTACTACGAATCTATTGCAACAAACTGTATCCCAATCGAATCTCAAATTATCCTAAAATCACCCAAAACCTAATCTTGATCCATTTAAGCTATCTTGGATATGAACTGATGCGTGGATCCATATATGATTCAAACTGAGCAACACATTAAGTAGCCTGTGTCACTGTGTTTACACAGAACCCAGAACTATTGAGACGTGTCCTATTTCTAACCCAAAACCATTTCAAGACTTGACCCATTTCTGACACAAAACTTGTTTCTGACTTGTTTTGACACAGAACTATTCATTGACAGATGACACGAAGATACAACATGAATTAATGTCATTTCAAAGCATTTCAGACACGACATGTCGTGTCGGACATGACACGACATGGAAACTAGGACACACCCAAAAGGGTTTGTTCTCTTGGTTTTGCACCGTCGATTTCGTTGGTTTCCGACAAGGACCAAGGCCGACGATGGTCCCCAACCAACCGCCTACTCCTCCTCTTCCAATTTGGTCTAGCATCGGTCATTGGTGGTGTCATTTTAGTTGGAAAACTCAATGAAACAAGATGTAGAAATTGGAGAAATCCGACGAATCAAAACCGTTTTTCGACCATATTGACACCCATTACATGCCTTAATACATTAAAAGCTTTCATGCTACATTACTTTGTTGACCCAAACTCAAAACAATGATTGAATGCAAGCATTTACGTACAAAATCACATAAGACAGAAAAGAAAATAAAAATGGCAAAAACTCATCAGATTTCGGAGGTTGCTCGATGTTCTTGTGGCTTGCCTAGTTCGTCGCGATGTTGCCCACCATGGAGGCACTTTAAAGGCCTTCCAGATCCGGTAATCGTCCAACATTCACAACAATGGGGCTACCATTCCTGTATCTGTGTTGTGCGTCCATGTTTTATGCAGTAACGCTTGAGCATTATTGCTTCCTTGACCAGGTGGGTCTCGATCCAATTAGATCTGAATCCAAAGTGTCCGACCCGCTACATTCTACCCCCTTAGAGAAATTTTGTCCTTAGAATTTAGATTTTACCTAAAGAGATGTAGATATTTTTCTCGTATCTCATCCTCGAGCTCTCAAGTGGCTTCGCTCGACAAATGATGACTCTAGTGTACTTTTACTGTCCTCAAAACTTGGTGACGCAAATTTTTTTCTTTTCTATCTAAGATGGATATGAGCACCTCTTTATAGGACAAATCTTCATGTATGTAAAGCGGTTTTGCCTCAATAATGTGTGAAGAATTAAGAATATACTTCCGCAATATGGATACATGAAATATGTTATGCACTCTAATCAACAATGATGATAACTTTAATTGGTAGGCAATATCTACAACTCATTTCAAGATCTGGTATGATTCAATATATATAGGACTTGGCTTACCTTTTTCTCCGAAACGAGTCACTCCTCGAGCTAGAGAGACTTTTAAGAATACATAATCGCCAACCATAAACTCTAGATCATGACATCTCTTATCTGCTTAACTCTTCTATCAGTCTTGAGCTACTTTAATGCTTTAACAAACCAAGTTCATCTTATGTGACAATTGTCGAAGTATCTCCAAACTTTGGACCTAGGAGGTTCTCTCTCACCTACTTCATACCAACATAAAGGTGATCTACATTTTCTCCATAAAGCCTCATAAGGTGCCATACCATGCTAAAATGGTAACTATTATTATAGGCAAATTCTACTAAAGGCAAGACCTTACCCCAGTGCTTTGTTGCTCTAGAACACGTGTTGAAGCATATCCTCGAGAGTTTGGATAGTCTTTTCCAAGCGACCATCTGTCTATGGATGATATGTTGTACTCAAACTAAGTTTGGTCCCAAAAGCTTTCTACAAAGCTCTCCAAAATCTAGATGTAAATCTAGGGTCTCTATAAAATTATATTTAGGGGAATACCATGCAATCTAACTATCTCCTGTAAAGAATAGTTGAGCTAGTCTATCAAGGAGTAGTTAGCTCTAATAGGAAAAAGTGGGTAGATTTGGTAAGTCACATCACAATCCATATATCGCATCATATCTAGCGGAGTCTTACCGGGTAACCCATCACAAAATCCATGGTGATATTATCCAGCTTCCAACTCGGATTTTTAAAAGCGTATAGAGGAGTCAGTAAGGTTTGTAATGTTCTATCTTAACTTTCGACAAGTTAAGTATCTAAAACACAAACTACTGCTATGTCCTTCTTCATTCTAGGCCACCAAAACATCTTTCTAAGAATCTGATACATCTTAGTGGCCCCTGGATGAATGGTATACTAACTTTCGTGTGAGCCTGCTTCAAGGATCCTCTCCTTGATTAGGATTCCACTTGAAATGCAAAAGTCTTCCTCTAAACTTAATCATTCCATCATCCGTCATATCAAAATCTCTTTGGTTCCCTTTAAGAATATTTGCTGCACTTATATTCTCTAAAGTCTAAATCCTCTTTTTGAGCTTCTAAGATTTGAGTCCTTAAGTTATTAACTATGTCCCACTTTCTACTCACATAGAGACTATGTGGCAACACAATCACTATAAGACTCGGTAGTCTACTAAAACTCTCTGAAGTTGCACTCTCTGAATCATACAATCCCACGAATCGATCACATGAAAGGATTTCCTTAGTGCATCGGCCACTACATTGGCCCTTGCACCGGATGGTACTCCTTAGCTCAGAAGTCATAATCCTTGAGAAACTCCATCCATCTTCTACTGTCTCATGTTCGGCTCTTTCGATCGAACAAGTACTTTAAACTTTTATGTACCTTTGAACACCTCAAAAATCCCGGACTCCATATAAATAATGTCTGCCAAACCTTTAAGGCAAACACCATTGCGGCTAACTCCCGGATCATGAGTAGGGTAGGTTCTCCTCACATGGCCTCCAGCCCTTGATGCATGGGCAACTACTACTCCTATTTTGCATCAAAACGCACCCTAAACCCATCTTTGAAGTGTCACAATACACCTCAGAAGCCTCTTCGAGATCTGGAATTACTAACTGCTTGGGGTAGTAGTCAGCCTCGACACTTCCAACTCTTGAAAACTATTCTCACGATCCATCGATCCGTTCACTCAAAAGTACTACCTTTCCTAGTTAGTCTAGTTAGGGTCAGGTACTAAATGAGAAAAAATCCCTTTATGAACCTCCTGATAGTACCTAGCCAAGCCTATGAAAACTTCTTATCTCGGTCATAGCGGTTGGTCTTTCTCACTATACCCTTCTGCCTCAACATTAGCAGCGTCTCTTGAGAAATCCCACCTTGTGAAATCACATGGCCTAAAAACTATGCTTGCTTTAGCCAAAACTCACACTTAGATATACTTGGCAAGCAACCTCTTTTCCTTAAGGGTTTCCAAAACTATCCTAATATATTGCTTATGCTCCTCCATTGTCTTAGAATATATTAAATGTATCAATGAAGGCGACAACAAGGCCTATCCAAATACGGACGAAAGATCGGTTAAATGTAATCCACTGAATGTGAGTGCATTAATCCACGCCAAATGGCATCCATGAATACTCGTAATGGCCAAGTATGGTACAAAAGTAGTCTTGGGTACATCCTCTGTTTTTCACTCTTATGCGTGATACCCGGATCTCAAATTAATCTTGAAAACCTTGCTTTGCTCCATGGTTGGTCCATCGAATCGTGATTCTCAATCTATTCTTTATAGTCACCCGATTAAGTTGTAGATAATCGATACAAAGCTGGAAAGAGCCATCCTTTTTTTTATGAATAAAACTGACCCTCCCCATGATGAGGTACTTGGTCGAAGAAAGCACTTCTTTAATAATTCTTACAATTGAGTATGCAACTCTATAGGAGTCATACGATAGATTGCTCTAGATATATGATTAACATCTTTCTGTAAATCAATAGCAAACTCTACCTCTCATTCTAGAGGTAATCTAGGTAAGTCATGAAAAACGTTAGAAAATTCATTCACTATACTCACATCGTTTAATAATTTCTCTTCAGTACCAAGCTGTATAATAAATGTTAAGTATCCTTTGCATATATTTCGTATATAATTGTATGCCTGAAGAGCAAATATAATAGATATCGGGTTCTCCTCTCGCTGACATTGAAAAATAGAAGTGGTCTCTCGAGGAATAGATAAAGTGATCTCTCGCTTCTTGCAATCAATGAGAGAACGATTCCTAGATAACTAATCCATGCCCAAAACTGTATCATAGTTCAAAATCTCCAACAAAATCAAGTTGACTCTGAGGTCATAACCACCAACCATCACATAACAATCTTACAAAATCTAATGTGATACAATGGCATCTCCATTAGAAAAACATACAGAGAATCCTGTTAATGATTTCAGGTCCAAACTCATACTACTTACAAAAGTGGGTAACACAAAACAATGTGTTGTACCTGAGTCTACTACTCTACTTCATGCACCTTATAAGTACTAGCTTTAGGACAAATTATAAAATAACAACGTGAGCTCCTACACATAGCTCAGTAGGGAGGTTAAACATCTTTAAATAGAATTCATACTAAAAGTATGCATAATTTCACAATCATTTCATAACAAATCATAGTTTTATCTTTAAATCATGATCTCACACATTCACACACATATTCACACTCCATTAGTTGCAATAATTACAACCCATATTGTGTATGCCCAAAGACCATAGGAGATGTTCGACCCTCTCTAACGTGACCTCGGTAACTCCGTTTAAGACAGTAACCACGTCGACTCTCAAGGTAGAGTGCCCGGAAACACACCCTATATTTGCCTCAAGATGAATCGCCTGAGTCTCTAGAGACCCCACATAAGTACGACTCCTATATTCATATATCATTATATTTTTAAAACCAATTATAGTTCATTACATTCACAAATCATATCCAGATCCACAAATATCCATATCTATATAATATTTAAATATCGTGTTCATACAACACATGCATATCAAAATATGTTATTTATCAACCAACGTCATAAACAAGTTCTACTTTAAAAGCATATCAAATAACCCATAATTGCAAACATTATTTCATAAACATCAATAAAATATTTATCAATTATGCACATTTAAATCTATCTAAAACAAGAAAATTACTTCTAGCATGGTTCTGTAAAAGAATGCATAACCCCCTACAACTATTGACATGTGTCATGTTTCTGACCTAAAACTCATTTCAAGAACCGACCCAAACTTGACCCATTTCTGACACAAAACCTGTTTCTGACTTGTTTTAATACATAACTGTTTCTTGACATATGACATGAGAACACGATATGAATCAATGTCATTTCAAAGCATTTCATACACGACACATCGTGCCGGACATGACACGACATGGAAACTAGGACACACCCAAAAGGGTTGGTTCTCTTGGTTTTGCAGCGTCGATTTTGACGGTTTAGGGGGATGACCAAGGCCGATGATGGTCTCCAACCGATCGCCTACTCCTCCTCTTCCAATCTGATCTAGTATCGGTCGTTGACAGTTTCGTTTTGGCTGAAAAACTCCATGAAACAAGATGTTGCAGAAATTGGAGAAAACCCGGTGAATCGGAACCGTTTTCCGACCATATTGACACCCATTACATGCCTTTTAAAAACTTTCGTGCTACATTACTTTATTGAGGCAAGCTCAAAACAACGATTGAATGCAAGCATTTACGCACAAAATCACATAAAATAGAAAAGAAAAGAAAAATGGCAGAAACTCACTAGATTCTGCCGGTTGCTCAACGTTCTCGTGGCTTGCCCAGTCCGTCTCGATGTTGCCCACCATAGAGGCCCTTTAAAGGCCTTTTACATCCATTAACCATCCAACATTCACAGCAATGAGCCTACCATTGCTGTATCTGTGTTGTGCGTCCATGTTTTGTGCAATAATGTTCAGGCGTTATTACTTCCTTGTCCAGGCGGGTCTGGTTCCAATTAGGTCTAGATTCAGACCACCTTACCTGCTACATACTCTCTCTCTCTCTCTCTCTCTCTCTCTATATATATATATATATATATAAGTAGCAGCATGTTAGTTCGTACTAATAGTGCTTGTCACCAGCATTTAATCCGAAGAACGGATGCACACGTGCGTGCACGCACACACATATATACAGGGAGAGAACCTTTCCTTCCTGATAGAGTAGGAACTGTAGGCCCTCGAAAACAAAGGGACGGTGGCCATGGACTTGTGCTTCTCACTCGGATCCCATCAAGGAAACCGATGGAAGACGCCGAAGGAAAGTGAAGAGACAAGGCCCTTTAAAGGCAGAGGAAGAAGCCAAGATTCCTCAAAGAAGATAATTCGAATTGTTTGGCAAATTGCGTGCGATAGCACTTCGTGCCATTTGCCCCCGGGACAAATTTACTTATGCATGTTCAATTAATCAGCTATTTACTGTAGACATCCTAAATTTTATTGTATTACTCTTCACCACCCGCTTTTCAAAGTATATGCGAATTTAGACATGGTCGGTTCCTAACCGGGCTGGTTCGGAGGTGGTTCCAGATGGAACCGAACCGGGCCAGAAACCGGCTGAATTGGGCATGGAAACTGACATGTCTATATGCGATGATGAGTAGTTAGTGCTCATTTATTTAAATATTCATGACTGGACTTAGTTCACTATTTCATAACGAGCTGAGTTTGGACATAACCAGTTGAGTTTGAGCTCGCTTGAACACCTCTTATGTTTGAACTCATGTTTGAGTTTGTTTTAACTCGTGTGTGCGTGGTGGTTTTAGCACATGTTCGAAACAACATGCTGATATAGCTAGAGGAAAAAGTATATTTGAGCTTTGAAGAAATTAAGTAGTACATAAAATAAAGTGTTTACACAAGTTTTAAAAAGGATCAGGTGAACAGGTCATGAACAACTCTATCCTTTTTGGCAAGCTTCACCAGCAAAGCCAAATACACACCAATCATGTTCAACTCAGTTAAGATCGAACATGATCGAGACGAGAAGGAGACAAACCAAGCCATTAATCTATGACCAATACGGTTCATTTACCATCCATAAAAGTATACATGTCACAGCTTCCAGTGTTGTGCTACAACTTGATTTGGCTTTCGGCAAGCTCGAATAGAGCTTTTCTCACATGGTTATGCAAGGCTGTTCAGGCTTGGATAAACCGTGTTCGATTATATATAGTTGCACGTATAGGGTGCATATTTGTGTACGGGGTACGACGATCCTAAATGTATTAAAGTTATTTAGGACCAAGAGAGTCCTGTGTTCTCTGCAAAGGTGTATTATTTAAATGCGATATCCAAAACTTTAGGCAGACATTAATAAATAGATAAATACTTGAGCTTATTTTCGTAGCCCCCTTATTTTTCGCCTGGGCTTCAACGCACAAAAGCATCGTTCTCATTTTTATTCTTCTATCCACACAAAGACGCAGAATATAGAGCATAAAATGCACGAACCTCATAATCGCACCTCATTCATCGGTTTGGGCTTGCCATGGTGCTCCAACCTGTCTCACTAGGCCGCTCATTCTCGCTAGAGGGCTCATCTTTCTTTGGTCTGAAGCCAAAACCAAGCCTTATCCCACACAAAGTGGTGCGGGCTACCACAGACATGTTATTAAAATTGTATCATACGACATGATACCATTTTATCGCGTATGAGTACCTGAACCAATATCACGATTAGTATGAAGTATTTATCGATCATATCACATTGCATTAAACGAAGTGGTGTGATCTATCCTTGTATCATACAGAACATCCCTCCATCTTATGATACAACATTGATTTTTTTGGAGGCCATGCTTTTCGATTTTTGAGGCCCGAGGTTATTTTAAACCCATAAGCCCAACTTCTTGAGCATCTATGTATGTTTTCCTTTTCATGAAAACCCTTGCTCTCTCCTCCAAATCTCAAAGTATCAATTTTCTTGCATCAGTCAATGACCGACAATTTTATTCCCATTGTATTGAGTGCTACTATAATACGAAAGTTTGTAAACAATGTAGGAAAACAATGGTGATGAAATGCAATTTTAGTAGACATACCATGTATAGTGTAGTTGTGTAAGAGGATCAACTAGCTCGAACTAGAATAAACATGTGTCCTTGCTCTATAGTGTCTCAACAAGTGAAGGTATAAATACAACAATAGCTAAGCCTTTTCCCATACTAGATGAGGTCAACTACATGGATTCTTTGTTTCAACATGGCCCTATCATGTGTCATGCTAGCAGTTAACTCAATATAAACTAGATCGTTCTTTATTGTTTCTTTCCAACACTTTCATAGTCATTCTCTTCCTCTTTTAACATTTTCATAATCTAGTTTTTCATATCTTCTTACGAGAGCATCTTTGGGTCTTCTTTCTATATGTTTAAACCATCTTAAACGATTTTCTCCGCTCATCCATCTCAACATCTTCATTTCTACAATAGACACCTTTTGCGCATGTTGATGATTAACTACCCAACACTAAGAACCATAAAACATAACAGGTCTAATTGACGCTCAATAATATTTACCTTTCAACTTCAATGGTATCTTCTTATCACATAGAATACCTTATACCCCTCTCTATTTTAACCAATTGGTATTAATTCTATGTGTAACATCTCCATCAATTTTTCTATCACTTTGAAAAATTGATCCTAGGTATTTAAAACTTTCAAGTACTCAAATGATCACACTTACATTCCATATATCCTATCTTTGTTCTACTAAGTCAGAAGCCTTTACTTTCTAATATTTTTCTCCATAACTCTAATTTCTTATTAACTTTTTCCTTAGACCCATCCACTAATACAATGTCATCTGCAAATAACATACACCAAGGTACTTTATATTGAATATGTTTTCATCAATGATCAATATAAATAATATGAACTTAAAGTTGATACATGATGTAACCCAATAGTAACTTCAAAGAACTTTGTAAGTCCTCACACATGCTTTTGCACCATTGTACATATCTCTTATGTATGTTAATGAGATACCTTTCTTTTCAAAGATTCTTCAAAGAACATCTCTTAGTATCCTATCGTAAGATTTTTAAGATCAATAAATATCATATGAAAGTTTTTCTTTTTTGCTCTAAAATATTCTATAAGACATCTTAATAGGTGAATCGCTTCAATAGTAGATCTACCGAGCATGAATCTGAATTGGTTCTCTGTTATGCTCAATACTTGTCTTAACCTACGCTTGATAATTCTTTTCCATAATTTAATAGTGTGGCCCATTAACTTGATACCTAGATAATTTCCACAATTTTCAATGTCTCCCTTATTCTTATATATGGGTATAAGTATACTTGCTCTCCATTCCTCGAGCTTCTTTTGGCTTCTCCATATTTCATTAAATAGTTTTATAAGCCAAATGAACCCTATCTCTCCTATGATTTTTCATACTTCTATACGAATATTGTTTGCTTCTATAGATTTACCAACTTTTATATATTTAAGAGCGTCTTTGACTTCATTGTTTTGAATACGCCGATAGAAATTACGGTTTATATATTTTTCTAAGTTAGCTAACTCTCCTAAGCTAATGCTACCATATGTATTTTCATTAAAAAACTTATAAAAATAATTTTCTTATTTATTTTTTATATCATTATTTGCTACTAGAATCTTGTCATCCTCATCTTTCATGCATGAATAAAAGTAAGATCTTTAGTTTTCTTATCTCTAGCCTTAACTATCCCAAAAATATCTCTTTTACCTTCTTTTGAGTTAAGTTTTTTATATAAATCCTCCCAAATTTGGGCTTTTACTTCACCAACGGTATTTTTTGCTTCTTTTTTTGCTTTCTTATAAGCCTCCAAAGTTTCACTAGTCTTATTGACATAATACAATTTGTAACATGTCTTCTTTGTCTTGATTTTATCTTTCACTACTTCCCTCCACCACCAAGCTTCTTTTTGTACTGGTACACCTCCCTTAGATTCGCCTAACACATCTTTTGTCACTCCTCTAACATGTATAGTTATATTGTTCCACATAACAGAAGATATACCTATATAATTCTAAGCATAATATATCTTCTTTCTCACATTTGAGGTTCCACCATCTAGTCCGAATAGCTCCATGCACTTTATTCTTCTTTGTCCACTTTAACTGTAAATCCATTACTAAAAGTTGATGTTGGGTAGTTAATCTTTCTCCTTTAATTACCTTACAATCTTTACAACACAATCTATCTTTTTTCCTACAAACAAAATAAAAAATTTATGTTTGTAACAAACCACTCTTATAAGTAATTAAATGTTCATCTAATTTTTTAAAAATTATATTTGCTATAAATAGATCAAAAGTCATAGCAAAATTTAAAATCTTCTTACCATCGTCATTTATATCCCTAAAACCATAGTTTTCATGAATACCTTGATATCCTAATGCATCTTTATCAACTTTTGTAGAATTCTTTGAATTACCTTTTCTAACTCCTCTAAAAAAAGATTCTTTATATTATCTTCTAATCCTACTTGGGGTGCATAAGCACAAACTATATTCAAAACATCTATTCCTAACACTAATTTTACTATCATAATTCGGTCACCATATCATCATATATCTACTATACTCTCCTTTAAATCTTTATTTATAATAATCCCAACTCTAGTTTGAGTTTTTTTCTTTCCTGAATACCATAATTTAAAACTTGTATTCTCAATCTCCTTTGTTTTTCCTCCAACCCACTTTATCTCTTGTAAACATAGAATGTGAATCATAGTACCTACCACCTCCATTAACTTGCCGATCAATGTTTTGATATTCTAAGTATCAATATGAATCTTATTATCTAGGATTAACTTTCTTACCCCCACATTCATTCATGTTGAAAATGCGGAGACCCTCATTGTAACTTGTTCACTACATTTGGGTGATAATGTAGCGGGATTAACTTCTTTACTTGCACCTGTCCATGATGTGGAAGTCCTCTCTACAATTGATTCATTACATGTGGGTGAAGATGTAGTAGCCCTTCCTTACTTTTCACTACATTCGGGGACTGTAGTTTGTCGCTAAAAGGGAATGCCCCAACATAATACTCATAATTTGTAGAATCTATGGCAGATAAGTCCGACAAAGTTTTATGTTGATTGTCGAAAGCCTAATGCAACTCTCCTCCTTTATCTGAGCTTGGGACCAATCATGCAAGAGTGATCCCTTACATGGGCTGAGCATCATGAGTACAAGGAGGAGAAGAAGAAGAATAAAGAAAATAATTAGTTTTATGAAGTTTTATTTATTTTTATGTTTGAAACTTTGAGAATCTATGACTCTCATTCTTTAATAGTTTAACTTTAATGTAGTTTTTTAAACTTTTTTTATTAAGAGTTTAAGACAATGTTATCTTTTGTGCATGCGTGTGATGCATAACGTTATCCATTTTATAAAACCATCTAGTATTTTTATGATATCTTTTTATTTTTTAATGGCTTTCAAGAAAATTTAAAAAATACACGTGCATCGTACCGTATCGTCCAATGATATGGTATGATATATGCATATCAAAGCCCTATGTGACATACATACTGACACAATATTTACAATATTGATATGATGCTCCATTGTTGTGTTCACTTTAGGGTATATATGCATAAGTAACTTACCCACCACCTAGGCATAGAGGTTTTATGTTTCGGAGTCTTTTTGATATTGTGTCATTTGTGCTTCCGTCAAAACAGGGTTTGTGTACAAGACCGGCTTTTAGGTTTCACTTTCGGTTGACACAAACATAAACCTTCCAGATTGTGATTGTGCTTGTTTTTGTGTAATACATGACCGGCTTTAGGTTTCACTTTCGGTTGACACAAACATAAACCTTCCAAATTGTGCTTGTATTCATTTCGTATAATATGGTTTCATTTTTAAGATCTTTTGTCACATTACTTTAGTTCGTGTCATAAACAACTACGATACAAGCACAACTTAATGATTTTTTAGACACTTTTAGCCAACAATGGTTTTGGACTTATGCTTTTGCCAATTGGGAACATGATATAGTTTGTCTTATTTGGGTTCTCGTGCCATCCTACTACCACCAGCTCATTGACCACTACTAGTTGATTGAACACCACTATTTATTGCACCCAATTACGTATAATTGTCTCTCTATATATACTAATTTTATTTGGGTTCTCATCTCTTCTGGTGTATAATCTTGCATAAACATCTCTATTATTCAATCTCTAAAATGAATAGTTGAAGTGATACAACAAAAGCATTTAATAAACATGATATTTTTAATTCAAATCTCCACTTCGATCATTCCCATCAAATGGTGAAGATATTTATGCAAGATTGTGCATTTACCACTACCTCTCTCTATATATAGTACTAAATGCATATAGTATTTAAATATCTCCATAGTTCAAATCTTCGTGATTGATTTCAAAGATGGAATGGTACAGATATACTCCCTCTCTCTCTATATATATATATATGTGTGTGTGTGTATGTGTGTGTGCGTGTGTGATGTATATATATACATATGTATATATGTGGGATGTTAGGGTCCTCTCCAATGACATACCTTCAAATCAAATCATGACCTCAATCAATGGTTAGTGTTGATGAAAAGAAAACCAAAAAGTACTTTTATACTATGACAATATGAAATCAACTAAAAGCACGGTTTATTTTTTCTACATTACATGATCTCATTTAAGGTCAAGTATGATGTTGTTGTTATCATCAGAGAATAATTCCAATCTATTTTTAAATTTGTTCTCGTGTATTGAAATTAAATACACATCCGTCAAATATTTTAGCATGTATGCTATTACTCCCCCCTCTCTCTCATGTGTGTGTGCATGGTCCTAATTAAATTAGTCTATGATTAAAAAATCTTACATTGGGTCCTCATCCTTTTTCAGTTGGCACAATAATCAAAGAACGGTAGAGAATTTCTTGAGAATAAAAAAAGTTATTTTTTTGCTTACATGCATATATATATATAATAAATAGTTCTAAATATACAATGTCTTTTGATACATAATATTTCATAAACACCTTCATTGTTTAATATTTAAGATCAATGATAGAGATTTGAATTAAAAGTATCATTATACTTTTGTATTTTGCATTTAATGTACCATGGGCATTAAATACAAAATAATTCAAATATCTACTTTTAATCTTGAAGATCAAATGATAGAGATGTTTATGCAAGATTACGTAATTAAGACTCCTTATATATACATACAATAACATCACTTTTCTTATTCTCAACAAAATCTTCACCTTTCTTAGGTTGCTTTGCCAACTGAAAAAGGATGAGCACCCAATTTAAGATTCTTTAATCATGGACTAATTTAATTAGGAACATGTACACACATGAGAGAGAGGGAGTAACTGAACATAGGCTAGGCTAAAACATTTGAAGGATGTATATTTAATCGCAATACAAGAGAACAAATTTAAAAAGAGACTGAAATTATTCTATGACATTAAGAATGACATCTTACTTGACCTTAAATAAGATCCTGTAGTGTAAAACATAACAAACAACATTAACAATATCATTTATTTATAAAAATAAGAAGCATTTATAAAATTTTCAATAGGAAATAGTTTGATTAGAACTTAATTAGAGGAGAAGTGTATATTTTCCCCCCTTCTATTTTTTCAAATACCCTATCTCTTCAAAAAGAAAAGGTTGTCCACACCTCTATAATTATACTCAATTCTTGTGGTTTAGTTTGAGTTAATTTTGGCTATTGAAAACTGCTGAAATAAAAAATTTAGCTATTGAAACAGTTGGAATAATCGAACAATATCTTGAATTAGTCTATCGGAATAAAAAATTTGAAAACACATTATTTTGACTTTTCCGGGAGTTTGAAAAGACTCAACAACAACTGGTATCAATCGAGACAACAAATAGCTGAAATAAGTTTAATTTCAGCTGTTGGGTGACCAATTATCTCTAAGGAAACATGTGAAATGATGGGATATTTAGTTCCAGCTCTACTTTTAAAATATGTGAAATGATTCCGTAAACCTCTAATCAACATGTGAAATGATTCCATAAACCTATAATCATAAGATATTTATCAAGAAAAGTCTAGGATTGTTTATGATAAACCAAATTGAAGCAGTCAATCCAAGAAGGTTAGATCCAACTCACGAAGGCAACATGACATTGTTGTGGACATCAAAGTCATACAAGAAAGTTGGTGAATGGGTAGAGGGCATCAAAGATCTTTCATCCATAAAAGTAGTGAAGGCCTTTATGTGTTGAACGAGTCAAAGAGAGGGAATAAAATGTGTTCATGGCATCGGTTGGCTAAGCTATCATGCAATTCAACTGTTCATGAAAATAACTGTAGTGGATAAGCACACTACTAGAAAAAGACACTATGATTAAGTGTGTGAGGACCGACAACCCTGTCTCTTTAGAGGGTAGCAATGATAAGGACGCATTACTATAAGCTAACTTAAAGTCCACCAGCTACTTACAATAGCCATACATAGTTTGGTTGGTGCTTAATCTCATCTATAATGGACTCCACCAGCAGCTGCCCTACTCTATGCACCAGGAATTGTCCTGTGCCGCAGACTTAGTCTTGTTGAAGTACATTTGGTAAATGCTTGGATCTAATTATGTCAAATTTGAATGACCAGGACCAAAACGATTGAGTCTAATTAAGTCCAATTTGAATGACCCGGTCCTTCCTAGCCTATTCAATCAACCTTGGCCCACATAAACTCATTCAGTTGTCTTACGTGAGTTAATCCAGGTATCACGTATATTTATATATATATATATATATATATATATATATATATATATATATAAAAACACGTAGGTCTATGTATATGATGTTGGGTCAGTGGTTCATCCATTCATTATACACATATGGATATCTACTCATACATTGGGTTAAGGGGGCATATGGATGTTGTCAATATATATATATATATATATAATATGCACATCTGCATATAAGTGTTACATTATATGTGGATATTTATTATTGGCAAATGATTTTACAATAATGAAAATCTTATGCAACCTCATAAAAGAATGTTTTCTTTTGTGTGCACATAGAAAACAAGCAGCTGCCCTACTTGATTCACATGGAACTGTCTCGTACCACAGACTTACTCTTGTTAAAGCACATTTGGTAAAAGCTTGGGTCTAATTCTCTCCAATTTGATTGACATGGTTTTCACTGCCTTTGCCCACATAAACTCACTTAGTTGAGTCCTAAGTGAGTTAATAATCTAGGTATCACATATATTAAAATACATAAACCCATAAGTGGATGTGTATGAGGTTCGGTCAGTAGTTCATGTGTTGATTATACACATGGATATTTGCTTATACATTTGATTAAGTGAGCAAATGGATGTTGTCAATATATATATACACACATGCGTATAAGTTTTACTGTATATATGTTGATATTTATTGTTGGGAAACAGTTTTACAATAATGAAAATCTGATGGAACCTCATGAAGGAATGTTTTTCTTTTATGTGCACATAGAAAACCAATTAGCTGGCTAATTAAAGATATCATTTCTGGTTTTAACTATTTTTTATGAGCTTCCTTATGGAAGGAAATTTCTGAAATTTTGGGTTAGCTTCCTTATAGAATTAGAGTTTTAGAATTTTACTCAGATTTCTCATGACAATTGAAGTTCTAGTTGATCCCAGAGGCAACGAAGAAAAATTTGTCTACTCTGCGTTGCGTAAAGTTGCCAGAGTACGATTGGTGGATAAAGATCCTATAAAAACTTCATTCCAGCCTTGTATGTGTTTTATACATCAATATGATTTATATACATATTTTTATATCATTTTTGTAAGTAAATATAATTTGGAGACTCATATGCCTAATTGTTGAATGGTCACTTAGCTGATACAATTGAATCCTACATAGAAACCCGGCAAGCTCACCTAACTGACACAACTGAATCCTAGGGTGACACATTTGACTCTTGATTTTATTAAATAGACCTTCACCAAAACCTCGAGAGTCATATGCCCAAATGTATGGTCTACTGTTTCACCAACTCATATACATTTGGAATGTTGGTTCATAATTAATTCAAACAATAAAGTCGAAGTAGAGGACACTTGGCTCATTCATTGTAGACCCTAACCAAATCCACTCAACTCATGCCAAAAAGAAGATGTTCAATGATGATTTTATGCCAAAGTGGGGACCGTCTAAGCTATTACCCATGCCAGTGCTGACTTGGTTCAGCTAGGAGGTTAAATGGGAACTGACCAAGACAAGAATATGCAAAGGGAGTTGGCTTGTCATTCCATATGGACACATTAGGGTTAAGAATTACAGTTTTTTAATAGATCATTGAAGATATACTTGACTCCAAGTTTTAGAAAGATCAAGATAATGGTTGACTCCTACATGGAATGGCCTGTAGAAAACCTCTCTCCCGTGAGGAATTTTGCACGCAAATGGAATCGATTGAAGCAAATTGAGTTTTGCTTGCCATACGGGGTTGTAAACTTCACTTAAGCTGAGATTGGGATAATTTCATGACAAAGTGGTATCAGAGTCAAGTTGAAGGACATGGTGTCTTGGAACATGTCTAAAATATCACATGACTTTCATCGGATCCGAAAAAAGGATCGTTTGCGGAAGGGAAGTTGGGTAAGGGCAACAAAACTCATTCTTCTCAGCCAACTCCTTGATGCGCAGCTGCAACGTGCGGTCTCTCTACGAGTTCCAAAGCCTCTCTCACAGGATTTATGTTGCAACATCTGTTATCCCTTGTGAGCTCTCTCACCCACGCACAAGCACACTCACAAGGCAGGAGAAGAATGAAAGGAAGAGGTTTACTCGAGAAAGATTGTACTCAACTAGAAGATGAATGTAAGAATACAACCAACTGAAAGATTGTCCCTGCCCCATACACATAACATGTATTTATAGGAGGGGATCGCTAACAGACTAAGTGTAGCGTGGGTCCTACCCGACCCTCTAGAGTATTCCTAGACAACTCTAGTTACACGAAGATATATTATGTATAAAGCAATATGAAAGCACAACATACTGGGTATGCATACAAGACGTATATCAAAAGGGGTAACGGTGGAGTGCACACTCACAAATCAGATATGTGACAACTCTCCCTAGTTGAGTGGGTGCTCATCCTCAAGGCTTCCTGGTATTGTCGGAGAAGGTACTCATACTGCCATAACTGTGTACTCGAAATCTAAGTGTCATCATCAAGTCCTCTACCGATCCCCCGTACCAAATATTGTGTATGATGTTGTGGCCCGATACCATCAACTCGGTGGTCCATAATCCTCTCAACTGTCGCAATGTCCTCACTTACCAAGGGTGGAGGGTGTTGCTCCAACCTCGACGGGTCCTCATGATAGAGCTTAAGCTGTGAGATATGGAACAAAGGATGTACCTTAAACCTATCTAGCAAGTCCAACCGGTAAGTGACCTATCCCACTCTCTGTATCACCTCGAATGATCTAATCGTATCTCGACTTCAGTCCCATGTGATTGCCTTGATAGACCTGCTTCCGGATGTACTAAGGAATATGAAGCCATACATGGTCACCTACACTAAACTCTAAGGATCGCCGATGCTTGTCCCATTCATGCTTGTACTCGTACAAGGAAGCCTCATCCTCCTCGTAGCATGTGTGCCCCTCTCATATCTCATGGAGGGTTGTGGGACAACTAGTACTCAATTCATTCTGTGTCACATCCAAGAGGCTGAATGGTTGCCACCCCAAGGTAAGCTCAAAAAGACTCATACGTGTAGAAGAACTCTGATGTGCGTTGTAGCTGAATGGTGTCATCTCTAACAATGCTACCCAGTTCTTCTAACTCGTGATTACATAATGACGCAGATACTCCTGTATTATGGAGTTCAACCGCTCCATGCAGGAAACGAAAAGGTGGGAGGAGGGAGACCTTAAAGAGAGAGGCACCTTAGCAAAATCAGGCTATTTTATTTTCTTTTTCAAAATCAATTCATGTCATTGATGCGATTGCATGGATAGCATGATGGTTTAGCAAAGTCTAGGATGAGGGCGATTCTAGAACCTTCCATTCTCTCTCTATATATAAGAGTCTAATATACTTACGCTTGTTATATCTTTGGAAATCTCAAACATTTGTTTAAAAAATTAATACTTGATATTAAAGACAAAAGATAAAATACTTTTATATTAAAAATTTGATTCTTTTTTCTGTTTTTTATCTCAAGTATCAATGTCTTTATTTTATGGTTGAGATATATAAGGATAAGTAAGAATCTAGGATAGTGAGCATATATATCATGGAATAGCATTAATTTTCTTAATTTGAAGGACAATCTTCACTTTTCTTAGCTTATTGCATATTTGAGTGGTTAGAATGTTTACCAATTGAAAATATAATAGCAAGTAATGTTGCTAGCGTATACATGTACTCTTCCACTCTCGCTCTCACTCTCTCTCTAAATATGCTTACACTTGTCATGTCCTTTCAAATCTCAATGGTTCCATAAAAAAATTAATACTTGAGATTAAAAAGTAAAAAGCACACTTATACTTTTTACAATAAATAATAGTTTCTTTTTATTTTTGCTTTTTAACTCAATTATCTTGTGTTTGATTGTATGGTTGAGATGTGTAACGATAGGCAATATTCTAAGATAGAAAGCATATTCTCTCTCTCTCTCTCTCTCTCTCTCTCTATATATATATATATATATATATATATATATATATATATATATATATATATATATATATATAAGAGCCTAACATGCTTGCACTTGCCATATATCCTTTCAAATCTCAATCCTTTGATAAAAAAAAGTATTACTTGAGATTAAAAGGTAAAAGGTAAAAAGCATACTGTAGATATGAAAATTTCACTTCAAGCTTATGTAGAGACTTTAAATAAACTCTTTAAATCTACTTCGTTTGGGCGAGCATGCCAGCTAGTTTTCAAAACTAGCAAAAGTTTAAAATTTGACTTTAGGCGATTGTGGCTAAGCGAGATCGCTTCGCTTTAGGCCTTCTTGAACTGATGTTCAAGGGTTAGCCTAAGCGCTTTGAAGATTTCATATGTATAGGTGAAGTTCCAAATTCATGTTGAAATGTGGTTGTGATACAAGCAAACTCGTGCACTTTGGCCAAAAGTTGAAAATCTACAAGTTCGGAAAAACATAAATTGGTTCTGTTTTCAGAACTTGTTTCCAAAAATTTTTTGGTAACTTAGATATCTCCAAAATTCTTGAAAATTTACAGCACATATCTTAGAATTTGGAGATCCTAAGCCTATTTTATTTCAAATTTTGGGGCTGGGAATCTATAAAATTAAATTTAGAGATGAACTCATATTCTGTTATAGAAACACATAGGCCCAAAGAAACCTCTGTATCTCAATGTATAAAATTCTAAATTATATGATTTTAGTCTTACTGGAAATCTATGGATATCATATTTCTAGTAAGACTAATGTTATCAATTTTGGTTCACTACAGAAAGAGATATGAGACTTTTACCCAACCTCTGTCACAGGAAAACCGACTGTGCAAAAACCAAATCTGATTTTGCCTAATCTTTCCTAGTTTTATTCATGTAGCTACACGACCCTAAAATTGTTCAAAATTTTATTTTTAATGTGTTGGTGTGTGTAGATATGGTGCCTAAAATTTCGGAGCATTCGGATCATCGGTTCAAAAATCAAAATTATAACAATCAATGTATACCAGATGCTGAAAAAATAGAATTTTATTTTTAGAACATACATGATGCAAACTCACCCGAATTTAAATAGCACTAACACAACAACTCAAAATAAATTGCTGAAGGGAAATAAATTGAAATAAATAGATTAGCTTAAGTATAGAGAAGATTAAGAGTTATAGGATTTTTATAACATATAGAGAGGTAGAATCGAGAAAACAAACAATTAGAGTGCGTAAGTAAGGAACAAAAATTGCAGTACATCTACTTCTTATTACATCATGGGGGGAGACAAAGCTCCATTAATACAACCCCTTTCTTGAATTGAATGTTAAGAAGAGAATAGAGAGGAATAAGGGATGATAAACACTTACTTGATTACCTCCAAGAAATGGCTTACAAATGAAGCACTCGACCTCTCTTTTCTCTCTCTCACTCTCTACTTTTGCAACACTTCCTACCTTTCCTACCTCCCTCTATCTATCTCTCCACTTCAACCTAGCTAAACCTCACGAAATGCTCCAGCCAAGATACCACTCAATACTCACCAATGGTGGAAATCATCCCCCTTGGCCTCTATTTATAGGCCAAGGGGGGCTTTCTCTAGATTGTTCTTTGGGGCGGGTGCTCCATGGCCCAAAACCCAGCCCCAAAGTCCATGCTCTTCACGTGAGTAGTCCCATAGGTTGGACCAACCAATGCAACTCCAAGTGGGCCGGTTAAGTTTTGGCTCGAGCCACCTTGTTACTTGATCCCATCGCCTAGACATAGGTCGATTATTCAATGAAAAAGATGGGTTGTTCACAATGAGTTCGGCCAAGGCTAGGCAAGGTGCCTTTACTTGGGGTTTGGCCAAGGAGTGTAAGGTGGATATGGCTAAGGTTAATAAACTCCACTCGATCTAGTTAAGGCCACATGGTTGGAGCTAGACCATGAGTCATGGTTAGCCTAGGTTAATCAAGTCTAGGCTTTGATCAAATTCAACTAGGTTAGGTTGGTGAGGCCACCCACTTTGATTGGTCTTTTGATAGAGCCGTGCCTTGACTCGATGTGGTCCACTTCCTTGATCCATGGCTTGATTTATACGAACTTGATGCGGGCTTTGCTCAACCATCGCCTTGATCTTCGCTCCCATCTTGATTTGTTTCTATCCTCTAGGCTTCATCCCTTCAGTTTTCTCCATTGGTTCAGCTAGGTGCCCTTCTTCATGGGTCCTTGGCTAGGTTTGGCCTTGAATCATCAGCTTTGCTTTTGTCAAATTGTCTTAATCTCATGCTTTACTCTCTCTTGGATTTGGTTCGCAACTTTATCCTTGAATCGGACTTTAATCCTGCGCTTGATTTCAGATTTATGGTTTCAAATATTTTTTTTAATTATTTAAAACCATTTCATTTGAAATTATATTTGAAAATATTGAGTTTTGTCGAAATCTTCAAATATTGTTCTTTTTTAGAACAATTGAGTTTCATTCCTAGTGTTCGTTTGCATGGGTGACCTGCTTTCGCCCCGTGAGTTGGTCTCTACCGTTTCAACCACTTTAACCCTTGATTGAGTGTAGGGTATCAAACTACTTTAACCTTGGATGGGTATAGGGTTCCGGAGTAGGACTCTTCTCAATCTAACGAGTTTTTAAGGCATGATTTGGATTTGATTTGATTCAAAAGGTTTTGATAAACTTGATATTTAGCAAACATACTTGGGTTTGGTCCCAATGTCTTATTTCTATTGGTTTTTTTGAAGAAAATTATTTGAAACCGTCATTTCTTTAGATGAAATCATTTGAATAGGCAGAACGCACCCAATTTGGGCTTGAGGACAAAGCAGTCATCTTTTTGGCTCTTTGTTAAAATTTTATTTTTCTGAGAGAGGTGCAATGTACCTATATTTTGAGGTTGTCACGAAATTTTGGTGCGAAAAGGAGTTTGTTTAAGGTGTCTTTATTTGAAAAATCTTAAAAGACCCAAAACCGCGATTTTTCCTTAAAAAAGGAAATTTTCTAAAGATCAAATTATTTTGAGAAAATTTTTATGTGTTTACACACACTTACACTTTTTACACAAAAAAAATGAATTTTTTTGCTTTGTATATCAACGATCCATGTGTTTGATTGTATAGTTGAGATGTGTAAGAATAGACAAGAGTATGAGATAGTAAGCATATTATATATATATATATATCACGGAATAACATCACTTTTCTTAATTTGAAGGACACTTTTCTTAGCTTATTGTATATTTGATTGGTTGGCATATTTACCAACTGAAAATAATGGGGAATCAATTTGAGATTCAACCATGGCGCAATTTAATTTAGGGGGAAGAGAGAGAGAGATGTATTTGGGAACCGGCTAAAACCTTTACAGGATGCCTTATTTAAACCGAATACAGGAGAAAAATTACATGGGTTATATGTCAATAACAATGATATCTTACTTGACCTCAAACTATAACGTGCATCAAAGCAGAAGCATTAGCTATATACTAATATTACAAAGAAGAAGCCTTGTAAGCTTCTAATAGAAAATAGCCTGATCGGAACTTCGGTCGATCCTCAAATTGGCCGGAAAACCACCGTAGAATGCTTAGCAATATGCAGGCTAAACTGACCACCTTTCTCTGTAACATCTACTTTGTCCATGCCGGGAGGCGGCAGCATCTCAAACTTGGAAACCAGCCTTCCAACAACAAGGCTTAAAATGGGCAATGCTAAGATGATTCCAGGACAGCTCCGTCTCCCCATGCCGAACGGAACATACCTGAAATCAACCTTGCCACCGACGATGGCGTCGGTGTGGGATTCCTCTTCTAGGAACCGTTCCGGCCGGAACTCGGCAGGATCCTTCCACCACTCGGGGTTGTTCGCCAGCCACCAGGCATTGACAACTACCTTGGTGCCCTTTGGTATGTCGTAGCCCCCAAGCTTTGCTTCCTCTAAGTTCATGTGTGGCACAAGCAATGGAATAGGTGTGTGTAGCCGCAATGACTCTTTGACAACTGCTTGTAAGTAAGGGAGCTTTTGCAGGTCTCCTTCTGTCACTGCGGTTCCTTGTAGGACACTTGAGATCTCTTCCCTCAGCTTCTTTTGGACCTTTGGATGGTTCACTACCTCAGCAACAGCCCACTCCATTGACCACAATGTTGTCTCGATGGCTGCATTGTTTAGATACAAACTCATGTTAATCAGTACTAAGTCTTGGTTTCCGTTCTGAAATAGCCCACCCCAATTCTTGTCTTGGGCCATGTGGGTCAGTCCCATTGCTACATATCAAAGGTCATATAGGCCAAAATATGGCTTCATACTTTTCGAGCCACTCGAATCGTTTTTTGCATGCATGGACATTGGAGATATTTCGGCCACTGGAGTCCCTGTTTTGTTTTCATAAAACATAAAAGTGGAACATTTATGGCCGGAAACCTAATGCGTTTGCATTGCATGGGGGTTCCTCGAATATGGGACAGGTGTATCTGTTTGTCCCGTAGTTTCCATGCATCACATATAAAACCAGGGCTAAAAAGATAAACTTCGTTTCTCACCAGCCACATTGATGTTCTCTACAATGTAAATGACATTGGCTTCTGATATTTCTCCCTTCATTTCTGCTTCAATGATCTGATCCATGGCACACTTCACTATGTGCTTGTCCCCATGAGCTGCCATTACTTTCCTGCATGTCAATTACTAATCACTAATTGTCAACCTCTATATATGTGTGTATTTCTGTGTGCATGCGCATGCATGCATGTGTGTTTCTGCACACGGACTCGCACCCAAATGCAATGCACGAATCACCTAAAAACCAGACCTAAATTAAGAATACAAATGAAATTAGGATACCCAAATACTTCATGCCATTTGTGTGTGTGTGTGTGAGAGAGAGAGAGAGAGAGATTAGCCAAAACATGAAATCCAATAGTCAATTCCATGTTTTGGGCCATGGAGATCACATCAAAAGTAGCAAGTACTCTCGCTCTGTTTCTGCACTACAGTAAATTATACCGGAATACACATGATATATAATGGTTGGCTATGGTATAAACATGTTTAATTAACTGACGTAGGTGGAATGTGATGCATCAAAATGATAAGACAAATATAATTACCTCCTTTGCTCCACATAATAATCATTGAAAAAGTCCAGCCTCCTGTTCTGAAGATCCCTACATTTGTTAAGATAACCCCTCAAGAACGGCCTCAATATAGGGATAAAGTCCCCATAATTATACTCAAAACTTTGTGCCAGTCTGCTCCTCTCAGCATTGAACTTGGTTGCTTGTTGGAAAAGTGGGTCATCAATTGATTCGAACCTTGCATCGAACATCATTCTGTACATTATATTATACAACATGAGCTGCAGCCTCCTCCGAATCAATATACCCTCCTTTTTCACCTTCTCATCCTTCATCAAGTCCTTGACCACATCCTCTATCTCACTCTCCCATCCCTCCCTATACTGTTGCACCACTTTGTTGGTGAAGAACGGTAGGGTCATGATCCGGCGCATTTTTCGCCAGTGATCGCCGTAGACGGTGAACACCATGTCCTGGCCATTGCCGGTGAATATGTCAAACACCACATTCCGCGGGCGAGAGCCGAACTCGACGCCCTGGCTGTGCAGGACAGAGCTAGCCAGTTCTGGGTTTGATACAACAACCAAGTTCCTTACACCAAGTTTGAGCAAGAATATGTCGCCATACTTCTTGGCCATCTTGGCTAGAAACCTATGGTTAAGGTCATTGCCGACCTGTAGCCAATTGCCAAAGATTGGAAAGGCAAGCGGGGCTGGGGGGAGGTTTCCTTCGCTAGAACTCAGAAACAAAGAGACGAGAGACAGTGAAAAGAAGAGAGACAAAGCCAAAACAGAAGATGAAAGTGGCAGGGATGAGAGAGAATAGAATTGAGGCACTGCATAGTAGAGGGCCAAAGACAGAAACAAGGGAAGAATGAGAGCGCTAGTCCTTGTAGAACCCATTTAAATACACACACAGAGAGAGAGAGAGAGAAAGACCTTGAACCAAAATACTTGGGGGGGGGAGAGCTATATATATGGGGAGGATTTGGATTGCTGTTTATCGTGCTTTGGACAATGGTTTCAAGCGAAAACCAGTGGGCTGCGAAGTTGGTAGGAACCCGTCGGGCTTATTTTAGATCAGGCTGGTGGTTAGTGAAGAAAATGTCATTGACAAGCCCGACGCCGGTTCCCGGTCACCAAGCCGGTCAGGTATCCATCACTTTAATGGTGGGTTCCATAAATTTGTACTTGACCAATCGCCTAAATCCGAATATCTCATTGCAAATATCCATTTTTATCTTGAGAGAGTACATCATAATTTAAGGCAATCAACAAAGTTAAAACTAGGGTTGACCATATAAAGAATGTGTTGGAAACCCAAGACGAGTATGAGCGGAAATTATGGATCCCCGGTCAAAATAACAATGACAAGATTCGGTTCTGTTTTGGTTGACCTGCTTTTGACATAAACATGAATGACGTAGACACGAACACGACCCAAAAAGCAAAATCGATGACAATATTAATGAAAAAGACGAGCACCAAAAAGGATAACTCTTTCTTTGTTGAGGATAAGAGTTCAGTATATCCCTAATCCCAGATGCACACCATGTGTTTTGAGCTCGCAACCTCATTTGAATGCTTTTGAGCTGACCCCCTAGGATAGTTAGGGCTAGATATCACCGGTTTCTAACTGGTCCAATGATTTCAATCAGCAACAAACCGGGCCAGGAACTGGTTGAACCTGAAACTGCGGACCACTTGGTTCGATTCAGGTTTCACTTCTTATGAAACCAAAATCATATCCAAACAGGAACTTGCGGTTTGGTACTTTTAAAAAGATTGTCTTATAAGAGTGGTTTGTCACAAATACAAATTGATTATTTTGTTTGTAGGAAAAAAGATAGATTGTACTATAAAGATTGCAAGGTAATTCAAAGAGAAAACGTAAAAAAGTGGATAAAGAAAAATAGAGTACATAGAGCTATTCGGACTATATGATGAAACCTCAAATATGAGAAATAAGATATATTTAAATAAAAATTCTTCTAGGAGATGCTTGAAATTATGTCGGTACACATACCGATATATAGAATAATATTGTTATACATATTAGAGAAGTGACAAGAGATGTGTTGGATCAATTTAAGGGAGGTGTATCGCTACAATAGAAGCTTGGTGGTAGAGTGAAGTGGTTTAAGATAAAATCAAGGCAAAGAATGCATGTTATAAATTGCATTTATGCAAAGAAGATTAGTGAAACTTGAGAAGCTTACAAGAAAGCAATGAAAGAAGTGAACAATATCATTAGTGAAGTAAAAACCAAAATTTGAGAGGATTTATATAAAAAGCTTAACTCAAAAGAAGATGAAAGAAATATTTTTAGGATAGTTAAGGCTAGAGATAAGAAAACTAAGGATCTTACTTTTGTTAAATGAATCAAAAATGAGGATGATAAGATTTTAGTGGCAAATGATAATATCAAAAATAGATAGAAAATTATTTCTATGAGCTTTTCTTATAAAAATACAAATGTTAATATTAGCTTAAGAGAGTTATTCAAATGAGAAAAGTATATAAACTAAAATTTCTATCTGCGTATTCAAAAGAATGAAGTCAAAGATACTCTTAAATATATAAAGGTTGGTAAATATATAGGATCAGACAATATATTCCTAATGAAGTATTAAAGGTCCTATGAGAGATGGGGCTCACTTGGCTCAAAGAATATTTGATGAAATATAAACAACCCAAAAGATGTCCAAGGAATAGAGAGCGAGTACACTTATACCCAAAACTTGGCTCACTATGACGTATTACTTGATGCACACTCATCCATCCTTAAATTTACTTAAAGATTTCTAGCATTCAATCGGTATGATTAACAATAGAGATTTAAATTTAAATAACATTTAATGCACATGATGTATTAAATATGAATTATGAAAAGTACAACGATACCCTCTAATTTTTAAATTCAAATCTCCACCGTTGATTAAGTCAATCGAATGATAGGTATCTTTAAGTGGATTTGAGTGTGGATGGATGTGTGCATGTACCTCTTTCTCTCTCTCTTTATATGTATATATATATATATATATATATATATATATATATATGTATATGAAAACTGGATCCTTTTCATTTATGAAATGCTTACCTATTGTTTTTTTAGTATCATGAGTGTAATTTATAAAAAAATAAGAGGTTTTAAAAAAAGTGAAGGATAATATTATTATACTCATGTCCCAAAAAACAATGATTGGACATAAGTGGGTAGTATCAGTAGTTGGCAGGATCTAATCAATCTCTCTCTCCCTATGTGTGTTAATTGTTATGTTATCGAGGAGAATTAAAGAGTTCGTGGCTGAAAAGTAAGCTAGTTCTTTGTCTTTTTAATCCATTGTGAACACCAGGTTCCGTCCTTGGAGGGGCTTCTCTATAGAATCAGATTACATGTGTGGGTCACCATCAAAGTTGGTGTGAGAATGGTGGGTTCAGTTCCTAAAACAACTAGACATTACAATTTAAGGCCTTTTCCACGTTAAGTGGGATTGGCTACACCAATGCCCAACACAGGCACTAGAGGTAAAGGTCTTAATGTTCAACATTTTACACCTACCCCTTGAAAAGCAGTTTATCAAGGTAAAGGTCTTAATGAATCATACTCAATCTGAGATGCAAAAGATCGTGATCATGCATGGTTTAAAATGCTTTCGTACTAATACTTTTCAGGCCTTCTTTCGCCTCTACTATAGCCCTCATTCTGCTAGTTTCTCACGTCTTTATATAGGAGCATGTTTTACCGGTTCTCCATGGTATAAACTATTTTAACGGTGTTTCTTTCATTTTATCTTTTAATTGTGTCACCAGCATGATTCAATTAAGAAAGACGTCGTAGAGAGAGAGAGAGAGAGAGAGAGAGAGAGAGAGAGAGAGAGGACACTGACGAGTGACATGAATCAAATTAATTGTCTTAAGTAAAAGGACGTTTAGGCACATTCTTGCCCAATTGGACAAGGACTTGTGATGCAATCTCATTAATCAATGTCAACCTTGCCCAGCTTTAATATAAAATCCCTCTCAAGGTAGTACTTTTTTATTCATTTGGTTGGGGCAAGTAGGAATCGAATCACTAGTTCAGTGGACAACTTGTAAAATACAGGAGCTAGGTAAGGTATGTTATTCAAAATTATGAGCATATGATAAGAACTTTAAAATAAAAAAAGAAGTATTTCCAAAGGCAACCTCTTTTTCTCGTAATTTTCAAAAAAATATGGATGTGAGGTGCACATGCTATTGACGAGCTAGCAGGAAGCATTTCCGTCAAGCTCTCTTTCCTCTAAAATTAAAATGTGGTGCTCAAGCCCATTCTCCATTAAGCTTGCCTCCAAAAGTTTGTCTAAGTGTAGTTTGAGGTCAAGATCAAGCTCAAGCTCGAGTTTTAGCTAAATTGCCTTCAGGATTCTAGCTAAACGCCACTAAAACGCTTTCCTTTTTGAACCGTGGCATCAACTTGATTCAGCTTTTAATGAACCGAGACCCTAACCGATGATTGAGCTTGACCGGCATGTTCAGGACTCTGTTGATAAGCTGTGCATGGGTTTGCTCAAGTTTACCACCCTTATCATACTGGGGGGGTTCAAGCCTAAATGAGCCATAAACTAGTAAAATACTTGATGGATTTCCATCAGCTATGTCCTTCCACACCCCTACCCGCATGATCAACCATTTGCATTTTCAGTAGCACTATTTTAAACAGAGATCCAAAAACCTGTTTCAGGTAGGGCGGACTTCGTGTAGGTTTTGAAAATTTTACTATATACGTAAGAATTTTCAAAATTTCTGGTGAAGCGATTGCCCCTCTACCACAATGTGGATCCGTCACTGTGTGAAAGGACTATGGTGTTAAAGTATATTCCAACCAGACGCATATCGAACTGGTGACTTTTGGTGTGAGAGCTGACGCTTTAACCATTTTGTCATGCATCTTTCTATTTAATTAATGATTAATCCAATTTAGTTTTTCTCTGGAGTCACTAAATTCTGTCTTTTTTTTTACTACAGTGGGAATGACAAAGCCATTGCACGCCCTGGGTATTGAACTCATGACCTTTTAATTTGTGAGCCAACCCCCTAGCCTGGTGAGATGTTGCTCTTCGTACCGTCTTTGATAGATCTTGTGCTACCAATGTCGGTATATACATTAAAAACACAAATGGGGCATCGCCAAATCGACAGGTTCCGGTCAGTGAAGGACAATGAATTTTTCCTTCTTTGGTTACAAGGAGAGACCAAAGTTCATGGGTCGAACACCGTCAGTGGCAAGGGCCTTAGAGCCCCCTGCCTTTGAGCTAGTGCTTGGATGAGGGCCATGAAATTGAGCGAGTGCTTATCGTTTTAGTCAGAGGCCGAAGCCTAACACACTCACCCACACGTGCATCCTTTGGGAGTCGAACTCCAGACCAGTTGCAACGGTGCTAGAGCGCCCGCTGTTGAGCTAATGCTCTCGGGGCTATCTTTTCTTCTTTTGTCGAAGGCTGAGGGGATCTCCTTTTGGTGACATCAGGGGCCTCGAGTTTGGATGTCCTGAAAATTGACGTTCTAAAATGAAATTTCAGGAAGAAAGCAGGTGCGGGTATGAAGTTTCCTGGAGTTCCTAAATTTTGATTGGGTTGGTAGTGTTGTTTTCTGATAAAATGGCTTCAACTTGTGAGTCGATCCGGCTAACCAGGTAAGCTATCGCTCTTTTGTGATGTTTGGTGGAGTTGTTGATAGGTCCGGGGTGGCCACTTGAGCCCTCTCCTTCAACAAGTGGCATTATATTGTTTATTGTACACGCCCTTCTTGAATTCACGTGTGGAAAGCATCCCTTTCACCAACCCCATGTACCAAACGGACCCAAAACCAGGGTCTGATGGGTCCTACAATATACCAAATTTTGAAAACCAGCTTCTGACCTTCAATTGTCGTGTTGTATTCAGTTAGCGGTCGCAGTTTCGTGTTTTGGGTCTTGTTCGTGTGGTATCATTTCATGTTCGCCTCAGAAACAGGTAAACTCTGACATGGTCAACCATTTTCGTTTTGTTACTCTGGGTACAAAATGTTCACGTTATGCCTGTGCTTGGTTCTTGTGTCGGACAGTCACATTGCCAGCTTACTGATGATTTTATAGTGTTCATGCTGTGTCCATTTGTAAGAAACAGGTTAGCTCGAACACAACCAGATTTCTTTAATTTTGTGTATGTTAATTTGGGCTAACAGGGACACGGACTTTATCCTGAAAAAACTGTCACACATACACCCAACAACATACCAGCATTATATTCGTATAGTGATTGCATGGTTTATCCTGGAAAAACTTATTGGTAGACATTGCTGGTTCGGAACCGGCTCGGTAGGTTGAACTGGCACCAAAACCGGGATTGGGGATCCTCGGTTCGGTTATGGTTTATGGTATCCAGAAACCGAGCCAGAATCAGAACCGGCGGTTTCAAACTGCCAACACAAATCCATCAGCAGTTCAACGGTAGGAAGTGGTTTGTGGGGAGTTTGACTCCTAGGGGATGCAAATTTCCACTTTTCAAAAAAAAATTAACTGATTCTGAAGTGGTTTCCAAATTAGAACCAAAACCGTCCCAAGTTCTAGGTAACCCAAAACCTGACATGTCTACTTACCGGTATTTAATTTGTTTGTGGTTGCACAGAAAGTAGGATGCTGTGAAGTTTATTATGAGTACTATTATTGGGGGCAATTTTGGACAGCGACCCAAAACCCACCCGAAAATTCTGGGTCCTGATTGGGTTCAGTACACCTAGGGTTGATGCAATGCGATCTGGCAAAAGCTTTTGAGCCTACAACAGCTACTTAATATATTTCAGGTTCTTTCTTATTCATCTCCTGATTTTATTACAGTTTTTTTTCTCTAAGGTTCTTTCAACATAAATTTTATAAAAAAAATCGGGTTGGGTTCGGTGACATTAGGGTTGAGCAAAATGATCCAAGAGAGAAAATTAAGGGAAGGGTTGGTTCGGATTACTTACTCTTACCGCAAACCTAAAAGTCATCTAACTCGAAACCCAACCCCTCTGAGACGATTTCCCACCCCTAAGTACTATCACGGGTTGATTAGCATTGCAGTTCATTCTTCACCGTGAAAGAACTGTCCGTTTCTCTATGACGGGTTCATTATTTTCCCTTTAGAAATTTGATCGGCATTCAAAGTTTTCGTGTTGTGTGTTAGCCCTGAGAGAGGATTCAGTCATATGTTGCACCACCCTACACAATTTGTACGCCATCCAACTGCATTTGGAACCAAACAAACACATTAAGTGGCTTAGATCATCTATAAGATCTAAGTCATGATACAACTCATGTTCCCAATATTTATGGTGAGACATTAGCAAGTCCATACTAGCCATAGGGTAGTTGTGGAGCATCGGAACTTGGATTTCAGATGGCACACTCAGTTAATTGCATGGATCACCTAGGGTGTGTTTGATTCATGGGGGCACACCCTTGGTACTAGAACTGCAGGTAAACATGGTCGGTTCATAACCAGTCCACCAGTTTGAACCAGAAGGAGACCGGCCATGAAACTGGTCGATAGTAACCAGAATCGAGGACCACCCAATTCTGTTACGGTTCACCTTGTTTGAGAACAGGACTACAGCCATCATCAAAACTTGTCAAGTAATCGGTGGCTCTAGTCTGGTTCAAACTGGCGAGCCCGAACCGCCGATTTTGAAGCGCAGGAACCGGCTGTTCAACACACACACCCCAAACCGCACGCTTTTAAGAAAAATTGAATTTTGAAATTTAAGCGGGCAATCACCCATGGTTGGCCAACAGCCTGCAAGCTGAAATGATTGGGCCGGTCATTTAAATATATATATGTATATATATTATACATGAATGATGAACTGGAAACAGTTCATCTCATAAGATTCAATTCATGGCCATCATTGGCCTGGGCCTTGGACAACTCAATTGTTGATCGAGCAGGATTTGAAGGCAAAAAAAAACTTTGAATTTTTTTAAAAGATATTGTGGATAAACAGTGAAAATTTATATTTTAATAAAAAAGTACTATATCAACAATGATAAAATTTGAATTTTAGACTAAAGAGCCTGGTTAAAATTTCGAGCTGACTCCCAACTCTCATTCTCCATAAATAGTCAAAACTTTGAGCTGACTCCCAACTCTCGTTTCAACCACAAGCACATAAGCTCTTAATTCTTGATTTTTTGTCACTTGTTTCTTCTCTCTTGTCATACTGTCTCACTAACTCTTGACTTTTATATGCTTTTTATATCTTACTTAGTATTTAACATTTCATAATATTTATATTATCATACACTTAGTTATCAATCTCTCTATTTTCAATATTAATCTTCTCTACAAGTTTCTTATTGATTTGAATCAATGCCTCACCACGGTGATGGTACTTCCAGCTTAAAAGTAAAAGGAAAGTCATTCCTGGCAAAAGAACTTGTCATGTTCTCCAAAGACATATGCCTACACTACTAAGCCAAGGAAGCACAATTGATATGAGAAATGATACTCGTACTAACACCTTATTTATATAGGAAACCATTTCATGACAAAAGGTTCAGCATAGCCATCGTCTCCTCATGGAGTACATTCTCTAAAAGTCATGTCACAAAGATCTAACTTAATCAAATTCATTTTATAAAACTGTACGATGAACAAGGTGTTAATTAGGCAAAGTGCAACTACTGCAGAAAGCTCTGTAAGTTTAGGCTTAAAGATGCCATGTGATGAAGTAATATCTAGTAGAAGTGGGTTTGAATGTCTAGCAATCCTGATTTTCTCTACAAGGCAATTCTTGCATTAGTAGATCCGCTTCTATGAGAATTTTTCATTATAACCCACTCGAGATAGAGAGAAGTTTACATATTTCATTTTAGTAGAATATCTTCAATTTAATTTTGGTGTAAAACTTGGTTTTGTCGATTATATAAGAAATGCATATAGTCCTTTAGCAATGCTTATTTCTAGACATTTGGTTATTTAGAAATATACATAAATTATATAAAGAGAAAAATAAGAGGTAGCTGCATTTTTTAGAAAAATAAGAGGTAGCTGCATTTTTTAGTTCATTTGATTATAGTGTTTCACTATGTATTGATATATGTAGTGATAACTGATAATTATGTGTATATGGGTGTTAATATTCATTGAATAGATGATAGTTAGTCAATTCAAATTATTTGCTTCATTGGTTTGATAAGTCACACACAACATAAAATATTTGTTATTTGTTAAAATCAATTTTTAAAGAATATAGGTTATCTTTTAAGACTTTTGCAATGTTACTTGATAATATTGTCGTAAATACTTATTTAATTTCTAACTTATAAATAATATGTCAATTTATTTTAAGTAGTAAATTTTCTTATGTTTGTTGTTCTTATCATGTACTTAACTTGTATGTAGAATATAGTTTGAAATTTTCAAGACCTCAAATACTACCTCTTAAAGATGTCCTTAATTTTTTTATTTATTTGTTAATGTTAGAAATGAATGGAGAGATTTTTATAAGATAAAATATGCAAGAGCAAGTGATTTTCCAAAAGGACGTTGCATATAATTGGATTTTTACCAACCAAATATTGCCCATCAATTAACTTAGTTTTTGTATCTTCATTTTACACAGTCAAATTTATTTGAGTTTAATTAGAATATTTGTATTTTAATAACACTACAAATATATTATTTGTTGTTTACTATCAAACTTATCATTTATTTGTTTATCGAGTTGTAGAAGTAGCTTCGAAATTAGATTTTCAAGAGAATAAATAAACTTCTTACTTGACTCAATGTGTATAGGACATGATACAAGAGTGACTATTATTATACAAACCTCTCTCCTATTAGTTTAGTTGCTGATGCATTATATCCTAGAGTCAAATTAGATCTTTGGAAGAGTTATTGACCGCATATTATGATACTTTTTTATTAAATTGACTTAGGATATTATTTGTATCATGATTAAATATATAAGATTGACAATTATTCAATTATATAGATTATAGTTCTGTATATACTCATCTTATTCCACATGTGAAGAAGAAAACACTAGTTGCCGTACATCATCATCTTTTGATGGTAAGTTTTTTATCACATTTTGAAACCAAAAGTTAAAAGTATCCAAAATCTATGAATTCAACTAAGTTTAAGGTATATATTACTCTACTCATTATGATCCTATGAATTTGAACATAATGAGATAAAATTTTATTATTTTAAAATAATAGAAAGATTATCAAGTTATTTATCCTAGTTTATCTATAAATCTAAGAATGTTTTGCTATTCCAACCTCAATTATTGATATGTTGTGGGTATTTAATGCAAGTGGGAATATATTAGATGAATATCAATTTAACTTACAACCTCAAACATTGAAAGTTCAAGCTTACTTAGATGATTGGACAAAAGCATCTGCATTGAACACAAGAACATGAAGTACTAGTTAACATATACATAGAAGATGTTTCCATACTTAAGGAGCAACTAATATGGGTACAACTACTTAAGGATGCAAGTATGGAGCAATATGAATAATTAGATTTGGAGTTTATCCTTAGGTAACAGGTGCCTACTGAAAGTAAGTAAGAACTATATAAGTTTTGATTTCTCTCTACTCAAGAAGATATGAAAGAGGCTTAATTCAAAGATAAGTGAGTTAAAGCCAATTCCATTATTTATTTTTCTTTTCTCATATATGTATGATTGCAAATGTAATAATACAAATTTGTAACGTTAAGAACTTAAGTTAAATGTGTTTTATATAATGTAATATTTGTATTTTAAAGCTAATATAAATATTTTATTTTGTAACTTAGTTCATATATAATGATACATGACATTAATATATATTTAATAATTATTATTAAATAAAACAATACGAGAGAAACCTCCCTCGGAACCGCTTGAACTAGAATTCTCCTAGAAGCGGCCATAGAACCGGAACCTATCTTGGGTTGGTTCAACTTCGGTTACAAATTCCAGTTTACCCAAAACCGGGCATGTCGAACTATAGGACTAGACCAACATGGGCTTGTAATCATGGTTCTGTTTGATTGAGGAGTATACTTAAGATTGAGTTTTTGTAAAGGCGATATAACAACATCCAATAGAAGGAGGCTTACTCTGTGTTTGATTGAGGAGTATACTTAAGATTGAGTTTTTGTACAAGGCGATATAACAACAAATAGAAGGAGGCTTATATTTTTGTGTCAATCTAGCTTCAGTTCTTATGGCCTACCTACCCCTAGGTTTCCAAGTTTTTAACTCAAATTGGTCTATGAGTCCCACAGTTCCATTCCAAGGATGAGTTTCATGTTTGATTCATAGTGTAAAATGAAATTGTGAGGGTTGAAAATCAAGGAATAGCTCCTCTAAAATATTGTACCGACAACTCCCAAGGATTTGCTTATTTCATCTTTCCAATTAGAAAACAAAGTGGTTCTAGTCTCTTCTTATGAGAGAAGGACAGAGTCAAAGTAGGAACGAAGTACTTATGGGAGGCCGAAGACTTCACACTCAATAATAAGCATATGAGTAGAAGTTTAGTTGTATATTGGAATTAAAGATTAACGTGTCATTATGAAAAATCATGTATTCAATGAGAGATTGAGTATGGAGAAAAGAATTCACAAGTTTCTTTCTATAAAAACATAAGTTGATAAAGAGGTGCTAAAGTCTTAGAGGGCCGAAGCCCAAAAAGATGCCCAAATCTTATAGTGGCTACTTGATAGCAACTAAACGCTTACAATGTTTCACACCGAGCATTAGCTCGCCTAGCAGGGCAGTAAACTCACAAAATTTGCTTATAATGTTATTGTAGAATAGTACTTCTATGTTGTATGTTAAGGCTTAGAAATTATTTCAGATTCTTATTGTTCATGAATGAAATCATTTTTTATTCCCTATAGATCAAAGGAAAAAACACTTGAATTAATCAATAGGAAGGTATATATGTAGACAAAGAGAGTTTAGATTTAGAGAACCTACAAAAATAGAGAGCCACAAGGAAACCATTACAACCATTTAATCATTGCCATAATCATTTAAGGTCATAAAACAAAAAACATTTAATTGCACACGGTTCCCTAAAGTCAACAATAATCCATTGCAAAATTTCATAATAATAAGTTTTTCTATGTTGAAGCTTTCTATTTTGATATTAAACTTACTGTTAATGTTTATAAACCAATAAATATTAGGACTCTAATTCATGACAAATAGCAAAAAGTTTTTGATAGCTAACTTTCTAAAAAATAGAGAACTTCTAAAGAAAATGATAGGATCATTTCTCACATCATTTCAACCTAATGGACATTGACCATCCAAAAAGTCCACAAGTGTACTGTTTGATAGGAATTAGACATTGTTCACTATGAGTTTCTTATTTTCTTCAATTGTTTAAAATTTCTAAGATGCCAAGAAATACTAAAAGAAAATTGTGCCTTATTGATTTACAATAATTAGACACTAAATCTTGACACAAATCAAAAGCATAACACATACAACAATACGTTTCTAGATCTTCCTCCTCATTATATCTTGACAAAAGGTTACGAAGGAGAGTGTTCAAATTTTCTAATGCATTAAGTAGCTGAAAATCAAGCCAAATACTTCTGTTTTAATCATTCCTATATCCTTGACTATGTTGGATGCTAATTGTGCCACATGCAGGAGAATTAATGTTATCTTATTTTTCTTAGTATATTTTTTTATTATTAAAGCATCTCATATTTCGTACATATCTATTTGTAATAAAAATGAGAGAAAATGAGGGCATGTCTTAATCTAAACACATGACCCATGTCATATAGCATAGACAACAATAACATATGCAACTCTATCGTAGTGTATGGGAACATAATTGCTCTGAACCAACTTGCATATGTAAATATATCCCTCAATAAAGCACCTTCATAAGACCAATCTTCTTGAACTTTATTGATTGATTTGATGGCTAGTTATGCATCACCTTCGATGATAATTTGTTGATACCCTTGTTGCCACGTGAATTTGAGTCCTTTTATAACTAGCATATCCTCTCTATAGGATCGCATTGTGCCTTGAACTTGTATAGTTTTTTCAATTGTAAACTTTTCTCGGTCATCTCTTATTACACACATAGGCAAATCTTATTCATCTCTTATACATCTACCTTATTCCATGTTTTCCCAACAATTATCATTTTGAAGTATATAAGTTTAGGCCCTCTTCCTAACCAGATGTTTGTAGTTGTTTGTGTATACTACACCTCTTGTAAAGTTATATTGGGTTCCTTCATTATATCGCTTCATCTAGTATTAGTATGTTGATCCTATAACTCACACCAACAGAAGCTTAAGAGAGCACATTTTCTTCATTGAGCGCTCTGACCATTGCCTCTGTTCACTCTATAAAAGATTCTTCTGCTATAGATTGCACTTTACCACATATTGGTTATGGTATCATTGAATTAAAATAATGTCATTTCCTTATAATATGATCAACTAATTCCTTACCTGTGTTATATAGTAAATAGTTCATATCACTTTTTAGTAAGTTGTTCTTTGTGGGGAGAATATTCGCACTCATCCTCTACAGGAAAATCTTAATTTTCTGTAGTAGTTTCAATTTTCATATTTTCATCCACAACTTTGTCACCTACTCCATCTATTGTACTTTTTCAAAGCTTGGATTTCCTTATCGTATTCTCCTACGGATTTGTAGGTTCTGTAATAAATTTTGTCCATTATTTATAGTATATCTTCCTTTAACATCTGTTAACCTATAATAGTCATCTTGATAATAACCATCACTTAATTGTATGTCCTTTATAGCCTCAACCTTGTACTCGAGTAGATATGACCAGTTCAAAAATAGCCTGGTGGTTCGAATCGGAGGTGAACAACCCTTGAAACCAACCAAACTTGCTCTAGAACTATAATCGGACCCGGGGACCCCTAGTTCGGTTATGATTCATAATTTTTATGAGCCGGTTTGGAACCAGAACTGGCGGTTTTAAATTGGTCGTTAATAAATAATATATATATATATATATATATATATATATATATAACATACATATTGGCACATGTGGAGGAATGGTTCAAACTGTAGAATACTATCTACCATTGAGTGTGGTGGGAGTTCAACTCCCACAAGAGTCTCTTTTACAAAAAAAATATTTTTTAGCCAGTTTCGGGGAGATTCCAAAAATGGAACTAGAACCACCCCGAAACTAGTGGTTCGGTTCTGGTTCTAGGTTCCAGGTAACTAGAACTAGACATGCCTATGCTAAGGCATAAGGTAGCAATTACTTACAAGTTTCAATGGTGTTTGTGTTGACAAATCTCAATGAGGTGACCAACTGTCTTAATCTTTAGAATTAGATTTATTGGTCCCTACAACTAAATCTCCTGTAAAATTGGGATCCACTTGTTATACCATATTTTTATGCTTTAACCCCTTCCCACACTCTTCAATAATCCCATATATAATACCTTTCTTCCTTCTATGAGTTTAAGCTAGGTAAAGGATGGATTGGTATATATTTTACCCTGAATAAAAGCATCATTCTAAAATATTTATCTTTAAGAATTTTGGACATCAGGGAATTGGAGTTATGAAGAATCCTATGTCCCTATTTCACCAACATAGACAAATTAAAGACTTGAAGATCTCTAAAGCTGAGTCCACCTGAACCTCTAGACGAACATAATTTATCCCATAATACCAATGGATATTCTAACCCTTGTTTCTCCACTATACCATTCCATGATTTGCTCAAGTATATTACAAAGAGAGGTGTATGTAGGTAAGGCGGTCTATAATGGTTTTGTCAATCTCTTTTCCTCTAATTGAAAGTAACCTCTCTTTCTAAGTTTGCATTATTCCATAATCTATCAAGTGATTAGAAAGCCCTAGATACTTCTCTACTCAACTTATTTCACTCCTTGTCAGGATCACTTTTTTAATAGATGCCTGTGTACTAGGACTGAATGTTATAAATTATTTGTTGACCTGAAGCCTGTTCCTAGATATCCAAGATTTTTCTCATTTTCCTAAACCTTGTTCAGTAACTTTCACAAAAGTAGGTTGTCATCAGCAAAAAAGCAAATGTATGACTATTAAAGCATGTCTACTTACTTTCACTCCTTGAATGTCCGCAACTAATTTTGCTTTGCGAATGAGAGAGGAGAATATCTTTATGCATAAGATGAATATCTATGGAGGTAAAGGATCTCCTTGCCTAAGAGCTCTTTCTAGCCTAATAGGGCAATGATCAGAATGAGGGAAATTAAGATGCTTTTACCTTGTCCAAGATTCATTAGCTAAAAGATCTATCCAATCGAACATGCACATTTTCTGCACCTTTACTATTATTGCTCCAGGTGTACTTGTTAACTTCGTAACCCAAATCTCTCAATCCGCATTAGTTGATAGCATCTCTAAACTCTTGAATCTGTCCTTCTCACCGCATATTACCAAAACATCTCATCCAACTCAAGAATCTCATTGAAGTCACCACCCATAATCTATGGTCGTTGATCATCTTTGTATAATTGCTTTAGTAACATCCACGATCTTTATCTATTACTCACCATCGGGGCCCCATAGAAACATGTAAAACCGTATAGTTCTTCTGTCTTAGCATTCACAGTTTTTGTATCTATAAAGGAGCTGTAAAATCATATTTTCAGTTGCACTTTATTTTTCCAAAGAATTCTAATACCCCATTCTCTCCATGTGGCACTGACTCCCAATCCATTAGTAAAGCCAATTTTCCTTTTGATACTTGAGAATTCCTCTGCAAAAAATTTTGATTCTTTAAGAGCAATAACTTGGGGATCTTTTTGCCTCAAGCATGAGGCAAAGTGGTGAAATTGCATGTGGGTTTCCCATCCCATGGCAATTCCATGTGATAATTTTCATGGCTTCCAACGGGGTTGCTCCATAACCTGCGCCGATATTGAGTCACTTTGATTCTCTCTAGTCTCCAAATTTATCTTTTTCAAAGTAAAGTTGTTGAGGTGCCAATATTCACCTTCGGTCATGGATCCTGTAAGCATACTATGCACTGATCTCTTACCAGAGAAGAATTCTTTTACTTTTTCATCCGACTTTCAAACTCTTGCCATTCGCTTTCATGTTTTCCCATTCAACTTGTAACTATAATCCGCCCCTGGCTTTGGGGAAAAGTCACTTCTTGTTTATCCTCCTTATCTTTTACAGGAAGACAAAAATCCTACAAGTTGTTAGATAATGAGACTATCGCTACTTTGGAACTGGTCTTATTTTGTTTGCTTCTTTCGACTTGTGTCTCTGATGTTGTTTGTGTTTACTTTACAGGAGCAACTTTCTACCATTCCACTCCTTGAAGGCCCCCATGGCTAGGTATGTATGCTCTAGAATTTGCACGGAATCAATCTCCATATCGATTTACATATGGAGTCGCTTTCTCACAATCATCTAATACATACCCCAGCAATTCACAATTATAACAGAAATTCAGCAACTTCTTGTATTGTAAGGCAGTGTTTCACTTTTGTAACACATGCCTATATTGTTTTCTGACGACTCACCCACCTTCTTGGTATCATATTAAGAAGTAAATCCAAAACCCTAACCCAGAAATGTTCATGAATGAATATACTGGTTGATGGTCTGGTTTTCCCATCATATTATTTAGGTATTACGATGCTTTTTCTCGAACCACCAAGGACGACCTTTAAGTATTATATTTGAATTCTTGCGGTAAAATAACTCAAAGAAAATTTGGTTCATGTCACATTTTCTAAAATTCATAGCTTTTCTTGGCCACTAGATCTATTGCATCAATCTTCCCATGGACATCAAATTGAGTGGCCTATTTGAAAGTAGCCTTCCTAGAAGGAAAAAATGGTTCTTTGTTTTGTGACTTCCTTCACCATCCTCGGCACATATTGGGGTCGCCTCCATCATGAACTGCGAGAGGGTTTTGCATCTCTTCGTAATCTCCTCCACCATCATTGTTGTATTGATTCAAAGAGCTGCCTTTATAAAGTGGTTCATCATTTACTTCGGTCATGTGTCATCCTTTCCACCAAGCAAAAAGATTAAATCCGTCCAAGGCTTCAACAGTGATTAAGAAACCTAACTTCGATTAGCTCCCACCTTTGCTATGTTTTCGTGGAGCACTGGTCTGTAATTCCTTTGGCAATCTCTCTCTGTTGGATAAGAGTGCATCTAGAAACACAAAAGGAGAGAGAAAATCCAATGTGTGTTATATCCTCCTTACTCCCCAAGAAATATTCGAGTCTTCCTTCTGACGCCCTTCTGTGACCCAAAGTTCTTCCTCATCTTCCTGACAAGAGTCCCTTTCTATCCTTCCCCCATGCTCTATTTAACAAAAAGTTACACCACACAACTCCCACGCTCAGATGCAAGAAGAAGAAAACTCACCCGAATGCGAGAGACACCTCCTCCATAACTGCAAGCCTAGTATTCGGTCAGTTTCATCGGTATGATGTTTTCTACAAGTGATTGAAAATAATTTTCTTTAGTGTCTTATGCTTGTTAGTTTCTACCTTCATTCACCATGAACTAGTTCGTCTAATATTGTTACTTTTGAGACATCTTTGTAGTATTTTAGGATCTTTTGAAATAGCATGAGCGTGTTCATAACATATTATAAGTTTTCAGACGTATCTTTGTATTATTTTAGGCTTCTTTTCAATATATCCTTTATTTAAGTTGAAACCACAAAGATTCAAATCATGTTACTATATGATAATAATATGTTGCCAGTAAAAGTAAGGTTCACATTCGACTTAAGGTATTGCTTCATCTTAAATCGAAAAAAAGACTATTAAAACAAAATCTTTCAAAGTTTGTATTGGTATATAGTTCAATAAGTAACACATTTGAGTCGAAGAAGAATTGTGAGAGCAATTACTTATGCTTCAGTCATTTTACGGCGAATTTGCATGATAGAAAAGTAAAAAAGTGGAAAATAAATATTTCTAGAAAGCTGGCTTCTAAAAAGGATAGCTCTTGAAATGAAAATTTGAGCATTTAGAACTAGAACTATCAATGCCCGATAGGAATAAGCTATCAGATGCTGAAAATAATGGAAAGTGCATGAAAAACGTAGATAGAAAGAGCCTAGGTAAATTGAAAATTGAGAAAAAAAGTCAAAAGTTTGTTTCCTAGTTCCATGCAAAGCAAATACTAAACTGGCAGGAATGAGAACTAGAATACTAGCTTCACGCTTGAGTTAAATGTGGAACCATGATACCAAGTAGCAGTTCCTCATCCAAATCAAATACAGAGCAGTTTGTAGTTCTATGTGCGGTTGGGCCTGCAATTGCAATACCAAGGGCCTAATACCCTTAATCAAACACCCCCTAGGACTAACTGTCATGTATAGATCAATCACGTTGTGTGACCCCAACCAAAGGTTTCCCTAGCCTATTGCCTTTCAATTTGGTCGCCCTGTCTTTCATTCCTCGACAATTGATACTTAGATTTCCTACCCCCACCACCACTCAGTTTTACTTAGAAGAGGTTGACGTGACTAAGTCTTGTTGAGAAGTATGCCTTCCCTATATGTGCAAAAAGAGAACCCCACACACACTGCCATCCAGTGTTACTTAGAAGAGGTTGAGCTGATGACTAAGTTTTATTGAGAAGCATGCCTTCTCTATATGTGCACAAAGAGAACCCCTCCCCCACCCCCATCACCACATGTTTTTTCGTTGGATCAAAACGTGTCTAAAATCCATCTTGATCTGCTTCCATGAGCCTTAATAACATCAATAGTTACCTCCACCACTGCTCAACAGGATGATCAAATAACAATCTTAGGTCCCCTTTAACTACTCATTATTCCTAACCTGAGATTACTATGATATCAGATATGCTATCAGAAAAGCCCCTACATGATTTCAAATAGTATGACCTTCACTTCATTGTTGCCACGGCAGCGTGGTAGTCGACAAATCTACCATTGATCTAACACTTTGGGTGGTCTTGTCAAACCATTTTATCTTTCCAAAATGGTGTTGGATTCTTCCTTACATGGAGGTAGGACCCCACCTCATTTAATGAGGTAAAAGAAGAAAAGGAAAGGAGAGAGAATTGTATGGCTCATCCCGCATTCACACGAAGATAGTGGCAAATCTATCATTTTGCCATATTTCTATGAGTATTAATATTGGTGAATTGCAATGGTAACTTGTTATTTGTATTTTATGCAGGCACTTTTGATGTTAATGAACAGGATTTTTCTTATTCATATTAAAAAGAGGGAGTTGCATTGTATTGTGACCTTTTAGAGATAATTTTCTTTGGAAGACCAAACCAAAAAGGGTTTTTTTAGTGCTTTTGGCTACTCTTTGGTGTTCGTAGCAAGAAGGCAAGCATATTTGGAACATCATTAACTAAGGTTTGAGATTTATTTTGTGCTCTCTTGAGCCATTATTGCCTCTTTCTGTGAATTATTTGATACTTTGGATGTAGGTTGATTGGCTTCTTGATTTCAACATTTTTATGTGTGTTCGTAGTGAATAAAGGTGTCGATATTTCTGTATCTAGAGATACCTTGGTGCACTCATATATTTTATATAGCAGAAATTTTATGTATTTATTTATTTTTTTTTTCCAATACATATTTAAGGATTCGTTACATCTATCGTTTATATTATTTAAGAGATTTGGCTTAAGGAGAAGCGTTTTGCAGGCTTCTACAAGTTGTTTATTCAGCTTCTTTCCCTATCAATTGGTACTATAGCATTATTTGTTTAACTTGAGCATATTTTATTGATTATAATGGATCCCAACTATATCAAGATGATCATTTCGAATGGTTCAAGCTATCACAAGTATTGAGAAAAAAATGAAGGATATGCTCTTTGTAAAGAAATACATTTACCAACCTTTTTTACTCAAAAATAGAAAATAAAATTGAGGAAGAATGAACTTTTGAATATGAGATGGTATTCGGTTTTATTTGGCAATGAGTCGATGATGGTATCCTCAAACATGTTGCTAATAAATCTTATGCCAGAACATTATGGAAAGAGTTGAAGATCTTTTATTTCTCAAAATCCAGGAATAATAAATTATGTTTACTTAAGTAGACTATAAATTTGAAGTATAGAGAAAGTACTTCTAATTCAGATTATTTGAATGACTTTCATGGTTGTTTTGATTAGTTATTTGATATGGGAGTTAAGTTTGTAGATAAAATTTTAGCACTTTAGTTGCCTAATACCTTGCCTTACTCTTGGGAAAGCCTTTGTGCTACTTTGACTAGTTTTACTCTCGATAGTGTTGTAACCATGTTAAATTCTTAATGAACGTGTTCAAAGGCGCTCAACAAGATTGTTCTTCTTCATAATCAGAGGTATTGGTTATAGAGAATATGGAGAGAACTCAAGAAGAAGTTAGGAAAGAGGTGATAGAGATAAAAGTAGAATTAAGATAAAGTTTAAATACAAGAGTCTTGAGTGCTTTCATTGCGGCAAGAAAGGACATGTAGAGACATTGTTTTCAGTTGAAAAAGAAAAATAAGAACAAGGAGAAGAGAAGAACGAAAACAATAATAATGATCGAGTTGCTACCACTATTGGAGAAAATCTTATAATTGTTTATGATGAGAATTACTTAATGTTGCTTTAGATAATATCATATGGGTTGTTGATTGTGTTCCATCCTTTGATGTGGCATTATGAAAGGACTTCTTTGCTTCTTATAGTGATTATGGGATGGTGAAGATGGATAGTGATTGCTTGTCTAAGGTAATTGGTGTTTGTATTATTCATCTAAGGACTAGTACTAGCATGTAGTTGGTTCTTAAGAATGTCTGGTATGTATGAGATATTCGGTTGCATTGAATTTCTGTTAGTGTACTTGATGATGTTGGCTAATATTTAGTGGTGGATAATGGAAGCTTACTAAGGGTTTTTTTATTATAGCTCATGGAGAGAAGCATGTAGGTCCATATTGGATGAGAGCTTGTACTTCTTTTGCTTTTGTATTTGATATATTTGACCATGATTTTACATCTGAATTATGGTACAACAGAATTAGTCATATCAGTGAGAAGGGACTTAATTATCTAGCTAGGAAGAATTTTCTTTTGGGTATAAAATCTGTAAAGCTAGAAAAGTGTGTTCACTGCTTGGCTAGAAAGTAGAATAAAGTATGTTTCAAGAGCCATCAATCTTATAAAAAGTTAGATTTACTTAGTTAGTTCATTCATATCTTTGTAGTCCTATGAAAACAAAGACTTTCGATAGTGTAGTATATTTTGTTACTTTTATTGGTGATTGTTAAAGAAAGCCTTGGGTTTATGACTTGAAAAGCAAGAATCAAGTAGTTGGCATCTTTGAGTAGATTTAGGCTTTAGTTGAAAGAGAAGTTGAAAAGAAGTCAAAGTGTATTTCTACTAATAATGATGAAAATATTATAAATCATTTGATGAGTATTGTAGGTAGTAGGGTATTAGATACCATAAGAATCCTCCCAGGACCCCTAAGCTAAATGGTATAGTGAAGAGGATGAACATGACACTAATGGAAAGAGTTTGTTGTCTGTTGTTAAAAGAAGTTACCTAGTTCTTTTTGAAGTGGAGCTTTATATATTTCTTCTTATGTTATTAATTTTTATCCTATTGTTACTTTATAGGTATCGTTCTAGATAAAGTATGGGCAATGAAGTTTTTATAATCACTTATGTACTTTTTGCTGCTAATCATTTGTATATTTAAGGATGAGAGGTGAAAGTTAAATGTGAAGACAAGAGAATACATCTTCACTAGTTATATTCATGATCACTTTGGCTATAGGTTTTATGATCTCATTGAGAAGCTTATTAAAAGTCATGATGTCATCTTTATAGAAGATCAAAGCATTAAAGTTACTAATAGGACAGAGAGGATGTAATCTTCAAGCATTGGTAGTTTGGTTGATCTTGATCCAATTATAGAAATTCACAAACATGATGTAGTTGAGTCCAGTTGTCATAATGATTTGTTGAGTCATTCTCTAGATTATACAGTTGAAGTTGATGTTGGTGATGTTGATGAGTATATTGATGTTCCTACTCATGATGAGCCTACTATTGCACTTAGACAATCAATCAGACAACATATATCATCCACTCGATATTCACTAGAAGAATATATTTTCCTTATAATGGGAGAGAATCAAAATGTTATACAAAGGCTATAAAGAGTGAGTATAAAGAAGAGTGGATTACAAACTATGATAGATGAGATGAAATCCTTACTTGAGTCATACTTATGAGTTGGTCAAGTTTTTAAGGATAGAAAAGCTTTGAAAAATGAATGAGTTTACAGATTCAAGACCTAAGAAATTGGTTCTACTTGATAAAAAATTAGGTTGGTTATTAAGAGTTATCGTTAGAAGAAGGGACTTGACTTTGAGGAGATTTTCTCACTCATGGTAAAGGTGCTTTTCCTTGGAGTGATTCTTGGTTTGGCAAGTATCCTTGATTTAAAGGTTGAGCACATGGACATCAACAAAGGTTTCTTTCTTGGTGATTTGGTGGAGGAAATATATATAAAGCAACCAGAAGATTTTATTGTGAAAGATAAAGAAACTTCCTCCCAAGATAAAATGCACACACAACTCGAAGAGCATGTACCTGACTTCGAGTCGACCTCGAACACACTTCAATCGCCTATGGTTAGGGCAGAGAGAAACTAACCATGAGCAAAGAGATAGAACCAAGAGACAGTTGGAAGAGAGAGGGAAATTTGCATGTTTAGGGAGGACTCCTAATCATCTATTTATAAGGTGTGCGTGTGAATCATGGATCATGGATCCGATCCAAATGATGCACCGTTTTTACCGCAACCATCTCGTCTTATTCGAAACTGTCCCACCTTATCTCGATCCATGATCGTAAAAAACTCTTGACCATTAGATCAAAAGTTTTTTGTACAAAAAATAAACCCAAGACCCAAACTCAAACCACAATCCACAACCCCAAGTCTGGCCCGACCCGACGCACGCATGATCGCATGTGTGTGGTATAGCATGTCCTCCCCAAACTCTTTGTATTAAGGTTCATGAGCTACCAACTATATAAAAGGACTAGTGGGTTTGTCACATTCTTCAATATGGGACTAAACTTTGTCTCCTCTTAGTCATCTTTTGCAAAAGTCTCTCATATGTTATTTTTTACACTTTAGGACTTTCACATATATCAATTAAATATTTAGGGATACCAATATGAATTAAATGTCATTAATAAACATTAAATCCAACAAGAAGAACTTTACAATGGTTCAGGTATGTATTCCCTATAGCATGGTTTTCGGTTTAGGTTGCAATTTTTAGTGTTAAATTTGGTCTTTTCTCCATTTGGGTTGTTTTGGATTCAATGAGTTTCGTGTTTCTGTTTTGATCTGATGGGTTGTTGGCTTTTTCGATTATTCATGTATAGTTGTTAGGAAGATTGGATAAAGTAATTCAACGAATTTCTCAAAAGGAAATGATTTGTTTAGGAGACTTAAAATAGATATGTTGGTAAAGATATATTAGGATATAAGGTATTCATGGAAACTATGGTTTTGGAGATGTAAATGAAGAGAGTAATCAAGGTACTGATGAAAACTATAGTTTGGGGGATATAAAAGAAGAGGGTAGAGAGATTTTAAATTTTACTACTATGCAATTTTCAAAAAATGAGATAAACATTTATTTACTTATAAGAGTGACTTGTCACAAACATTAATTGATAATTTTGTTTAGGAAAAAAGATAGATCATGTTATAAAGATTGTAAGGTAATTCTAGGAGAAAACTTAACTACCCAACATCAACTTTTATTAATGGATTTCCAAGAAAAAAGTGAACAAAGAAAAATAGTGCATAAAACTATTTGAACTATATGGTGGAACCTTAAATGTGAGAAAGAAGAAATATTTAATAAGAAAGGTTTTCAAAGAGATGCTTGAAATTATGTAGGTACACCTTCTGGTATGTAGAACAATATAAATATACATATTAAAGAAGGGGCAAATGATGTATTAGGTGAATCTAAGGAAGGCTTACTGATACAAAAAAAAAAGATTGGTGGTGAAGTGAAGTGGTGTGATAATAAAATCAAGGTGAAGAAGGCATATTACAAATTGCATTATGTCAATAAGACTAGTGAAACTTGGGACGCTTATAAGAAGCAAAGAAAGAAGCGAAAAATGTCGTTAATGAAGCAAAAGTCAAAATTTGGGAGGGTTTATATAAAAATTTTAACTCAAAAGAAGGTAAAAGAGATATTTTTAGGATAGCTAAGGCTAGAGATAAGAAAATTAAGGATCTTACTTTTGTTAGAAACATCAAAGATGAGAATGAGAAGATTCTAGTAGCAAATGATGATATCAAAAATAGATAAAAAAGAATTATTTGTATAAGCTTTTTAATGAAAATACAGATGGTAGTATTAGCTTAAGAGAGTTAGCAAAATAAAAAAAAGTATATAAACCACTATTTCTATCTTCGTATTCAAAAGAATGAAGTCAAAGATGCACTTAAATATATGAAGTTTGGTAAATCTATAAGACCAGACAATATTCCTATAGAAGTATGAAAAATTCTAGGAGAGATGGGTTCACTTGGCTCACAAGACTATTTAATGAAATATGGAGAGCCCAAAAGATGCTCGAGGAATAGAGAGTGAGTACACTTATACCCATATATAAGAAGAAGAGAGATATTCATAATTGTAAGAATTATCGAGGTATCAAGTTAGTGAGCCATACTATGAAAGTATGAGAAAGAATTATCGAATGTAGGTTAAGACAAGTATCAAGTATAACAGATAACCAATTCAGATTTATGCCCGATAGATCCACTATTGAAGCTATTCACCTATTGAGACTTCTATGAAATATTTTAGAGCAAAAAAGAAGAACCTTCACAAACTATTTATTGATCTAGAAAAAGCTTATGATAAGGTGTCAAAAGATGTTCATTGGGGAACCTTGGAAAAGAGAGATATTTCATTAACATATATAAATCTTATAAGAGATTTGTGAGGACTCACAAAGAAATGGCAGACTCCTTCGAAGTTAAGATTGGGTTACATCAGGGATGAACTTTAAGTTCATATTTATTTGTATTGGTCATTGATGAGTTAACAAAATATATGAAAGATGAAATACCTTAGTGTATGTTATTTGCATATGATATTGTGTTAGTGGATGAGTATAAGGAAAAAGTTAATAGAAAATTAAAACTATGGAGAGAAACGTTAGAAAGTAAAAGCTTTCGACTTAGTAGAACAAAGACAGAATATATAGAATGTAAGTTTGATCATTTGGATACTTCAGAGAACACAAAAATTAAGATTGACACACAATATATCCCTTACAAGAAAAGTTTTAAATACCTATGGTCAGTTTTTCAAAGTGATGACAAAATTGATGGAGATGTTACAAATAGAATTAATGTCGATTAGTTAAAATGGAGAGGAGCATTAGGTATTCTATGCAGTAAGAAGATACTAGTGTTATCGTATCGCATCATATCATACGATACGGTATAATACATATCGTATCGTGGAGCTCCATGATACGATACACTCGTATGTATTGGTTACTTATCGTGTTGTATCATGTGATAAAGCTCGTATCACACACCCATATCATACAATACAAGCCCTGGCTGAACAAAAATCCGCGTTTGTCTAGGTTTCTAATGTTTGTTGAAAGCTTGTAAGGTGCTATGCACTGTCTATGGAAGACTCCTAACCCGAGTTGTGGTATACTTTTTGAGTTTTTCGAAAGTTTTTCTACTTATTTGTTGATTTTTTGTGTTATTTGTGTTTTTCCTTTTTTGAATGACAATATATGAAGTTATGAAGTGCTTCGATATGATTTTTATTATATTAGTGAAGTAGGAGACACTCTATTTAAGTGTTAAGTGAAGATTGAAGATTTGTGAAGTGCTTTTATTTTTAAGTTTTTTATTAGATTGAAGTGTTTAATTGATATGACAAGAAGGGGTGTTAGGGACTCTCAATCTCAGTCTGATGATCTGGCATGACAGTGGGGTATACCAGTTGAGGGAAACAGATTAAAGATTAAATGTTTGTTTTGTGAGAAAGTGGTTAGCGATGGAATTTCACGATTAAAACATCACCTAGCTACGACTATGAAAGAAGTTGTTCCTTACAAGGGCAAAGATAGGAAATTGTCAGAAGTTATTAAATGGAAGAAGATGATGTTGTTGGATTGGGTGACAGTATTTTTTCTAATGCTAGGATAGAGGTTGGAAGTAGTAATTCTCGACTACCAATTAAGAGAAACAGGGTTGTTTTCGACTACCAACTAGGACAAATAATACAGCTAACTATAAAGCAATTGGGAAGGAGTTAGTAGATACTTGTGAGACTTTCGATTGGACACCATGTGCAGGCCATTATTTAGATCTCATTCTTCATAATATTGGTGAGATAGATGAGATAAAAGGAGCAACTGAGTGTTGCCAAGATATCACCAAATTTATCTACAACCATGCTTTCGTATTATGTATGATGAGGAGATATACATATAGTGAAGAGCTCTTTCATACAGTTGAATCTCGGTTTGTAACTAATTTCTTATCTTTACAAAGCATTGTGAAACAAAAGTAAACCGTATAAATAATGTTCTTCTCAAATGAGTGACAAGAATTTGTAGAATTGTCTCAAAATATAAGAAAAATAAAGTTGAGATTTTAGAGACAGTCTTTAGGAGTATATTTTAAAACTCTTGTGTTAGACTATTAAGGATTACATATCCTTTAGTCAAAGTTTTGAGATTTGCTGACAGTGAGGAGAAATCATCTATATATTATCTTTATGAAGCCATGAATAGGGCAAAAGAAGCCATTAGAAGTAATTTCAATGAAAGAAAGAGGGATTATGTGTCTGTGTGTAATATTATAGATAACAAATGAAACAAACAATTGCATTAGCCTATTCATTCAGCAGCTTATTACCTAAACTCAGCATTAAGGTATTCTGCAAGCTTTAAAAAAGATGATGAGATAAATTGAGATATCATTGATTGTATAGATAGATTAGTTCCTTATGAGAGTAGAGCAGATGTTATACATCAAGAGATGGAGATCTACGATAATGCTCTTCACTTGATGGGTTTGCTTGTAGCCATTCGCAACCGTACTAATATATGCTCAAGTAAATTGGTTATCTTAATATTTAAGTTTCTTAAATCTTATATTTATTGTGGATTAATTTCTTAATGTTTTTCTTTTTCTATAAGATGTTTAGTGAAATAGGTTTGAAAGTGATTATTCAAATCTGACAGATTTTGCAGTAAGAGTTTTGAGTCAAACCTCTCGTGCAACGGGTTGTGAAAGGAATTATAGTGTCTTTCAATACATTCACACAACAAAGCACAACAGGTTAAAAAATAAGTGGCTTAATGACTTAGTTTTCATATGTTATAACATGCGGCTTTAATGTAGGTATCTTGTATTAGTTACTACTTAAATATTCAATTCAATATTTTATTTTACTTAAATTGATGTTATTTACTAATTACTTATCTTTCCTTCTTGCAAGCAATTAAAAAAGTTAATTTGGAAGGAAAACCAATTTGATCCAATAAGTTTGGATAATTTTGATATATTAGACAAATGAATTATGGAAGATAATGAAGTAAATGCACTCCTAATCCGCTCTCGCTTTTGTTTAGATATATAGATTGATCAACAATATTTTCTTTAAAACCAAAGGACATGACAACTTCATTAAAACTGGAACCAAAGGAACCGAAATACTGATCAACAAATTATAC